>CM024468.2:43463792-44034124 GCA_014182885.2 Eucalyptus caleyi
TGGGTACAATGTTGGTGAATAAGTCTCACTGGTATAATGAAGACCGTGGATGTAGTGGTGGTCAGTGTTCTATATGTTTGTGTAGAATTGCTAGTGGTGAGAAAGTAAAATTCATTCCATGCTGTAAAGCTTAAGATATGTGAAATGATTCTTGATAGAGCTATGATGATTTTAATAGCTTCAATGTTGCAATTCCTGCTTATATCAGATGTGAAATTGGATTTATATAGGAAAATTTACCTTTAAAAGGAAAAGAGAACAATTTGTGGTTATTCTTCCTATCAAGGTTAAATGAAAATTTGAATGATTAGGTGAAGCAGGAAAGTCTTTATTCCTGGTTCAAGCTTAATATTTTATCATTTTCTTTTTTTACAACGAGGATGTCCTACTATACTACATGCAAGCTAAAACTCATTCACGTCACCTAAACAAACCAGACAGAATGTGGAAACCTCGTATGAAGGTTTTAACATATTCTTGGAATAATTGACTCATATTCTTGTCCTAAAAGATTTGATTCTCGTGAAAGAAGGAAGTATGACAAACATTTAAAGATTACTTCCCAAGATCCTCCTCCACCTTTGGCCATGGAGAGCCAACTACTAGCAGGTTGTCTCAAGCAAATGTCACCTGCAAGATCTCCTCGCATAAACATATATAGCGGAAGAATTAAGAAAGAGCCCGCTATATTTTTTTTGTCCTTTTCTTTTGTTGACTATGTCGTAACTTGGTTAGTGTCGAAGATTTAACTCACGTGGAGGATCAAGCAATGAGGCACAAGGCATCTTCGCTATGGAAGAACCGGATCATCCCTGAAAAGAGGCATACAAGATTACAGTTGCATGACAATTGCTGTTATCACTGTTGCTAATGGTCAATTGGATGGCTTGACTACGATGCGTGCATATGAGAAATAGTTCTACATCCGCAAAAGCCTCCATTTTATTGCTAAGAATCTTGAGGAGGATGAGAAAATGCAGATTTAAAATCTTCCAGTCTACGGAAACCAAAACCAGCATGGTCTCATTCAAGAAGAAATCGGATATGAGTTCGATGTCGGAGTCCATAAACCAAAATGTCTACCTGCACCGAAGCCCAACAATAGTCAAGTCGTCATATTTGACTCAAACTGGTGCAATATAATGAAAGTAACAAAGTGATTGACAGAATAACTTACAACAAACTGAGGCACGGTTTCACTTGGAGAAGTTCCTGCTTTTAAGAGGAAGTAGACCCTAAGAGGTCCCTCTAGTGGTCAGGGCTGCGACAATGGAGTGCGAGATTTAGGAAGTGCTGATTCGACCATGCTTCCGATTCATCAATCCAGAGACCTCTTATCTAATTATCCTCTTCACTAATCCATAGCCATAACCATAAAGATGAAAATTTTTGGTGCTAACATAAATCTGATTATATTCAACATAAGAACAAAAAGGAAAAAAGAGAGAAGATTCTTCTTCCTGACGTCCATGTCAAAGTACATCAAAATTTGATTATATCTGGGACAATTTCGACATGCTCTAGAAAAAACATAAAGTCAACACGGACCGCACAAGAACAAAGTTCTGCTTGACGATAGTACTCATGGAGATATCCGACAGCAGAAGCAAAAAAACTTCTTTCCATCTGAAAAACGTATACAGCTATGCTGGTGCTTTGCGTCATGACTTCAGGTGATGGTTTTCTAAGAAAATCATATGGTTCCCGTAAGTACACATGCCTTGGAACTTATACAAAGGAGAAGAAAGCCAAAAGTCAAAAAGCTAAAGAGAATATGATATAACAAAATATCAATATTGCATTCGCATACTGGTGCATTTAAGTCCGGCTCTTTGCCTTATAGCAATCCAATAGGCAGCCCGTGTGTGAAAAGAGTTTCAATATAATGGGCCCCAATGTCAATCTTGAAGTTGAGACAAATGAAGGCCGAATATAAATTTGAAATAGAATTCCATGGGGTGTTGGAAAAGATTCACCAATTTGTGAACGCCAAAATCAAGGTCATTTGCAATAATAAAGCTTGAAGGGAGCAACAAATTCAGTGGATTGATTTTGAGTGATATCTGCAGCTTATTGAAGGGGAAAAGAGGGAAGCACTAGAGACACAGAGATAGGATTCCATCAGTCTTTTTTCCCTTTTTTTTTTCATGATCGGCATCGCTTGGGCTAGGCTGAGCACCGGCAAGGGCCCTCCTCGGTAAATTTGGTGAGGGTGAGGCTGCCCAACCTAGAATGGGGCCCTCGCCAGCGCTTATCCTCACCAACCACTGCCTATGATTAGACGCTAGCGATTGGCCAAAAAGAACAAAGAATCAAAAAAATTTAAAAAAATTCACAATGGCCAATTAATTATTTTTAAATCGATTTGGACGTTTGTACAGTTTTAACTTTAGGTGCAGATTCGCAAGATTTTTGAGTTACGAAACCATTAAAATATGTTCACCTATTCCATACGTGTGTTTTGAAATCGACATGTGTGTTTTGAAATCATAACGATGATGTGTCATATTTGGATTCATTCGCCATGAAACATCGTATAGGTCGAAAGGACATTTTCACGTGATGATGCATGTCCTGACTTCACTACATGCTAAACATATATATATTCTCCTAAATAAACCATAAAAAAGAAATCATGGGAAATCCATAGCCATGAAAAGCCAAATTCTAGCGGGTTGTCCCTGACAAATTTGGTGTCCAAGATCTAACCCACGTGGAGGATCAAGCGTAAGACACGAGGCATGGGACCTCACAAAAAAAAAAGCCCTGTAGAGAATGGAATATGAATAAATAAATAAATAACAGTGATAGGTTTGACAAACTTTGAGGTAAAGATTTTTATAGGGAAATGGGGAATAAGTCTGGCTTGAGAATATAAAATTGCGATGCAACAAACCCGAAGCCCATCCAAGCAAAATAGTATCTAATCAAATTCCAAACAACGGAAGAAACCATTCGAGCCTCTGTGCAAGTGTTCTGAACCCGTAAGATGAAAAGAACCTGAGATTTCAAGCAGAAGATTTTCTATACTGAGTGGAGGTCTCACCGAGGACTCGGAATCGAAATAATTTTTATTATGGAAGTGAGAATTTTTATCAATGGTTGAACAATTGTGTGATACATTGTAGTATCCTTAAGTGTCCTAGATCAAACCCAGTTATCTTTCAAAACTTCCCTTTACCTCTTTCTCATTGGCCCTTCTCTTCCTTTATCCCACCACCGAGCCCCACTACCCTTCTCGTTCATTCCCTCAAGGCCGTCTCTATCTCGACTGCCAATTTCTCTCTCTCTCTCTCAGCCACCGCCACTGGATCTGAGGGGCCTCTGTAAATCTCATGTCGTGACCTTTTACAGTCAGTACCTCTAGGGTTGTGCCATTGCCCTTGTCATCATAAAACTAGCCAGCTAATGCAAATGTCTTTCCTCATTTCTGCGTTTAAATCATGAGATGAGTATTAGGTCCTCCCTGTGTGCATTAAAAGATATTGTGTCCACCCAATAAAGCGGAAATCACATAGAAAATATTAAGTGGGTCTGACTTTTCACGTCAATGGTAATGGTAAGACAGTCCACTTATTGCGTGTCACGTAGCTAGTCGGACCCACCTTGTTAGAATTTTTTGAACTCCCTCCCTTTCTCTTTCTCTGTTTCTTCGTCGTTTACTCTGTTTACTGACAAAATCTGTCTCACTCTTCTTTCTCACCGTCCCTCCTCTTCACGACCGCTCTGCTCTCTCCTTCCTTCCTTCCTTCGCTTTAATCTCTCTCTCTCTCTCTCTCTCTCTCTCTCTCTCTCTCCATTTGTCACAACCAAAACGCACCACACTCTACTCTGTCTCTCCCTCCTCCACTTTGCTTTGTCTCTCTAGCTCTCTTCACAAACCTCTATGCCTCTGATCTCAAGCATGCCTCTGCCTCCGCCTTAGCCTGCACCTACACCTTCGCCTTTGCTGTCGCATCCCAAAGCCTTATTGGCGGCTTCAATTTGTCATCTTCGTCCGACCAGCCTAGGTTAGGGTCTTCCCCTCTTTCACGAAAGGGAAAGGGTTCAAAAAAATTCTGACAAGGTGTGTCCAATTAGCTACATGATGCACAATGAGTAAACTGTCTCATTACTAATATGAAAAGTCATACCCACCTAATATTTTCTTTAACTCCACATGATCTTGTGAAATGAAATTCCCTCGATCAAGATTCCCGCATCAATAATGCTATATTATATATATACTCACACACCCACACACAATATATATCGTCTTAGTAGTCACTTCTCTTAGATAAGCCATCCAATAAACTCTCTCTCTCTCTCTCTCTCTCTCTCAGCTCCTTTTGCTCTCTGTTTGTTCTGCTATGGCATCGATAAACCTCATAGCTAGTCCAAGCTATGTTTTGCACTCTATCAAAGCATCTTCCAAGAGCTCTGATCATTTGAAAGATGGGTTTTCCCTCAAAAATAAGAATTTGTTCAGGATGAACGCCCGAGGCAACCTTCGAAAACTGACCATCGCGAACGTTGCGAACGAGGTCCCAGTCGCCACTCAACCATCATTCGGGAAAGAAGCCTTGGGCAACCAGAATCACGTCGCGTGGACGAGCGTCCGGCAACACCGGTGGCACGGCGAGTTGGTAGTCGAAGGAGAGACACCTCACTGGCTGGTGAGTTTGTGTGCGATTTTCTGTAATCTCAATCATGTTTTTGCGTGCATGTGACAAGAGTCATATCTTTTCACGTCCCCTAATCAAATTTCGTGTCCATTCTGCCAGCTCTCATCTTGCCATGTGCCGGAATAGGAAAGAAAAGGAAATTATTTGTCTGTTTAAAGTCTGGCTAAATATAAGGGCAGCTTTATCCAATCTTCTTTTGTTTCAATCAAAGAAACGACAGGGAAGAAAGGCGAGGAAATGATCAAAAGATCTCTGTTAATCTTCAAAGAGTAAGATTTGTAATTTACCAATGAATAAAGGTTACGTGTGGTCTTACAACCTCGAAAATTCTTCTCTCAGCTATTCCACCGTGTAAAATAATTAGAAATACAACGTTTAAAGGATGTTTATACACTGAAAGAAGTAGATTATCATTGACACTATAGTCTCGTGCATACTTATTGCCCATGACAAATGCATTGGAATTAGCTCCGTGTTTTCAATTGATTAGAGAATCTGATTAGTCGATTTAATCACATGTAGAACGGAAGTTATCTAAGGAATGGTCCTGGTCTATGGCATGTCGGAGACCACAACTTCGGCCACCTCTTTGATGGCTACGCTATGGTGGTAAAGCTGCAGTTCGAGAATGGAAGAATAATCGCTGGCCACCGCCAGATCGAATCCGAAGCATACAAGGCCGCAATGAAGCATAATAAGCTAATCTACCGAGAATTCTCTGAGGTCCCCAAGGCAGACAATTTCCCATCCTATATAGGCGAACTTGCTGGCTTGTTCTCTGGGGCGTCTTTGACTGATAATGCCAATACAGGAGTCTTTGAGCTCGGAGATGGACGAGTGATTTGCCTCACGGAGACACAAAAAGGGTCGATAATCATCGACCCAACCACGCTTGAGACCTTAGGGAAGTTCGAGTACACCGACACCATAGGGGGTCAGTTACAATCCGCTCATCCGATCGTGACTGATACTGAATTTCTAACGGTATTGCCGGACTTGATCAACTCAAGGTACTTGGTGGTGAGGATGGAGCGGGGATCAAATGAGCGGAAGGTGATTGGGAGAGTGGACTGTCAAGGTGGCCACAAACCCGGTTGGGTGCATTCGTTCGCCATTACCGAGCACTACATCGTCGTGCCGGAGATGCCCTTGAGGTACAGCTTAAAAAACATCCTCAAGGCCGAGCTCGGTCCGCTGTACGCGTTTGAGTGGCACCCAGAATCCAAAGGGTTCGTGCATGTTATGTGTAAAGCCAGCGGCAAAATCGTAAGCTTTCTATATCTCTCAAATTCATTTTGTGCAACAAAATGTTAAAGAGTGCCATAGAGGCAGTAACTTAAAATCATTATCGTGCTTTCGAAAAAATGAATATTTCTAAACTTTCTGGAATATAGTTCTTTTTTAAGTAATCATTGATATGCGTTTTAACTAATTTTAACGGACCAAGCATGCCCTTTTTGTCGATAAATAATGAGTATGACAAGAATTTCTGTTCTTTCTTCTGCTGCATGTAAGGTGGCAAGTGTGGAGGTTCCCTTGTACATGACGTTTCACTTCATCAATGCATACGAAGAGACGGACGAAGATGGGCGAGTCGTGGCCGTGATCGCCGATTGTTGCGAGCATTATGGGGACACAACCATCCTCGAGAAGCTCAGGCTCCAAAACCTTCGCTCCTTCGCCGGCCAAGATGTACTTCCTGATGCTAGGTGTGTTTTCTCTATACTACTTTAGAATCCGCGCACGCCTAAAATTGCTCATATATTTGTCTTCATTCGATTTTTTGAGATAAGGATAATGGTATAAAGAATGAAAATACTAGATACATAGAACGAAAATCGAAGCTGTGAGCAGATGTAAGGAACTCAGTGATCGATTAGATATGTGATTATTGGGATATTTCGGGCCAAATTTTTTATCTTCGTAATTCTTGTTCACGTACGCACAAGATGACCCTTTGTTCTTTAAAAGAAAGAACCCTGTTTTCTTCAAAATATATTCCTTTTTTATATGACGAGTTTCATTGACCTGTTGTTCTTTTGTTTTTGGTACCAACTTTACTTTTTTCTTTCCTTTTTTATAGCACACCACATTTGACTTTTATTTATTCACTCGAAATATTTTTGAAAACAACCAAATATTGAAATGCAGAATCATTTGTATAGTTCTTTCATAATTATAGAAATTAGACTTAATTTTGTTATTTTTTTCTTTCAAAGTTTTTAAGGGAAAATTGTGAGCATTTTTTAAAGTTGAACTAAACATTATTTGGAAAAAATAAATAAATAGTAACTATATCCATCACAATGATTGTAGAAGCATGTCCGATGCAATAAAGAGCATAGAATCATCATCACTCACGATCATATAAAAGAATTACAAATTGCACCATCACCTTCAAAAATCATTCTGTAGCAGAAACCAAGTGGTCTCTTTCAAACTCCCGATTTGCAAAATCCCACCTAGCTAACAAAGGAAGAGATGTAAACTAAAGGCCAATTTGCAATATCAGTATATTTACTTTCCTTTTCAAGTAAGCCTTGATGATGGTGGCGATGGCGATGATGATGATGATGGTCAATTTGGGCAGGATTGGGAGGTTCACAATACCATTAGATGGAAGTCCATATGGGAAGCTGGAGACAGCATTGGACCCAAATGAACACGGGAGAGGCATCGACATTTGCAATATCAACCCTGCCTTTTTGGGCAAAAGATACAGATTTGCCTATGCTTGTGGGGCCCAACGCCCTTGCAATTTCCCCAACGCCCTCACTAAGGTTGATATTCATGCCCCTCAAATTCTTGCTTTTGTAGCATAAATTAGGATGTGGTGCCAGCGCTTTGTTGCATTATTTACTTGCAAGTAGAAGTTGATCTTCAAGTATTTTTTTTTTTTTTTTTTTATGAGAAGTTGATGAATTTAAGAGGTTTCGGTAGGTCGATCTAGTGGATAAGAAGGCGAAGAATTGGCATGAAGATGGCGTCGTGCCGTCAGACCCATTCTTCATTGCAAGGCCTGGGGCGACAGAGGAAGATGATGGTAAGAATTCAGAAATCCAAATCGCAACATGTCATTAATCCTCATGTGAGGACAAAACATTCAGCATGTCTTTGCATCAGCACCCTAAAATAATCATAGCCAGAATTCTAGAACATAATTGTTGTGAAAACAAGCGATCAAACAATGATGAACTAGGTTGGTGAGTTAATGACTCGGATCACAGGTCGGGTCAATCAATGGACCCACCCGGTCAATCTAAGTCAATGGATCGGGTCATCCGGTCAATTCGGTTCAAGGGGTCGGATCCCAGGTCTAGTTGCTCAGTCAATCCAAGTCGACTTGTGTCACATGTTGATGTAGTGTGTGCATGGGAGACCCTGCACGTGGCCACACGTGCATCACTACAGTGGCAGCGCCTGCAGAGTCTCTTGGAGGTGTTCTACTGCTCGAAATGCTCATCTCAACAAGCTATTTTTGTTTATACAATAAAAATCAATTTTCATGGAATAAAATCTCTGAAAGCAGGCAAAAACAATATGTTCTAGCCTATGACTATAGTTGCTCAGATACCACATATAAGCCTTGAAATCAGCACCCTAAGATCATCATATCCAGGATTCTAGAACATAATAATGGAGAGGAAGTGACTTGCGCATCTATTTTGGAGTTCATCGTTCTTAATATGGAATGACGATGGCCCCTTAGCTCTAGCCTTCTCCTCCATTGCACTCCCTAACACTAGCTTCAATGAGACAACCCCTCACTCTCTCCTTATGTGAGGTTATATGTGTCCTTAGGGTTAAACGAAAGACTTGAGCACTATTTGTAAAGCTTTTAATCATAGGACCTCTCATCATTGGTTAGGTTTTACTTGGCTCACACTATCTAATCTCATAGTAGACATAATAATCTTTATATCTTACTTTATTAGATCAATCCCATATAATGATAAATTACAATCTCAATTAAAAAAAAAAACTCTTATAGTGACATTAATATCTCTTACTAGAAATGTTCCGTTATCACATGTACAATATTCCATCACCCCCCCCCCCCCCAAAAAAATTATGGAAAATATTTTTTCTGAAATAATTGCCTTTCTAATGCCACACAATGTGTTGACCCTCCTATTTTGCAAACTTTTTCCATAAAAAGAATTTCTCAATTCTCTTTTGTGAAGAAGCGTGTGCTGGGGATGCATTTGCAGGTGTCGTGATCTCAATGATCAGTGAGAAAAATGGAGGAGGGTATGCGTTGCTGCTTGATGGCTCCACTTTTGAGGAGATTGCCAGAGCAAAGTTCCCTTATGGCCTTCCTTATGGTTTCCATGGTTGCTGGATCCCAAAGAAGTAAAGATCTTCCATGAGGGTATTCGTTAATAAGATGACATCATTGATGAATGGTGGTGGTCGGTGTTCTATATGTTCAAGTAGAATTTGCTTAGTAATGACTTCATTTTATGTATGCAAAGCTGGAGACCTATGGAAATGAGGCTTGCTAGTATTGATGCAGGTTTGAGTTGTGTATTTTTGGTTCAAGACTGAGTTAATATATGTCATGTCCTCTTTATGTCGTGAACCGGGCTATGTCAAGTTCAAATAAATCTTTGAAACCCTTGACTCTTGTTCTAAAAGTATAGATTCTTGTGAAAGAAGGAAAGATGACAAATTTTCAAAGATCACTTTCCGAGATCGTCCTCAACCCATGGCCATGAAGAGCCGACTGCTAGCATCTTTCTCCGGCAATTTCACCTGCAAGATGTCCTCGCATGAAAATTATATTGCAGAAGAATTAAGAAAGACTCCCCTATATCGTGACTTACTTGGTGCCGAAGATCTAAATCACATGGAGGATCGAGCATGTAGCACGAAGCATCTTCACTAAGGCTGAAGCAGATCGTCTTCATTTAAAGATCACTTTCTGAGATCTTCTTCAACCCATGGCCATGAAGAGCCAACTGGTAGCATCTTGTCTCAAGCAAATTTCACCTACATGATCTCCTCACATGAACATAATATTGCAGAAGAATTAAGAAAGACTCCACTTTATCGTGACTTACTTGGTGCCAAAGACCTAAATCGCATGGAGGATCGAGTATGTAGCACAAAGCGCCTTCACTAAGGCTGAAGTGGATCATCTCCGTGACGACCTTAAACCAACCAAACCAACTCTCTAAACTACACTGACTCTCTCTGTCTCTGTCTCTGTCTCTCCCTCGCTCACTCGCTCGCTCTTGCTCTCTCGTACTGCACAGACAAGAAAGAAAGAGGAGAAGAAACCCATAATGAACCAGAGAAAGGAGCTCAAAACGTATTTAAAAAGAAGAAGAAGAAGAAGAAGAAGTAGAAAGTCATGGGGTCAACAAGATGCAGTGGATCTCTCTCAGGCAAAGCGATTGAAAGGAAAATATAAGCATACAAGATCATAGTTGCATGACAATTCTTGTTATTACTAATACAGATATTCACCATCTGACGCAGAGTTCCACTCTTGGACTATAGCCTCAGATTTGTTCATGAGGGCGAGGGTGAAATCAGCATGGATGGCTTGCCTATGATTCAAGTATATAAGAAATAGTTCTAAACCTGCAAAAAACTCCATTTAACGCTGAGAGTCTTGAGGAGGTGACGAGCAACTGCAGATTTCATCTCTTCTAGTCAACGAACACCAAACCGGCATCGCCCCATCCAAAGAAAAATTGGACATGATTTCAAGGTCGGAATACATTAACCAAATCGTCTGCCAGCACCGGAACCCAACAGTACGTACATCGTAGTATTGTGCTCGATCTGCTGCAACATAACAGAAGGAAAGAACTAATCGACAGTAACTAAAAAAATTGAGACACCGTTTCATTTGGATAGTTTCCTGCTTTTAAGAGGAGCCAAGTGGACCCTAAGAGGTCAGTCTATAGTGGTGAGGGACGAGAGAATGGATCGCTAGATTTAGGAAGGGCCTGATTCGACCGCGCTTCAGATTTTTCAATCAAGAGACCTCTTAGCTAATTATACTCTTAACTAGTCCTTTAGGGTATGTAAAAGTTTTCTGGATCACATCGTACTGCATTCATGTTTTATAGAAGAGTTTAATCATGTTTTGTTTTTCGAGCGCGTTCAGATTTAGTGCTTAAGATATCCATGAGTTAAATTTATTGTTGTTTATACTTTCCACACGGGACCTGTCTTAGGGCTCAATAAGGAGGCTTTGCTTAACCTTGCTTAATTTATTCTGAGTTCTCTAATTTTTCGCAAATTATTTACAATTTCTTTAGTGTTAATTTATTACTTACATACCCGCATAATAACCATCACATGTTAGTGATTTAGAATTATATTTTAATAAAGATTATTTGCAAAACATATTTTAATTAAAAAAAAATGTATTGAAATAGTCTCAAATTAATCTATAATAATCAAGTCCCCGTATCTATGAATCTCTGGTTCACAAAAATAACAAATACTCCTATAATTTACATGGGTGTCTAATCAACCCATAACCAATTGTGGCAACTCCAAAATAAATTTGAATTCCATATTTAAATGATTTGGTTAAAATCTCAAGTTGCGATTTATAAGGGCTTGGGAGAGTCTGCTCTAGACAATAGCACCATCTCTTTGATAAGTAACCATTCGTGCCTACATAGTAATCCATAGCTTTCCCTTGGTGGTTCACCTCGAGGATGGTCACAACATACCGCAACAAAATGCAGTTGCCAAGAGAAAGAACCATTCGTGCGATTTATAAGGGCTTGGGTCAAGTGTATGAAGGCGCACACTTAGTTAATAGACTACCCCAAGCCAAAGCTTGGTTTTATGACACGATATGAGAAGATGTGGAATTGTAAGCCATGGTGAGTCACTTCAGATATTAAAATGCATATGTTAAGCATTCGTACCCATTGCTTATGAACAAGTTTGATAATAAGGTGGTTCATTACATATTTGTGGGTTATGATGATCAAAGGAAAGGGTGGAAGTGTTGCAATCTTACAACAATGTAGTTTTACATTTCCAAGAGCATGATGTTCGATAAGGCATCATTGTGGTGGCCATCACAAACAGTTGTACTACTAGATTCAAAACAAATTGAAGACATAAAGAAAGAATGGAACAAGATAATGGGTCTGGCAAGGTCTAGTCTATCGAAGAAGTAATTATTGAAAGTGAACCTGCAGAAGAAGTTGAAGCACAACCGCTAGAAAAATCAAAGAGTCTATGGCGAATAGTTATACGTCCAAAAATAACAAAAGAGCTTCAACCAAGTCAGATAACTGAACTTGAAGAGCAAATACCTCATATAAGGAGGTCAATAAGGCAAAAGAAACTAAATCATAAATATGCAAATGCAACTTTGACTGAAGATGTTGAAATATTAGAGTTATTTATATATGAGTAGGCCTCACAAGGGGTAGGATGGAGGAAAGCTATGGAACAAGAGATTCAAGCTTTCAATCGGAATGAGACATGAAATTCGGTGCCAAGATGTAAAGAGATATACCTTTAACCTTGCAAGTGGGCCTAAGATCTTAAAAATGACCTAAAGAGTATAGAAAGATATAAGGCACATTTAGTCGATCGAAGCTTTTCTCAAAAGTACAGGCTAAATTATGACTAAACCTTTAGCCTAGTGACAAATGTTACTACAATTAGTCTTACTAGCACTAACAACAAGCAAGTCATAAAAGAAATGACAGATTAATGTAAAGAATGTCTTCTTGCTTGGAGAGTCAGATCAAATCATATAGTTGGAGCAGCCAAACGATTTTAAAAGTAAGGCTTATTCAAGTTACGTCTGCATATTTAAAAAAGTGCTTTATGGTTTGAAGTAGCTCCAGGAATGAGGCATGAGAGCATTGCATAATTTCTAATGCAGAGTGGCTATTCAATACCACCAATAGATTCAAGCTTATTTGTGAAGGAAGAACGTGAAAGGCTGCAAAAGCACTAATTTATATGGATAATCTAATCTCCACTAGAGATTATGAAGACGAGATATATTAAATAAGAGCCAATCTCTCTATACGATTTCACATGAAGGAATTTGGAGAACTAAAACACTCCTTAGGACCCAAGGTTGAGCAAACCAAGAAGAGATACCCATATGTCAATAAAAGTATGCACGAAATCTTCTAGAGAAGTTCATTGCACATGTCTCTACGCCTATGGATGGAAATATAAAGGGAATATGATATCTATCTAGTGTGATGTATGGAATGAGTAGTAAGAAGCAATTAATAGTGTCGCTATCAACCATCGCAACCGAGTAGGGAGCAGCGACAATGGTGGCTTAAGAAAGTACGTGGTTTGTGCAATTTATCAAGGCTTCACATTAACTTATTCAATGCCCCGTAATGATAATCAAACGACCATCCCCACAGACAACCGGCGGAGAACCCAATCTTTCTCACTAGAAGCATGCGTGTAGAGGTACATTATCACTTCTTGCGTAAAAAAAAAAAAAAAAAAAAAAAAAATTGTTGAGAAAGATAGAGATGAAACACGTAAAGACAAGTGATCAAACTGTAGATATATTCACAAGGACTTGAAACTGCAAATTTCGAAGAGTTTCGAAAGCAACTTCACATGGTTACTAAATCCATATTGAGAAAAAGAGTAGTCCATGAGGGGGAGTATTGAAAAAAACAAGCATAAGAAAGTAGAATCGTGGCCTACACCTAGTATTATTGTAATCTCTACAATTATCTAGGGGACGTGGGGTTCTAGAATTATTTAAGAGGTAGGACTATCTTCTTGTGATGGCTATCGCCCTTGTATCACTACTCATAGTGCAAGAAAGGAAAACACTTGCATTATATTGCGGTTTTACATACCACATAGAAAAGAGATTGGGTGATAGTCTTTTGTCTAATATAAGAATAACAGTCAATTTTATATCACAAAAAATCAAATAATGAAATTATAAATTATTATGGGGTTCATTCTTTCAAAAATTTGCGGCTCACGGCAAGCTGTTATTCTCACAGTAACCCAAAGACTATTATGCTAGTAAAGCACTACCACATATTGTCCAATGGCACATATTTAAGGAATTAGGTTGTGCTAGCATTACCCATGAAAACTTTCCATAAAAGATAGGTAACTATGTGTTATGGGATGAATCGCAAACCATGTGGCACTTAGAATTCAAATCATTTTGGTTGGCTTAATTAAGTCTCACTCTCACTTTCTAGGAAGGGTATCCTTAAAAGAGAAAGTAGAGAGAGAATGTTGTTTAAATGAAAGTGAATGGTACAAGTGAGGAGAAGGGATACCCTATTTATACAAGAAACACTTATGATAGAGGATGTGTCTAATCAATCCGACGATAGAGATGTAGATGATCTAATGGTGGTGGATATTGATTGTCATCACATCAATCCAATGGTGGAAATTGAATCTATTCAACGATTAAAGGCATCAATCGTTGTCAAACAAATTCGATGGTAGAGATCAAATGCCCTTATCAATCTAACATTTAAGAAACCCCTTTGGACCAGTAATGTGGGAATCCTTTGAATTGATGCCATGGTTAGCTTTTGTCCGTGACATGTGGGTGTGTTTGCCTAGCGCAAGTCCATGTCCTCTAGTGGAATGCTATTGCACCATTCAAGATTGTCTCTTCAATAAATGCGTATAGAGTCCATTCAATAATCTCTCTCCCTCTCTCTCTCTCTCCCTCCCTTACCCCCTCTTCTCCCCATCCCTCAACCCGTTTTGCTCTCTGTTTGTTCTACCATGGCTTCGATAAACTTTATAGCTAGTCCAAACTATGTTTCACACCCTATAAAAGCATCTTCCAAAAGCTTTGATCATTTGGAAAATGGGTTTTCTCTTGGAAATAAGAATCTGGGAGGAATGTGAGAGGCAATCTTCGAGAAACGATTGGGAACATTACGAGTCAGGTCCCGCCGGTTTCTCAACCGTTGAATGGAAGAAGCCGTGAGTGATCGGAATCACGTCGCCTGGGCAAGCGTCCGGCAAAACCGGCGGGAGGGCGAGTTGGTCATCGAAGGAGAGATACCTCTCTGGCTGGTGGGTTTGTGGGTGATTTTTTTATAATCTCTCATCCACGTTTTCGCATGCATGAGATAAAATTCATATGCTTTTGCGTCCCCCAATTAAATTTCCTGTCCATTCTGCTTGTTATCGTCTTACCGTATGGGATAAAAGGGTAAAAAGGAAATTGTTTTGTTTGTTTTGAAGACTAGCTTAATAATAACAGCAGCTTTATTCAATTTTCATTTGCTTCCAAAAAAGAAACGAGAAGGAAGAACAACAAGAACATGTTAAAATATTCAAATAATAAATTATGCATTCATCTAAAAAATAAAATTGTTAGAATAGTTAATAGTGATTCCATAAAATCTCAAATGGTAAAACTAAGAGATGTCGCGAGTTCAAATCTTTCAAACCCTTATTTGTCTCCCAATTTGTATATTTCCATGCTTTAAACTAAGGCCAAAGTCCACCCCTGAAAACCACACTGGTCACTAGATTCATTCCTTAAGATATTTTCCAAACACTAGAATAATTTAAATTGGGGACCGCTAATCTACAATCTACAATTGACTCTTATACCATTTGTTAGACCACCACCAACTATTCTAAAACCTTAACTTATTAAAAAAAAGGTAATTTAATAAATAAATACTCTATCACTCACACTAGTCTATTATTTGTTGCCTAATACTATGTGACATCCTAAGTTAATCACTCAATTTATTATTCACTTTGGCCATCCTATACCAAGTCTCATGAATTATCCCTTTGGTGTACAGGCTGGCACTTTCCTAAAGGTCGCCCATTTTGGTAATGCTTTACCCTGAGCATGCTTAACTTTGGAATTTCAAAGCAAAATTTGTTGTTACATCAAAAGGTGCCTCCATGAATTCACTCCAATTTTCACGTGCACACACACATATCCCAAACACATTTTCCCCCTATTATGTGTGCAATTCAATTCATCCTATCACATTGCCCATCACAAAAACCTACTAAGAATCGCTCCTTATCTAAACCCTTTGACCCTAACGACCACTCCCCACCCTCATCAGACAAGGTCATTACAGGTCCACTAGTTTCGTTTAAAGCATGCTAATATTGGAATTTACTTCAACATTTGAATGATTTTCCTTTGACTTAATTGAAGAGGTTTCACCTGGAAAACAGTATATGGGGAGAAATTTTTTCATTTCACAAAGAAGTCGCGAACTTACCTAGCACATAAGAAAAGGAAAGAAGAAGAAGTCACGAACTGTAAATTATTGGGATTTATCTTGACTACCTCTGGATACCTTCCAGACAAAATCTTCAAAGAGTGTGATTTGTAATGTACCAATAGATGAAGATTACATGTGGTCTTATATCTTTAAAAATTCTTCTTTCAGCTATTCCACCGTATTAAATAATTAGAAATACAACGTTTAAAGGTTTTTTATATACTGAAAGGAGTACAATATCATTGTTGACAATATAGTCTCGTGCATACTTATTGTACATGACAAATGCATTGGAATCAGCTCCGGTGTTTTCTATTGGGTAGAGTCTTAATTAGTAGGTTTAATCACATGTAGAACGGAATTTATCTAAGAAATGGTCCCGGTATGACGCATGTCGGAGACTACAACTTCCACCACCTTTTTGATGGCTACGCCATGGTGGCGAAGCTGCAGTTTGAGAAGGGAAGATTAACCGCTGGCCACTGCCAGATCGAATCCGAAGCAGACAAGGCCGCCATGAAGCATAATAAGCCGATCTACCCAGAATCCTCCGAGGCCCCTAAGGCAGACAATTTCCTATTCTACATTGGCGAACTTACTAGCTTGATCTCTTGAGCGTCTGACTGATAATGCCAATATAGGAGTCATCAAGCTCGGAGATGGACGAGTGATTTGCCTCACCGACATGCAAAAGGGGACGATAAGGATCGACCTGAGCACGCTCGAGACCTTAGGGAGGCTCGAGTACGCCGACTCCGTAGGGGGTCCGTTACAATCCGCTCATCCAGTCGTGACCGAGACCGAATTTCTGACGGCGTTACCCAACCTGATCGACCCGGTTAGTCGGTGGTGAGAACGGAGCGTGGATCGAGCGAGCGGAAGGTGGTCGAGAGGGTGGAGTGTCGGTGCGGCCCCACGGCCTGTTGGGTCCCCTCGTTCGTCGTTACTGAGCACTACATCGTCGTGCCAGAGATGCCCTTGAGGTGCGGTGTGAAAAGCATTCTTAAGGCCAAGCCCAATCCATTGTACAGGTTCGTGTGGCACAAAGAATCCACAGGGTTCGCGCATGTATGTGTAAAGCCAGTGGCAAAATCGTAAGCTCCCTTTATTTCTCAAAAGTCATTTCGTGTAGCACAATCTTAAAGAGTGCCGTGGAGGCGCTAGTTTAGGATCATTGTTGTGCTTTTGAAAAAACTGAATTTCTATTAGGAATATGTAAACTTTTTTTATTGGTCATACTCTACTCTTACTTTAATACTCACCCTCAGACTTTTTGTCTTGTCTCCTTAAACGTGCGTTGAGGTTCCTTTGTTCGTGGCAGTTCACTTGATCAGTGCATATGAAGAGATGGACGAAGACGAGCAAGCCGTCGCCGCGATCGCCGACTGTTGCGAGCATCAGGGGGAAGCCACCATTCTCAACAAGCTCACCCTCCAAAATTTTCACTCCTTCGCAGGCCAAGACGTACTTCCCCAAATTAGGCATCTTTTTTCGTATACGGCTTTGGAATACGCGCAGGTCAAGACGTACTTCCCCAAATTAGGCATCTTTTATCGTGTACGGCTTTGGAATACGCACACTCGTGAAATTGAGGTATATTTATATTCATTCGATTTATTGAAATATATAAAGAATGGAAACATTAGATACATAGAAGGAAAATTGAAATTGTGAGCAAATGTAAGAAAGAGCATAAAATCAGGGAAAATTTACACAAATGATTTATGAACTTTGATACAACATATAA
Source organism: Eucalyptus caleyi (assembly GCA_014182885.2). NCBI lineage: Eukaryota > Viridiplantae > Streptophyta > Magnoliopsida > Myrtales > Myrtaceae > Eucalyptus > Eucalyptus caleyi. The sequence goes on from CM024468.2 coordinate 43,481,426, forward strand.
TGTATTCCCTAAATTTTGAATTTATTCAATGTGGTCAATGACTTTAGCTCAATATGTGGCGGTCCTTGAACTTTTCAATGTAGTCCTTGAATTGTATAAAAATATTTAATATAGAGATCATTGTGAACAAATCAAAAAGTTCAAGAACTATATTGCATAAATTAAAAATTCAAGAATCACGTGTTAGGCCAAGTTTAGGAATTATTTATGTCATTATCCCTAGAATCGTAGCTCACAAACAGGAAAAAATAAATAAATAGAAATTGCATCATCACCTTCAAAATCATTCTGTAGCAGAATCCAAGTGTTCTTTTTCAAACTAATGGCCAATTTGCAAAACCCCGCTTGATTAACAAAGGAAGAGGGGTGCACCAATGGCCACTTTGCAGAATCAATATATTTACTTTCCTTTTCAAGCAAAGCCTTGATATGGCGGCGATGGTGATGATGATGATGGTCAATTTGGGCAGGATTGGGAGGTTCACCATACCATCAGATGGGAATCCACGTGGGAAGTTGAAGACAGCATTGGACCTAAGTGAACATGAAAGAGGCATCGACTTCAGCAAAATCAGCCCGGCCTTCCCGGGCAAAAGATACAGATTTGTCTATGCTTGTGGGGCCCAATGCCCTTGCAATTTCCCCAGCGCCCTCATCAAGGTTTATATTCATGTCTCTCAAATTCATGCTTTTGTAGCATAAATTAGGATGTGGTAAGAGTGCTAGGGAGATTAGTTGTTGCTTTAATTTACTTGCAAGTAGAAGTTGATTTGGAGTGATTTTCTTGATGAGACGTTGATGAAGTGAGAGGTTTCCGCAGGTCGATCTAGTGGAGAACAAGCGAAGAATTGACACCAAGATGGCGCCGTGCCCTTGGAGCCATTCTTCATTGCTAGGCCAGGGGCGACTGAGGAAGATGATGGTAAGAATTTAGAAAATCCAAATGCAACATATGCTCGTTATGCCTTCCGTGAGGACAAAACATTCAACACGTCTTTGCATCTTCTGAAGTGAGAGATGACATGAACATCTCTCGGTCGAAATATCTCGCTAACAAATGCACAATATTCCATCACCCCACAATTGTGGAAAATGATTTTTCTTGAATAATTGCCTTTCTAGTGCCTCACACTGTAGTTGACTCTCCTATTTTGCAAACTTTTGCGATAAAAAATGGAGGTGGGTATGCGTTGCTGCTTGATGGCTCCACTTTTAGGGAGATTGCCAGAGGAGCAAAGTTCCCCTGTAGCCTTCCTTATGGCTTCCACGGTTGCTGGGTCCCAAAGAAGTAAAGATCTTCCATGAGGGCGTTGGCTGAGAAGCGAAGATCATGGATGAAGTGGGACTGATCGGTGTTCTATGCACGTAAAGCTTGAGATCTATGGAAATATTTCTTGCTGGTGTTGATGCAGATTTGAGCTGTGTTCATACAAATCTTTGAATACCTTGACTCATATTCTTCTTGTTCTAAAAGTATCAATTCTCGTGAAAGAAGGAAAGATGACAAACATTTAAAGATCGCTTTCCGAGATCTTCAACCCATGGCCATGAAGAGCCAACTCCTAGCATCTGTCTCCAGCAAATTTCACCTGCAAGATCTCCCTCGCATGAACATAATATTGCAGAAGAATTAGGAAAGACTCAACTAGATCGTAACTTACTTGGTGCCGAAGATCTGAATCACATGGAGGATCGAGCATGAGGCATGAAGCGTACTAAGGCAGAAATGGAGCATCTCCATGTGACCTTAAACCAACCAAATTTACTCTCTAAACTCCGCTGAGACAAGAAAGAAAGAGGAGAAGAAACCCTGAATAAACCCAAAGAAAGAAGCCCAAAACATTATAAAAGAAGAAACAGAGTCATGGTGCCAACAAGACGCAATGGATCTCTCTTAGGCAACACGATTAAACGAAAAAAAGCAGCATACTAGATTATAGTTGCGGGATGATTGTGGTTATTATTGTTGCTGATACCACCCTGTAGAACAGTAATGACTTTGCCTTGACATGGAGCAGTTTGAGCTCACCTTCAAGTGGGCCAGCTTATGCCGAGTTCCGCTCTTGAACTTTTAGCCTCAGTTTCCTTCACCAGAGCAATCGTGAAACCGGCATTGATGGCTCAAGTATTTTACTGGGTATATGAGAAATAGTTTTGCACCTGCAAAATCCTCCATTTAATGCTGAGAATCCCGAGGAGGTACAGAAAAAATGCAGATTTCATCTCTTCCAGTCCATGAACAACGCATTGGCATCATCTCATTCAAGGAAAATTCAGACATGAGTTTGTTGTTGGAGTCTATTAACGTCTACCTGCACTGAAACCCAACAGTATGCACAGGTTGATATTCTAGTAAAAAATGGTGCAATACATTGAAAGGAAAAAAGTAATTGATCGTAACTTTGAAAAAAACAAGGCACTGTCTCAACTGGAAAAGTTTCCTGCTTTTAAGAGGAGACAAGTTGACCCTAAGAGGTCGGTCAAGTCGGCGGCGGGGGAAAGGTGAGATGGGGGGGGGATGGGGCGCTAGATTTAGGAAATTCAACCGTGCCTCAGATTTTTCAATCCAGAGACCTCTAAGCTAATTATACTCTTCACTGATCCTTAAGCAAAACAAAATGCTTGAGGCTACCAACGACAACTTGTGCCATATTCACCAATATGTCAATGCTTGACCTGGCAGTCCAAATTAAATTGATGAAGGCAGATAATTCAAAGTCGCAACAGCTCAGGGTCCAGGTGACAATCCAATTAAAGTACAATCCAATTAAAGTACAATAATCAAAGCAAGGAGTCACCAAAGGCAGAGGAAACTGAAAAGAACTGGAAAAACAAAATAATGCTAACTCACCCATACCATTATTTACAGTCAGTCTTCTCTCCTCCTGCTGCTTCGATTGAATTGTCCAGTGATTCTCTCCTTCAGTTCCAACTTCTATTTCCTTTAAAAGAATGCAATAAATTGCATCTTCAAAGCCAAAGTATCAGATTAATAGGAAAAGCTCATATCTATGAGAGATTACTAGAATAGCAGGAAGAGTTGTACATCAGCCTGCAGTACAATATGAAAAGCTACAATAAAATCAAGCCAGCACCTTCAAGTGCATGCATGAAATAATATTACAGGACCAGCTTGAATATTGGTCAAATTCTGCCATCTTCAGACTCCAACTTCAGATTGGAGGAGGTGCCACAACATCTTCAGCACTATTATATAAATTGAAGCAATTGTAATCGGCTTGATCATGGTTACTGTTAACAACGTGAATGAAACTTGGACAACAGACCGAAATTGCCATTCTTGGTTTTCATCCAACCCTTCAATGATTAACAAATCATTTCTCAACCCTAATGCTTACTGATCCATAACCATAACCATCTTATTGAATATGAAAACTTTTGGTGCTAGCGTCATTCTAGTTATATTCAACAGAAGAAGAAAAAGGAAAAAGAGAGAAGATTCTTCTGACTGATATCCATGTCAAAGTACATCATAATTTGATTATACCTGGGGCAATTTTGAGATGCTCTAGAAAAACTAAAGGCGATACAGAGCACGTAAAAGGAAATTTATGAATCACGATAGTTCTCGTACCAATATCACACAGAAGAGGCAAGAAAACTTATTTCCATCTGAAAAATGTATACAGTCAATTGCTTGTGCTTTGGTTCATAGAAAATGATGCACGTACACATGTCGGTGACAAATCGCAAGGCTCTCATTCATTGCTGACATAAACTCTCTTTACCAATAAGAAAGATTTGAGCTCTTTCCTAATTTGAATTTAGGAAGTGTTCTGAGGAACTACTTCATTTAATTGCCAACCCAGAAAGAGGTGAAACAAGAACTGATCAAATGAGGATAAGAAAGAACCAATTTACAACAGCTTTACTGGACAAAAGAGCCAACATGTAATAACATATAAGGACATCCATGGAGATCAAAAAACTGTTTGAAGCAGTAGACAAACAGAAATTCTACATTTACTAATTTGCTTTCTAGGACTTCATTGTTCAAAGGATATAGATGCATGATAACGTCCGTGAACAACGAAGACTCAGGAATTTCTCTGATACAATCGCCAGTATCATTATGTCATTGTTTCTACCGTTGAATCAGAGATGAAATGAATCAGTATGATGTAACATGCTTGATCTGGTTGATAGAAATGACTAAATGCTTAAGTAAAGAAATGTCACAAGTTCCCTGAAAACTCAAGGAAGAACTTCCTCAAATTTAATATACACTCATCGAAAGAAACTCTTAAACTGGCTAAGATCATACTACAAAAACAGTCTTAAAAATTCCCACCTCGTGCCTAGAGAAAAAACTGTGAAATTCGGTGAAAAATAAAAAGGAGTTGGCATATGTTCAAACTCCTCATGTAACTGAAAAGACAAACTGCTAATCTTTTTTTTAGCAATTCAAACATGTAATGCTCAATGAAAACTTTTATCGACAAAGTTGTCAACTCTGCAAAGTCTTGGAGCATTTCATTATCCCGCAGAAAACAATTCATACATCCCAAGCACACAAAAAGACAGGGGGCACTAACATAGGAAAGATTTACTATCACTTTATGCAGGTATATTGCAGACAAGGAGGAAAAGTCTGGCATATGGTACAGTTGCTTGCTCAGATACTTCAAAAAAGAAATCAGCATCGATATGGACTAGCAAATAAGCAAGTCAACTATGCTAACCTACAGAATCATGCTCCATCATTTCCAGTCAACACTACATAGTCTACAGATGTTCTCTCGCATTGCTTCTGGCATCCACATTATCAATCCTTTTGGAAGCACCATATTTTGCAGAGATTGGCATCCAAGCACCATCTGCTCTAGGTCATGCACATTAACACTGTAACAATTAGCCAAAACTAGAGTATCCAAACAAGAATGATTCTCAAAAGCGCGAATTCCAGCTCCACTAATCAGCTCACAGCCAGTTAAATCAATGGACGCCAAATTTTGACATTTCTCAGCAACCGCAAAGAGAGTGGTGTCAGATAGATTTATCAGCCACGCCAAATTTAGCTTCCTCAAGGATTTAATAGCAGCAATTGCAATTCCTCCATTATCAGTGACCTTCAGCCCACAGTCTGCGATATTCAACTCCTCCAAACAGCAGAACCGTTGCAACACCGAAGCCCCACTGTCCGTAATCTGGTCACATTCCGCAAGAACCAACTTCTTCAGAGTCCTTGCCAAAGACCCGCTCGCCAAATAAGCCAACCCGGCATCCGAAATCTTCGAGCAACCTTCCAAATTCAAGGTGCGAATACAATTCGCTCGCCCGATCGCCTCTAGAGACTGATCAGTAATCAAACTGCACCAACCCAAATCCAAGGTCCTCAAATTCTTGGCACGCTCAACCAGTGACACAACCCCCACGTCCTCAACATTCTTCCTCCTCCTCAACAGAACCTCCGACAACCTCGGGCACCCGCCCGCCAGCGCACACAGCCCATCGCTCCCCAAATCGTAGGCGTCCGAGCCCTCGCCGGAATCCCAGGACGCGTCGCGCGGCTGCTTGCGGCTGAGGTTCAAAGATTCGATCTTCAGGCACGTCCTCGCCACGAAATCGGCGTCGGCGTCCGTGAGCACCTTGGAGCACTCGAACTTCGCCAAGTTCGGGAACCTGGGCAGGAAGCAACGCAGCAGATCGGGCTCAAGAACCCTAATCCCCTCCCGGCTCAGGCCCTCCACCCGCAGCCACTGCCTGCAGACTTCGGAGAACGACTTCCTGTCTGGGCTGGCGACCCTTTGGAGGATCAGGCTCAACTCGTCGAAACCCAGCACGGACATCCTCGGAGGGTTTCTCCTCTGCACTGTGTAAGCTCTTTCTTGGATTCTTGATGGCAGCAAGGTGAGCAGGAGCTTTGGTTCTTATACCAGAAGAAGGAAGGGTGGGTTACCTCTTGCTTTCCCGTTCGTAGTAATTTGAAAAGTTACCAAAAAAATTTCCCGGATTTTTCTTTTCTGATTTAGCCGTACGTGATTAGAAAGATGAACCCCCGACATCATTTCTCGGATTTTTCTTTTCCGATTCAGCGTACCTGGTTAAAGTGTTTACCGGGGATGGGTAGATCGTCGTCATCGTCATCGTCGAGAGGGAAAAAAGTGAAATCGGTCGCGTCTTGGATGAAAAGGATTTGTTCATTTTTGGCGCGTTGCGGGAAGTGCTCTACCTTTTGGCGCCACCGCCCATGAGCCCTTTTCCGGACCGCCTCCCTTCGTGCACGCTCCATTCGGGAAAGTGGGCTTTTCTTATCGCCCGTGGTCCCCCTGCTGGTGTGAAACTCTGCGTCGGTGGCTGAGTGTGTTCATATGGATTAGCTCGCGCAACCCCGGTGGGGCTCATCTTCGGATTTCTAGTGGCCCTTACAAAGATAAGCAGCAATGTGTTTCACTTCCTCTGCGAACTGTGGGTGCCAGTGTGCCCAAGGGTACCGGCAGCTTCAGGGCTGGGACCTTTCTATTAGCTGTGGTTAAACTTTGCTCTTTGTTTCTGTCTCTCTGTCCCTTTCGTTTTACTTGGCTTGCTTTTCTGACCGGTGAGCGGTCTGAAAAAGTGATCTAGCAACATGGTAATTGCTACACATTGATACTAATTCGACCTATTCCGTTGAATTGAGCAAATAACATACTATGAATCTAGGCGCTCCACTTACAAAACGCAAATTCTCGTATGATTCCGTCTTGTTTTGGATTTTGAGGCACTCGAAGTATAGTTATACTTTACCATTTGGCTACGTGGACAAGAAAGAGAAACATATGTAGACAGTCTCAATTGCAATGTGAGCAAACCTAAAGGAATCCATATTTGATGATTCAACTCAACTACAAATTATTCGTTTCTAATTGAGCCTCATGTATTGCCAACTCACGTAATACAATGGTTACGTATCAAGGAATCAAATGCAAAGTACATGGATTGGGGTATGTTGACAGTACTTGTTGCGAAACTACAAAGTTGATGGATGACTCAACTCTATGTTTTGGTCCCTAGATGTGCACAATTCCTACCGGTAAATTGTAGAAGTGAATGGTGAAAGTCAGAAGGAGGGGGGATGGAAGAAAAGGCCAGGGAGAATTAAGTAGGAGTAATTAGTTTCAAGGTGGATAGGTCTAAACCTAGAATTTGGAACTTATTTTGTTATAACCGATTCCTAATTTTTGGACTGCGGAACCTACCCTATTTTCTTGGAACCTATTATGGAACCTACTCTGTCAGTTCAATTTCAAAGTCTATCTGAGAATCTTTTTTTTTTTTTTTCACTTTCTCCTTAGAAATTCCATTATGTATAATGTCTCTCGGTTTGTTCTCATTCAACTCTTTGCATCACTCTCTCCAATCTCCACTTGAACACCCTATCTCCCTCACATCGACAGGCTACTCTCCTACTGCCACAAGATATGCTTTGTTTCCCTTGTTCTCTATTGGTAGCTCAACTACCATCGTCCTTCACCCTCTCCACTGCTCTACTCTTTTGGTGACCATTCATGTCCCCTCTTACCATTGCTCACCTTCATTTAGTCGTTTCCCTCAACTAAGGACAGTTCATCTCTTAGCTCCCATTTAGCAATTTTCTCAATTATTGATTAACAAGATGGTTGAGATCTCTGTGCTTTCATTTCTGCTTAAGGCTATGGCCGATGTACCATCTCTCTGACTTGCCACCACCAGCATCTCCTCTACAATCCCCATATCCATTGCCACTAAATTCTCTCTCTTGTCAGGTCAATACTAATAGTAGTACTCACCTTATTTTCGATGGAGAATCAACTAGCAACACATGTCGACACAAAGATAAGTCACAAATCAAAGTTGGCAAGCCTCAAAAGAAAGAAAGAGGTGGAGCTACCGAGCTAGGGTTGTTACAAGGAGAGAGAGACAAAGAGAGAGGTGACGATGAGAGAGATAGAGCTTGGGTTACAACGAGCACAGGTGGAAGTGGGAGAGTCAGAGACTAAGGGAGGACTGATCGACGGTGCTACAATGATGATGATGACTGGCGAGGTGCAAGGAAGATGAAGAGAGAAAGGACAAAGGGAATGTTAAGGTTAGAATTTATGAGAAAAAAAAAATTAGGGTTTTGGTTTTATAACTTATATAATCAGCTTCAAAATTGATTCCAAAACAAAGTGGTTCAATCCAATTAAGGGTAAGTATTCACTCAAAACCAATTCCCGACCGGTTCAAATGAAAACCGGTTCCCATACATGGTTTTCGAGTGGTTCAATCAATTCCCGAATAGTATCGATCTAATTGCACACCCCTAAAAATAAGGAAGTTGGGTCTGGAGATTTTTTCTCTTCTAGTTCTAACTTTAGTCTCTCGATAAAGTAACATTCCCCTCCTATTAGCCCCTTAAATCTTAAGCATATCTCTAGTGAAACAAACTCTAGTTGTTCTTCTCACCATGATTCTCCTTATTCTTCTCTTCCTCCCAAAACTCAATCTATAAGCTCTCACCTTATGACAAACTTAACGCAATTCCAATATCGCTCCTCTTATAATCAATCCCTACACACTCATTCCATCTCTCCAAATATTTTATATGCCTCAGTGTCTCACCTTTCCACTCATGAATTTATCCATTCATCTAAAATTTCTAGTAGTTTTGGGGGCATAGAGAGTGTAGATCGAGTGTATGTTGTAGAGTTCCCACCTAAGGAGGAAGTTGGTGGGTTGGAGGAAGTGGAGGAAAAGGGGGATAGAGCCATTGGTCTTATTCATTAGAGCTATGCAGAGACTATCCCTGAGACAACTAGAGAGGATTGTTGAAGGAGGCTGTAAAAGAAGAAATATGGAAGTTGAGCTTAAAGGTAAAAGTGTGGAAAGAAAAGGGTATGTAAGGAGGGCTAGAGAATATTGGGCTATTAAAAGGAGGAGAGACAAGAAGCCTTTACAATTGATGGACAAGGAGAACTTGATTGATATACCTATCCTAGATAATGTTATGTTTGCCAAAAATGGGTTTGGTGGTTAGCCTAATACAGTCACCCAAGGGCCACGATAGGCCTCTATTGGAACTGCCAAGGATTGGGGATGTCCTTGGTTGTTTGGTACCTTTTTTTATCTCAACAAAACACATCATCCTAACATCATTTTTTTGCTAGTAAGGAAAGAATAAACAAAAGAATGTTGGAAATGGTGAGAATGAGAATGAGATTCACTAATATGCTTTATGTTGATCCTATTGGGTTGAGTTGAGGATTGGTCCTTTGGTGAATATTAACTTACAAGTGGAAGTCCTTTGCGTTGATCCAAGTTTCATTGACACCTACATACAAAGCTTTGGCTATGCTGTTGAATTCAGAGTTACTGTGGTGCATGCGGACCTTGAAACTTCAAGAAGACTCTAGCATTAGTTAAGAAGTATGGCCATAATAAATGCTTCTTGCCCTTGGATGTGCATTGGAGATTTTAGTAATATTAAGGGGCTAGATAAGAAGAATGGTAGGATAGCTATTGTACTAGAAAATGATGGAAGACCTTTTTTTTTTTTAATCTATCTTATTCTAATTATCTACTCACTCTTAGATTTTTGCCATACGTCGAACCCCATGGCTAAAACTATACGCCCCTACCCCTAACTCCCTTGGGAAGAGGGGAATCTAACTCCCCACCTCCCTCTTCCCATGTAGGAGGGGTAGCCAATGGGGCAAATTCAATGATTGGAGGAAAGACATTCAAAAGCTCATTTTTGAGATGGGAATAGTGGACACCGGTTATGAAGGGCAGGGCTTCAACCTTTTCATAGTTGGTTCTAATCACGGTCCTCTTCCATTTGATACTTAGATTATAATGACATCATTATTCCAAGAGTAACCATATAATAACGCGATATTTGAACTTTAAGAAATATGGTGTGTGTTTGTTCAAGTAAAATGGTTTTTTGCAAATCAATTCTCTAGACATTCGTGAGTCTGATTTGTTAAAATAATGAGTCAACAAAAGACCATATACTGTTAAAGAAAATATGCATGCTTAAAATTAAGAAAATGAATTTCTTAACCTGAATAACGAAAAATATTTTCCTAAAAGAAAAATCTGAAAAGTATCTTACTTTGTAATGAAGTTTTCCTTGAAACAAACATATTATGTTACTTTGAAAACTTCATTATAAAGGAAAATATATTTAACGAAAATCATTTCCAAGGAAAATGCATAGTTTCCATTTCTTTAATAATTTAGGAAAAATGATTTCCTTTTCACCAGAAAGAGAAGCCATTTTCCCTTAATCTATATAAAACATTTTCAGTAAATCAATTAACGTTTTTCATCTCTCAAGCACCCAAAATAATTTTTCAAAAAACAGTTTTATTTCAAACAAGCGGACCCTAAGTTAAGCACTGGTTTGACACTCCTTTTGACTCAAATTGTATGAAGTAAGTCCTTATTAATCCCCAAGATATTGATGGTCTGCCTTTATAATCTTATTTATTGGCTTAACCTAATACAAAGAAGTTGACTCAGTTTATCATTTGACTACAACCCAAAAAAAAAAAAAAAAGATACAAAAATACAAAAATACAAAAGTTAGACATCTGAGCAATGTAGGTAGCTTAGCTCATGTGAATTATTTATTATCTTGAGGAAATTTGTATTAAGGTATGGTTTTGCAAATGAAACATTAGATATAGGAGCTTATGCAGTACAATCACTTTAAAATGCTTGGGCAAAATTGAATTAACTCCATGTCAATACATAAAAACTCTTTTATCTTGCAATGTCATGGCTATGAGATATTATTTCAATCTTTGGCTTATTACCAAGAACCGTCTTCCCACCCAAGCCTTGCTCTTATCATACGGCAGGATTGAAGAGGTGCTTTGTGCCTTTTGCAAACTGACACTGGATTCCGTTAATCATTTGTTTTTTTATTGTTGCATCACAGCTAGACTTGCCTTCTTTTGGGCTACTAGATGCAACCTCCCTTGGTGCAACAAGGCTTGGTCAGAGAATCTTTGCTAGGCTATGAAGTTTCTTTCCAGTAAAGATTTCCATCGTTCCATTGCCCGCTTCTCTTTTGGTGCTCTTTGCCACCTCATTTGGAAGTACAGGAACGAGATTCTATTTAAAGACCATACTTTGATGATTCTGGTTGTGAAAAACCATCTCATTAAAGTTGCTAAAGACAAGGCCTTAACATTTAGAAATGTGGAGGATAACTTGAGGAACAAGAGACTTCAACGTAGATAGGGGATTGATCATTGCATTTTTCTCTTCTATTCCTACTGGTCCTTCGTGTTCCTGCTTGTGGGCACGGTTTACAGTTGAATGGCTTGACGCTACTGTGTTTTTCGCTACTAGGGTTGTGGCGTGAGTGGTTGGCTTGCTTTCTGGGTGGTCTGTTGCCTCGGTTCTCTTCGCTTCGACTGCAGAAAACTTCGCTGGTTGCTATTCGTGGAGGGCGGCTACGCTCTTTCTTATGGGTCTTTTGGGTGTGGGTTGCCATTGTTTGGCTTGCTGGTGGCCTTCTTTTGTTAGTTGGTCCTTGTTTTGGTTGTGGCCATAGTTGTTGTGGCCTTGCCGTGTTGTTGTGCCTTTGTTGGTTTTTTCTGTTTTCTTTCTTTCGACACCCTTCCACTCATTATGCCTCTGTTTCATTTTGAGTGTAAGTTTTGATGCCGTTCGTTTGTATATTTTGGTTAAAGGTCAATACAATTACTTTTCACAAAAAAAGAAGAAGAAAAAACCTCTTTATCTCTCAAATTTAATTGACACGGACCGGGCACAATCTTTTGCCTGAGTGGGTCTCACATAGAGCACTTACTTAGCTGCGGAGGATTGCAAAGGGACCATATGCAGAGGCACTCTGATCGCACAACCGCTCTTGATTGCTAACTAAGTCTGAACACGGGTCGCCATCCCTTATACAACAAAGAGGAAACCTCAAAACAACAATTAAACAAAATCGGGACAAAAACGACATGCAACTTGAGTTTAATTGACATGGACCGGCACAATCTTTCAAAGTGGGTCTCGCGTCAAGCACTTACTTAGGTGAGTCGGTTTGCAATCGGCCGGATGTAGAGACACCCCAATTGCGCGACCGCTCTCGATCGCCGGATTGAATCCAAACACCCATCTATTGTACGACAAAGGGAAAGCCCAAAACGACAATTAATGAAAAATTAGGGCAAAAAAGGACATGCCCCCATCAAGCACTTATTTAGGCGAGCACGATTGTGATGGACCGACTGCCCGATTAAATCCGAAAACCCCAAAACGACAATCAAACGAAAAATCGGGGGGCAAAAACCGACAGGCGCCTCGAGCTTTTGGCCAAAACGAATGTCGTCACAACACGACCATGTGGGGTCGTGTGCGTTGTCTTCGATTTCACCATCTCCAAGCATTAAATTACAGCCAACCCACAATAAAGTCAGCTGTCCAAATCATTCGACTGTCAGTGTAATGCAAAGAACCATCTACGCCAATAATGTCAATTTGTTGTATTATAATACACCTGCTGGCTCGCGGCTGGCTTTCAAAAATTAAATAAAAATTCCACGGAGTTCATCATCCACATGGGCAGTGGTATAATAGTAAATTTGAGCATGGACTCGTTCCTTAATTAATTTAATTTATCTTGCATTATTATTTTGTTTTGTAGTGTTTTATAATGGCTAATGGCATTAATAGTGGTCTCTTCGTCTAGAAGTATTTTAGTGAATTAACCCATCTTGAGATTTAGAAAGAATGGATAAATTGTCCATATGTGGAAAGTTTCGTTTTGTTAATGTTTTAATTGTCATTGAACATGTAAATTAACATGTGATTAACTATCGGTGTTCTTTGGATGGGAGACGCTTTCTTTTAAAATTTATTTAGCAAGAGTTTTGACTAATCGGGAAAAAGAAAAGAAAAAAAATGATGAACCTTTTTAATATCAACAAAAGTATATCATTTAAAGTTAATATCATTAAATATTCAAAATCGGTACTCTCATTAAAAACAATTTCCCAACAGATAATTTTTGTCTCGAAAAAAATCTCAAATTGAGATCTCCATGAGACATTTTCTCAATCTAATTTTTTATCCCACAAAATCTCCAATAGGTACCCTATAATATAATTACCTCGAACTATTTTTTGTCTCACGAAAATGCGGAAATTAGTACTCCAACCCAAATTTACCCATCGTTAGCATTCTATCAAATATCCCAACAATTATAAGATAAATATAATGTGATGTGGAGGAAAACAGATCCAATTAGAAAATTTACATGTGTTCAAGTGTATGCATTTTAATGAATGGCAAATTTGGATTGAAGCAGCAGTTTAAAGTTTGAAGTAGGACAAAAATTAGTTGGGAAAATGTATGGTGAATATAAGTTCGAGAGTTTTTGTGAAAAGGAAATTAATTTAAATTAAATTTGTCCTAGGGAACGAGGTTCGTTGGAGAAAAATGTGCCATGAAGTACGTTTTGAGGATTTTTTTTTCATATTTTTTATTTATTGTACCACCCCCCTTTGCTACAACCCACGAACTTTATTTGCCAAAGTGAGCCGACACTACAGGGAAAGTGGGGAAGCTTCCCATCCTCTTTTATACATAATATACATAATATTTATATAATGATTAGAATGAGTTTAATAATGATTTTACCTTTTCTTTACGTAAAATAGAAAAAATCAAATAGGAGCTGATGATGTCCCAAGAAATTGACTGTTTCTCTTGCTTCTTTCTTTGACCTCTTGCTTTGCTTATAGCCGAAGGCTCTTGACCTTTGATACATCCCTTTGTCTCTTAATTAATCCCTATCTCTCTCCCTCTTTCAACTCCATTTCATTAATTAATTTTTTATTAATTTATGGAGTGTGCTCTAGCGTTCTTTGCCTTTTGGTCCCCACCAATCATGGGGGGTTTTTTTACAATTGCCAAACCAGCCTAAAGCCCTGATTTTCCAGCTTTCATTCCAATCTTGATGCCCCCATAAAGTCCTTGCACATGAGAGAGTTAGTTGGTGACTACACTCATTCTCTTCACCTTACCACCACCATTCTTGGTAATTGCCCTAAGTAAAAATAAGAGACTCGTCAGGTATCTTAAATTTCGTGTTATCTCGCTTTTAGCCGAATTTGTAATTCGAGAGTCACTTGGTTGCTCCTGATTCGGCAATCATTAATTGTTCTCGAGCCAAACTCGGCGATCAACATGATCTTTTCCGAAGATCGAATATTTATGATCTTCAATATTCAATGAATATTTATTGCGTGCCTAATTTTCATATTCACTTGCCATAAATTTGGCCAATTTGATGGATATAGGAAGATGAATCGTTCAATGTGGTATTGTTTCCTTGTATCCGAAGCTGCACCATCTCTCATCATGATGGGACTATTAAATTAATTTTTCATGGGAGGTAGTATTTGGCGAGAGGTGATGACAGCTTCTTGACAAAGACAAGAGTTTAAGGGTAATTAAGCAACTCATTAAGAGATGTGTTTGACTGTGATTTATCACCTAATCCAGTGTGGTAATGGGTCAAGAGAGGTGCTTTTGTTTCTCGATGATGTGACGCAGTTCATTTATAAATTTACTTCGTATTTAAATGTAACGTTGATGATACGATAGTTCACTGTACTAAATGAGTATCAATAATTTTGAATGAAATGGAAAGTTGAACGGGAACCTTTCACCACCAAGGAAATTAATACAATCGGGATTTTGACAAAATCAAAATTCAAAATAACGTGGAGGAATCAATCAACACCGTTCAAATCACTCTTTCTTTCTTTTTCTTTTTTTGTTTAATCCCAATTTCCTACACTCGGAAAAGAAATCTCATGCAAGTCATCAATCAATAGTTTACGAATTAGTTGGACAAGCTTGAAAGCAACCTCGTTTTGCTTTTTGCCCGTTCACTTTGAGTTATTGATGTGGGGGCTTATTTGGTAAATAGGCATTCAATCAACGTCAAACGTCAAAATTCAATGCGGTAGGGATGCAATTTCAACAATCTAATGAAAATTAAAAATAATAAATTGAAAAAAGGGTAATTCCACTAGTCAAGAGACCGAACAATTTGGTTGCACAAAATGATAAAGAAAGTTGAGAAAATCAAATTACCCACCTTTTGTTGTAATCCATATTATTATTTAAAATCTAAAAGAATGAAAAAAATTAATGTATCGTCTTATATACATATATCCCTATTAAATATTGAATAGTTCTAGATATATCCTCGAAACTGGACTTGAACCCTTACGTATCTAATTCTTAGGGTAGCCCTTCATAAACAAATTTCTGTATGACTCAATCTGTCCTATCCTTCCACCCCCGACCAATTTTTTTTTTAAAATTAAACTAATAATCTAAATTTGATATCAGAGGGCGAAATTCCGAAACGCCCTCGCTCATCTCCATCTTCCTCCCCCCCTCTTTCTCTCTCTACACCTGCTCTGCTCTGTGTAAATAGTCCACCTTCCTTCCTCCCTTCTCTCTCTCTCTCTCTCTCTCTCTGTGCATCCAGCAATGGCTCACCTCTTCAGAGATCTCTCTCTGGGCCAGTCCAAGAGGGAGCCATTCAAGCCCCCTCCCTCTCCGCCCCCACCCCTCCGCCGCCGCCGCCGCCGCCGCCCCCGCCGCCGCATTGCCCTCCCCGCTCGGCCAGCTCGACGCCGCCCGCCTCACCGACGCTGACCTCCGCCTCACCGCCTTCGAGATCTTCGCCGCCGCGTGCCGCACCTCCTCCTCCAAGCCCCTCGTCCAGGCCTCCGCCGCCGCCGCTGCCGCGGCCCACTCCGACTCGCCGACGGCGGCCCACGGCAACGCGTCGAGCTCGCCGGGCTCCCCGGCGCTGCAGCGATCGATCACCTCGGCCGCCGCCAGCAAGATGAAGAAGGCGCTGGGGCTGAAGTCTCCCGGCTCGGGCTCGGGCTCCAGGAGGAGCCCCGGGTCGGGCTCGGGCCCCGGGAAGCCGAAGAAGCCGGTGACAGTGGGTGAGCTGATGAGGAACCAGATGAGGGTCCCGGAGAGCGTGGATTCTAGGGTCCGGAGAGCGCTTCTGAGGATATCAGCTGGGCAGGTGAATTTTGGGTTTTTCGAAATTTCGGTGATTTCCTCTTAATGTGTGCTCGTGGGTGATAAATGATGTGTAAATTGCGTTTTTCAGCGGCTGATTTGGGTGTGATTGTGCTTAATTGGGTTGATCTGGTGTTGGGTGTCTTTAGTGGTAGGATGGAATTTTGATGGTTTTTGTATGATTTGGTCAAATCACAGCGATAATCTCGAATTAGCAAATTCGGTGTAATGGAGATCGTTTGTCACTATTCCATGCTACTTATGTAGTTGTCGAATATTGAATATGATGATCTAGTGTCGATTTGAGAGTTCGTGGATTTTGATTTGATGGTTTTTGTACTTTGATCTTTTGAAGGGAATCGAGTTTTCGCAGAAAGACTCGATTTTGCACAAGACAGAATGGTGTGACGGGCTTGGTTCTGTATTCGGTTCCAGCAAGCATCCTATTTTGACAAACTAGAAGACGGTTTTTTTTTTTTTTTTTTTTTTCTTTTTTCACTGTGAATTCGTGTATTTCATCAGTTTTCTCTGAACATTCTTGCTTACTTTTTCATTTACTTAGGTACTAATTATTATTTTGTGAATTGTAGGCTTAGCTACTGTACAAGGAAAAAAAAAGATAGTTTAACCGAATAAGAGTTGAAAATTCTTGTCCTATGTGGTGGCGTTTACCAAATACCTTCTTATTTGCTTCTGGTCTGTCTTGACTTTGTCCTCTTTTTATTTATTTATTTATTTATTGGAAGATAATTTGCTTCACATGTGCTCCTTTGGTAATTGATCAATTGTTTAGCTTCCGTTGCTTGGCTGTTATGGTGTGATTCTGTGGGCATGATAATAGCTCATAATTTCTGGTCACTTGGCGACAATTTATTTCCATCCCTTTCATCTTGATTTCCTTTCCTTGGGAGGGACATGTGTGCACATGCATATCTATGATTATAGGGTGTATTTTTCAAATGATATATGGGACAACTCTTTTCCATCTATATTTCGATGTGACCAGCAACAAACTCATATATTCAAGCATCTATTTCTGTTGCAGGTTGGACGACGGATTGAATCAGTGATCGTACCGTTAGAATTATTGCAGCAGCTAAAAAATTCGGATTTTACTGATCAACAAGAATATGATGCCTGGCAGAAGAGAACCCTGAAAGTTCTTGAGGCTGGTCTCCTTATTTATCCCCGTGTTCCACTGGACAAGTCAAACATGACTGCACAGCGTCTCCGACAAATAATTAATGCAGCATTTGATAGGCCCTTAGAAACAGGGAGGAATAATGAATCTATGCAAGTTCTTCGTAGCGCTGTGACTTCTCTTGCTGCAAGAACCATTGATGGGTCTCTTGATTCTTGTCACTGGGCAGATGGGATTCCTCTAAATCTTCGACTGTATGAAATGCTTCTAGAAGCTTGCTTTGATGTTAATGATGAAACTTCTATCATCGAGGAATTTGATGAGCTTATGGAGCAGATAAAAAAGACATGGGGAATCCTTGGAATCAACCAAATGCTGCACAATATTTGCTTTACATGGGTTCTTTTTCACCGTTTTGTGGCAACTGGACAGGTGGAAATGGACTTGCTTTATGCTGCTGATACTGAGCTTGCTGAAGTTGCTAAAGATGCCAAAGCAACAAAGGATCCGGAGTATTCCAAGATTTTGAGCTCTACATTGACATCAATATTAGGCTGGGCAGAGAAAAGACTTCTTGCTTATCATGACACATTTGATAGGGGTAACATTGAGGCGATGCAGGGTATTGTTTCTCTTGGTGTCGTGGCAGCTAGAATTTTAGTTGAAGATATTTCAAATGAGTATCGCCGGAGGAGGAAAGCAGAAGTTGATGTAGCTCGCAGCAGGATCGATACTTACATTAGGTCATCATTGCGCACTGCTTTTGCTCAGGCAAGTTTCATAAATTATAATTTGCTTCAGGGCATGTCCAATATATAGAAGGCTGATATTTGATCAAAATCTATCATCTTTCATTGCTCTAAAGCTATACTATATTGTCACTTGACATGGCATGGAGACATTGGACTTAAGTTCAGGATACTTATACCACACATGCTTGAGATGCGGGCTGTTTGATATCGACGAAATTTATTGTATCAATCATAAGAGGAAGTTATACAGAATCTAATTGTCTGTCCCTTGGAAGCAATAGATATTGATCGCTTAAAAAAAAAAGTAGGACAAAAGAAAATCTTTGTATAGCTTTATAGTAAATCTTTTGACTTGTAGGGCTGTATTCTTGTGCATCTGTGACATGAATTTTGTTGATTCTGTTGCAGAGAATGGAGAAAGCAGATTCAAGCAGGAGAGCCTCAAAGGGCATTCTAATCCTCTTCCAGTGCTTGCTATCCTTGCGAAAGATGTGGGTGAACTGGCACTTAATGAGAAGGGGATTTTCAGTCCCATACTGAAGAAGTGGCATCCTTTTGCAGCAGGGGTTGCGGTTGCCACACTTCATGCTTGTTATGGAAATGAGCTAAAGCAATTCATATCTGGTTTAACTGAGTTGACACCAGATGCTGTTCTGGTGCTGAGAGCAGCGGATAAGCTGGAAAAGGATCTGGTGCAAATTGCTGTTGAAGATTCTGTGGACTGTGATGATGGTGGGAAGGCAATAATCCGAGAGATGCCTCCTTTTGAGGCTGAGGCTGCAATTGCCAATCTGGTCAAAGCATGGATCAAGACAAGAATAGACAGATTGAAGGAATGGGTAGATAGGAATTTGCAACAAGAGGTATGCTTTGCGGTTTGGATCAATCTTGTAGGATGCTAGGTCTGCTATCAGTGTTGATAAATCTTGACTTTACAATGTTCATTTGAATGGCAAGATGCTGCTTACTTCAATATTGCTGCAATCTTGTGAGATCACTGCTTGGTAGAAGATATGACATGCTGTTGCTATGTGAAGCAGTACTTCATTAATGTTTCTCCTACTCTATATAGGTTAATTTTAATATGTTTTGTCAATCTCATGTTGGTGGCTTATGAAAAGGTGCTTTGCCGTTGCCTTAGAATTCAATCTCGTTTGAGTGGTTAGATTTGATAGTTTTGTCAATCTCTTAGAAGCGTAAATGTATATTAACTACCAAGTGATCACAACTTTCCTAAGTCCCTTCCCAACCCTTCTCTCTGGTACCTGTAAAAGGGGAGACAGGGAGTGTTGATGGATGTGTTAATTACTGTCAGGATCATGTTATCTATTATTGTAGAATTATCACGAGGATTTTGAGCCTCATATATGTGTATATAGAGTTTACAAAGTAAAAGAGTCGTGAACCTAACTCCCTTGCCTACCCTCCCATCTGGCACCTAGAATAGGGGAAACAATGAAGTGTTGATGGATATGTGTCTATTTCTCTGTTAGAATCGTGTGTTTTATTATCGCAGTGTTATCACAAGCATTTTAAACCTCATATACATGCATTAGATTTTTCCCCTACTAATTGGTTCCTGCTATACACTGAAATTTCAACATTGGCATTCTTTCATTCTCGTGCGCTTTTCATCTTCTGATGCCATTTTTTTCCTTGCTTTCTGATGATGATGTAGACATGGACTCCACAAGCAAATAAAGAGGAATTGGCTCCTTCTGCTGTCGAAGTACTGCGGATAATAGATGAAACTTTAGATGCATATTTCCAGCTTCCGATACCGATGCATCCAGCACTGCTTCCTGACTTGATGACTGGCCTTGACAAATGTCTTCAGTATTATGTAACCAAGGCAAAATCTGGATGCGGTCAGTCAACCTCAAGTTCACAAATAACTTGTTCTTTATTATTAAGATATATCATAACATGACCGCTGTCTTCAATTTTTTCTTAGGATCGAGAAATACATATGTTCCCACAATGCCAGCACTAACCAGATGTAGTGTGGGATCCAAGTTTCAAGGATTTGGCAAGAAGAAAGACAAGTCACCGAGTATCCAGAAGAGGAACTCTCAGGTCGCGACAATGAATGGTGACAAATCTTTTGGAGTTTCTCAGCTATGTCTTCGTGTAAACACCTTGCAGCTAATATGGCTAGAGTTGGAGGTAGTGGAAAAAAGAGTAATCACCCATCTAAGGAACTCTGAGTCCGCTAATACAGAGGATTTTTCAAATGGTCTAGGGAAGAAATTTGAACTCTCGCCTTCTGCCTGTTCGGAGGGTATCCAACAGCTTTGTGAAGCGGTTGCCTACAAAATCGTATTCCATGATCTAAGCCATGTCCTTTGGGATGGTCTTTATCTAGGTGAAGTTTCATCTTCTAGAATCGAGCCATTCCTTCAAGAGCTGGAGAAATACTTGATGATCATCGCAGACACTGTGCATGAAAGAGTTCGGACACGCATTATAACATGTGTTATGAAAGCTTCTTTTGATGGGTTCTTGTTAGTATTGCTTGCTGGAGGTCCATCTCGTGCTTTCTCTAAGCAGGAGTCACCAACAATAGAGGACGATTTCAAAGCTCTGAAGGACTTGTTCTGGGCAAACGGAGATGGTTTACCTGCTGAATTGATTGATAAGGCTTCTGCCACTGCAAGAAGCATTCTACCTCTTTTCCGAACAGATACAGAGTCTCTTATTGAGCGTTTCAGGCGCACCACTGTCGAGACTTATGGGTCTTCTGCTAAGTCTAGGCTTCCACTACCAGCAACATCAGGGCAGTGGAACCCTACTGAACCAAACACAATTCTTCGTGTTCTGTGCTACCGAAACGATGAAGCAGCTGCCAAGTTTCTGAAGAAAACCTATAATCTTCCAACGAAACTCTAGTCGCCAAAAGTCCAGTGCAAGAAGTTTAAGCCCGGTCTTTCTATGAACAGGTGGCAGACCAAAGAGCATGCCTCTATTGCTGCAATCATGGCTTGACTTGACTGTGGCTCGAGTCCCATCCTTCGTGCTTGAGCAAGCAGATGAGTTACTTTCTGAAGGTAGCTTTGTATGTTAGAGATGAAGTGCACTTGTTCAGGCGCGGTGGCTGTTTTGCCCAATTCAACCCGGAGGACTGAGGACTGACCTGGGGGAGGCTACTATGGAAGGTGGGGTTGGCTTATTCTTTAATATTCATTCTTGTGTAAGTTAAATTAAAAAAGAAAAAAAGAGTTGTATCCTTTTGGTGCCCTTTTCTATCTAGCCTACTCCATTTTAGCATTTATTTTCTGCGTTAAGCCATTTTACCTGTATAAGATGAAGACATGTATGGATTAGGTGCTTGTTACTGATGTGTATGTAAAGCAGCTTTTGAATATCCTTGATGTGAAGACTAGAAACATTTTACTTGGTGATAGTAAATATGAATGCCTTTATTTTCAAACTTATGTTCAAATGACACATTTGAATTTGCTGTCCTAGATGTATCTTATGTGTGATTATTAACGTTAAAAGAAAATCATGAATTTCACATTGATTTTGCGCCAAATTCCAAGCATTCCAAATGCTTGCCTGAAATGATATTCATCTTCTTAGGGTGAGGTCCTTGAAGTAGGTGATTCTAACATTGAGTTTAACTGCAGTCTCACTCTTATTAAATGGCTGGTCCTTGAACTTGGATGCACCTACCTACTAAATGCTTGTGAAACGGAGAAAAATATTCATATTTTAATTGATTCGGCAACACCGAGTGGAATTAAATTTTCTTATCACAACCAAGTACACTAAAAGGTGACCAAAGCATTTCCGAGCCTCTCAAGTCGCACGATCGAACTTAGACATCTTAAGGACCTTTGAAGCTGATGACTCTACTAATTTGCATTGAGCAATCGAAAAGTTACCAATCAAATTATGAAATTTATCAGAACTAATTTAAAGTATGTATATCCAATCAGTGGATGGGCTTCTTTGAATCCAGAAACCCCGAGATTTGTACGTTCTTTTTCAAGCTTGCCTCATGATATTGCCAACATGGGCGATATACATTTTTACGTACATAAACATATAATCTTATAGAGATATCAAAATATAAATGGAAATCTATCCATTATCAGGGAAAATGTTGAGAAATTCTATTTATTCAAAAGTAAATTCACATTTGTCATAAAAAATGGAAGGCGGGATTGGGCTCGAGAGAACTGTCCAAGCCCGTCGGCCCGCCAGTTCTAATGGGCACGTAGAAACCGAAAAAACGAATTGTTGGCAAGGTCGTTTTCGATGTCTGGGACTTCAGTCTTTCTTCACCTTCGACCTGCGATCTCTTCCACTTTCGGTTTGATCATTAACTGTCCGTCGCTGATTACTGTCGATAGCCTCGCAAGAGGAATCAAATGGTGGGCTCTTCTGCTCAGCCTCAGCCAAAGGTAAAGCATCCAAAGTGTTTTTGGTCCTGTGAAATTCCATGAAGGTGAAAGCAAGACCCGGTCCCCGCAAAAAAGATGGTGTCTTTCTTCATAACCAAGCGTTCATTAGTTCCAAGGGAGCGAAAAGCATTAAAATTTTTAGACAAAACTGAATGGGGTTGCGTGCACATCCTTAGCAAATTGGACAAAGCTTTCGTTTTTTTGGTTATAATTTGTTCCTTCTTTTTTGGGTGTATCTGATAGTGATTAATGATTATAGAATTGTCACGTTGGAGCAGCAACGGAAGCAAGGGGAAGAATGGTTGGGATTGAGTTTCAGACCCCAGAATTACATTCCAGGCCTTGTGATTGGTTTCATTCTTGGGTGGTTCGTGGATTTGACAAAGCCTGCGAAAAACCCTGTTAGAAGGAGAAATCTTTTGCCCGGAAAGCACAAGGAGGTGTCTTTGGTCCCGAGTGGCGGCGAGCAAGAGCTTAAGATGGTAACAAATTTGGGTTTTCTAGTGATCAGCTGTTGGTGCAACAGCTTCTCTTCTGTTTCAGCTAAAAATTCTAGTAATTTAGTCTCTTAAAGCTAAAGATTATCAAAGTCTTCGATACATCTGGAATTCGATTAAAGGAGATTCTGACATCCTGGTCACCAAACTTGAAAGATACAGAATTGCTGCTCAACATATTATTTCATTAGAAGAATTTCCTGAGTTTTTTTTTTAAGGAGGGAGGTGAGGGAATTGCTTCATTTTTGTTTGTTGAAGAAGGAAAAGGAAAATTGGAGATACTGAGAGAACTTATATTAGCTCGGAGATTGGTCTGTACATAGTCTGCTCTAATTTGGATGAAACACTTGTGGTAGGTTCTGGTTGTTAGGCAAGATTTGAAGATGGGACCAGGAAAAGTGGCATCTCAATGTGCTCGTGAGTTAACCTTAATTTCACAGAATGCTGGGAAATTGACTTGTGCTCCTTCAGATGATGTTATCGAAACTTTAATATGGTCGTTTCTCTTGTTTCTCTGACTAATTTGTAGATGCTGCCATGGGGATGTATGCGGAACTGATGCAGAGGTTGGTTGTGAAGAATTTCCATCATGGAGAATTGCTTCCAAATGACAACTCTATTTTTGTTCAATGCGAGCTAGTTGAGTTTATTGATTCATTCTCTTCTGCAGCAATCAGTTTCTTTTAAGACAGTGGGAGCAATGTGGGCAGCCCAAGATCGTTTGTACATGCAAGAATCAACAAGAAATGTAAGTAGGTAAATTTTTCTCTCATACTGAAAAGACTGCACTTATAAGCTGGAGCTATTCCATATTGAGGTTTGCTCTTCACCAGGAATCAGCTAAGAGGAGCTGCTGAGAGAACTGGCCTTCCAACTTTTGTAGTCACTGATGCTGGAAGAACCCAGGTATGCATATGCATGTCCTTGCTTATGGCACATCTAAGAACCTTTCTTAATAACCTGCTTCATAATGGCAACTGCAAAAAATTTAGAAAGACAGGGTCAGCATATGGATATACTCAAAAGATTGTATTACTGCTGTCATATTATTTGATAGTTTCCATTCCTTTTAGTTTTTGACGTTTTCTCAGGCAGGGTATTGATATAAGGATCTTGCTTAGAAAGTGATGGTGGGCCAGCGGAGTTGAAAGTTCACCATTATGCATTTGTCCCTTCTATGTTGAGAATTTTGATTTTATTATTTCTTGCTTATTTTTTCTTGAAGTTTTTTCTTATTTTTTTCGAAGTCTAATGCCTTCTATTTTAAGGAATATAGCTGAGTTGCTGAATAGATACCCTCAAATTTATCTGCTAGTTTGGACATAGGCGATAGAAGTGAAGGTTGCCTATTATTGTTCCATTCCTTTTATCCGCAATAGAAGAAAGGAAGCAAATACAAGGCTGTGCAACAGCACTTTAATTTGGGACATATCACTTCTCTTTTGTGATTCTGATGTTCTGAAGTTGGTTAAACTAATTACTTCAAGCTTATAACATTGCGTTGCTTGCAACTTAATTTTCATACTGGATTATAGTTTATCTCCATCGAAGATGATATAGGAATCAGGTCCTCATCACCATATGTTGTTCAG
Organism: Eucalyptus caleyi; assembly: GCA_014182885.2. NCBI lineage: Eukaryota > Viridiplantae > Streptophyta > Magnoliopsida > Myrtales > Myrtaceae > Eucalyptus > Eucalyptus caleyi. The sequence goes on from CM024468.2 coordinate 43,505,861, forward strand.
GTAGCCGCTGGTTCAAGGACTCTACTTGCGATAGGACCTGGTATGCTCATCAATTCCATCCTTAAAGCTCTCCTTTTTCCATGGCATTCTAAGCTGTTTTTATGCTGAGCATATGGCATAGGAAACAATTGGGACCACTTTCCATACGATTAAAATTTCAAAATCAAGAATGTGGAATTGACAAAAGTTAAGATTCCAGAGACTAGCCTGTTTTCTTCCTTTTTGTCACTCTGTATTTGTTGCTAAGTCTGAGCAGGACCAAAGGCATCAGTTGATTTGATTACCGGAAAATTGCGCCTGCTTTGATGTACTGAAGAACGAAGGCATGCACGACTAATTCTCTGACTCATTGGCTGATTCGATCATCACTCCATTATGGTCTTGAGGTTCTGATCCATGTCGCATTTGGCATAGGTCATGATAGTACGAGTCTTGGCTAACCTCCATCAGTCCATACCATTTTGTTCTGCACATGAATTTGTAACGGCCAGTCGACTTAAACTTCTACCTGTTGGTCAGAAATTGATATGAAAATATGCTTTGACAAGTACTTCCTTCAATGTATATGCTTGAGGGTCTTGAATGTGAAGTCGTGAGTGATGCAATTAGCCAGTCACTGATTAGAAATGAGGGAAATATTGCATTGCCCTGAGCTTGGCCCTTAGGGGCTGGGGCTCGATTAAAATGGTCCTGCTCTCGTGAACGAGGTGCAACTGCTGGTGGAGGACGAAATCCACCAACTCCGATCTAGAGCTGATCACCATGCCGGATGCACCCGTCCACAATTCATGTAGGCTTCGCCGGCATATGAATTCGCTAGGATAGGTAGGGCTGGACTGGGCTGCGTTGGGTTCTCCCTATTTAGAGATCGTGACTAGGTGTGTCCGAATAAGTGATTATCTTTACTTGGCTGCTCAAGCGCGAAGTTTTCTATGTGCCTTCTTGGCTTTGTCGATGTTTTGCAGTTAATGAAGCCGACTCGAGCAAGAGAGACTAGGGCGTGACCTCAGGCTCGGTCTGGCCTGCCCTTACGATTCGGCCGAAGGAAGGGCTGCGGCCTAATCATGTCCAAACCCATCCTAGCAAGGATCAGCTTCCGTAGGCCCTAACCTGAGGTGGGAGAGAGAGAGAGAGAGAGAGAGAGAGAGAGAGAGAGAGTTGCATATTACGCAGCATAACTTTTAGTTAAAAGGGCCTGCAATATAATTGAGAGCCATAAAAAAGGAAGAGCGCATGGAAGCGATCATTGTGGTATCAAATAACGTAAATTGAGGTGAGCTTTCAAAATTTCACGCTCTTAATCATGGAGTATCTCGTACCTCAAGGCTTCTTTGAATGTATCGATCTGTTTGTTCCGTTTTTTCTCTCCCAGAAACCCCTGATGATAAGGACTTATAGAGCTTCCAAAAGCGTGAATAGAGTGAGCATAAAAAGAGAAATTTAACTGTGTTTTAGCCCTGCCTAGCAAAAACATACATATGAAAAACAGATCTGTATTTTAGCCCACTGATTCGTAGAAACGCTTTAACCCACCAATGTTAGTTGGCTTTGAAGTTGTCTCTAATCCAACCCTCTAAGAAATGGCCAAAAAAGCATAAAGGGGTCTCTCAACTCGTCTTACCCGAACGGGTTGCCGTTGTGGCCCTTTGCACTTGCTGAGCTTCTCCAAGGGCCGGATATTTGAGCGTTATGTTTGTCTTGGTGTCTTCTCAGGGGTACTGTCTTGCCTCTGGACTTGAGGAACAACTTGGTCTCACAGATCGACGACATTTATCATAGGGGTTGCCTCTAATAGGGAAGGCGGCCCATCGCCGTCCATGCATTTCCGAATGATCATCTAGCTACTGTGCCTCGATATTGTTGTCAAGGAACCTTATCGTTGCTCGAGTGGAGCGGGCACGTTGGGAGGTGCTTGCATCCCAAGGGAGCAAAGGACTTAAAATGCCACTACCTATAAAACACCGACACTTTTCGAGAGCGTTCATATCGTATTGAACATTTCGCCACATTTCCGATATTCTTCGACATTAAGTCAAAACATGTTAGAAAATTTGATAGCTGGTCAATTCTCTCGGCGCTCTTCGACACTTGAAAAATTTTTACTAAATGAAGGGCATAAAGATAATAAAAAAGAAAATAAGAAAAATCTAGTCTTCTCTTCTCTTCTGACTTTCACTTCCTGTGACACACAATTCATCCCTTAAGTTTCTTCTCTCCTCTTCCAATACGCTTTAACACGCGAGTTTAGAATGTGAATTGTTTTCTTTTTTCTCCAAAGTTTGAAGGATTATTGGAATGGAATTGAATTTGTTAAATCAAAATAATGAATGGTATTAACAAATAGTGAATTAATATTTTTAGTGTAAATTTATTTTATGTTCTTTTTATTATTTATTTATTTGTGAATTTGAATCAAATTGATTTGATTAAAATAATTATAAAAATGATAATTTATCTTATACACACACACACACACACACACACACACACACACACACATTCATTTAATATATAACATGTCTCAATGTGTCAAAATTTTCTATTTTCTGAGAAATGACATATTAGCGTGTCGTGTCGTGTCATGTCCTATCATATTATGCGTCGGTGTTAGTGCTATTAAGGCTATTGCTAGCTTAGATTTAGGTGCTTGCCATTTAAGAAGTGAGTAAGATAGCGATTGTGGTAAATATTGAGGGCAATCATGTGCAAAGTGGGAATTTGCTTGAAATTAAGAATTTTTTTAGAATTTGTAACAGATGGATGAAGGTGAAAATGAGAGGAGGGACATTTATTGGGATAATTTCAAATAAGAATTTGAAGTGTTTTCATTTTCTCAAATAAGAGCCTAAAGTAAATCTTGTTCTAAATAAAAGCTTGAAGTGTCCTTATTTTTTTCAAATAATGACATGAAACGATTTTTTTTTTTTAAATAAGGCATCAATTGGCTATGTCGATTTCAAAAAAAGGTATAACTTTCTAATTGGTTAAGGGCATTTTCGTCCTTTTCCTTTTTTGAATTTTTCTTTCTTTTTTTCCTTTTCTCTTTAATTTTTTCCCCTTTCTTCTGGTTTTCTCTTTCTTCTTTGCCAATGGCCAATCTTGAGCGATGGTCAACCACCGGTGACAAATGAAGAGAGTTGGGTAAGGGTTGCTTTCACTCAATTTGGTGAGGAATGGCTTTGCCTAGGCGAGGTGACCCTCACCTTGGGTAAGGTCATCCTCACTGTCCATAGGCGAGGGTGACACCAGATTTGGGTGAACTAGCTATTGGCGAGGGTTGTCCTCACCTTAGCGAGATGACCCTCACCCTTGGTGAGGCTGCTCTTTCACCCTCGTTGGATTTGGGTGAGGGTCGCCTCACTAGCGGTCGGAGAGGTGACACCTTGGGCAAGGCTGTCTTTGCTAGTCTCATGTAAGGTTAGCCCTCACTAGATTTGGGCAAGGATTACTTTGCTTGCGACTAGCAAGGGTTTGGGCAAGGCGAGCCTCACCAGCAATCGGTGAGGCTTGAAGGCCCTCACCCAGTGGGTGGTGAGGGTTGTTGGGCCCTCATTGGCGCTCGCTAGAAAGGAAAAGGAAAAAAGAAGAGAGAAAAGAGAAAAAAAAGAGAAAAAAAAGAGAAAAAAAAATTTGAAAAAAAATTTATCTTTTGACGAAATACCCTTGACTAGTTGAAATATCTAGCTAGTTGACAATTGCCAAGGTCAAACCCTTATTTGAAGCTGCTATGCCCATTTCAAGCTCTTATTTGAAATTAACATTAGGAGTGATCGAGTCCAGGGTGGGTAGGGTTTAAACCTGGACCCTGTACTTGACCCTGTTATAATCGGTTCCCCTTTTTTGGACCTTATACCCGACCCTATTTGTATTGAACCATGTACCTGACTCGCCATGTTTTTTCGATCTGGTTCCAGGGTCAACCCTGTTTCTACCGGAACCTGTTTTGCAATCTTCCAATATCTTATACAACTTCGAATTTTATATTAATAAGCAAGAAAATAACGTAATCCTCATAATTTATATTAAAACATTAAGCACTGTTAATAAATTAATATATGAACTTTTTGACTAAACGAAAAATTGAGGATCCATAGGGCTAATATGGCAAAAAATTATAAGGCAAAAAATTAGCAACAAACATGAGTCTAATATTAGTCTTATTCCCACAACTATTACATGAAGCTACTCATTTATGCAAGCATAAATCCTCCTACAAAAGAGAAATTAGGCGAGCCAATCCATGTGATACATAAGAATTTAGTGGTGACAAACACCGTCCGTCCATCAAACGGTACGAGAGGGAGCCGATGAGGGAGGGAAGCAAGTGAGGAAGATGAATGACAAAGGAGGCATGTCATGCGTGTTTGAGAGAGTCAAGAGGAAAAACATCGTGTGATTGCGGAAGTAATAATAGAATTCGAGAGAAAAAAAAGGATTTTGGATCTCTACTTACAAAACCGGTTTCAAAACCGATCCAGGAACTGATTTCCAGGTGGGTAACCACTCGAAACCTGTTCCTGGACCGGTTTAAACCGGTTCCGAATTTTGGGAACCGGTTCCCGGACCGATTCCCAACCCTGTTTTCCAGGTGGGCTGGTCTGGGAATCGGGTATACCCAGTCCGGTTGCACACCCCTAATTGACATTGCCACTTCATGTCCTTATTTGGTATAAGGTTCATTTTAAGCCATTATTTAAGAAACTCATGACACTTCAGTACTTTATTTGGAATTTTCCTGCTTTTATTTTGTAGCATATAACTTTTTTAAAATCTAGGCCTGCTTGGCTCCCTTTTACATTGAGGGCCGGGCCATGTCATGTTTGGGCCGGCATGGCCCATTGGCCATCCCCTCATTGGAATATTTTGTGGATGCATGTATCTTTGTCTTGCATACATCAATCATCGCAATCGCTTTGTAAATCTATGACAAAGGAGTCTCAAGTAAGGAGAGGAAAACCGGATTTTCTTAACCTAAATAGTAGCCACGTCCAAATATTCAAAAACAATGAAACCATTATGTTTAAAGTTCAAACTATGAACAAGAAATATATTACAATTATTTAATATATTACAAGCAACAAAGAGAAATCACGCATAATATGCGTCAAAGATAAAGACATCCATACTAAAATCTAAAACTAATCCATAAACCACATCTCCCGACCAGTGTGATGACGAGGTAATGATGCAACGGTACGTGGCAAGGTGGCACTATTCATTAATTAAATGTTTCTCGGTTTTTGGCATAAATTGGCTACTTTTGGTCAAACTCAAAATACAAATTTGACTTGGCACATGATAAGTGGTATGAGTCACCATCAGTTGACCACGATAAAAAGAAAAACTTATGAAACGACTTCTCGGTCTCTTCTATATTGTCCACATTCCTCTTTTCCTCTCTATTTTTCTGTTGAATTTAGATGAAATAAAGGTTGGAGAGAGAGAGAGAGAGGGATCAAGGGATAATTATCAATAATGTATTAAACTTATTGCACTTGTATCAATTTAGTTGTACACCTTTTTATTTAGTTGCAAACCTTTTTATTTAGTTAATTTAGTCATAAATATTTTAATAATTTGTCAATATAATCTATATGGCCAATGTTAGTTGGAAATAATTAACGTGCAAATTTTTGTTTTGTTTTTTTTTTTTTCTTTCTTTTCTTCCTTCTTCCTTTGCTGCTCGATGGGCCCCTTCAATGCCCAACGACCAGCTGCAAGTGAGGGCTAACCTTGCCCACCAATCGAGGCTCGCCATATTTTGATTAGGTGACCTCACCAACCTCTTGTAACCTTGCCCTTGTGATAGCGAGCCTTGCGTGATGAGTGATGGAGGTTGGCCTTCGCCGGATTCGACAAGGGCAAACCTCACTAGCCCTCACTTGTTGCTATTCGCTAGGCATCACAGAGGCCCAACGACTGGCAGAGAAAGAAGGAGAAGAAAAAAAAAATAAAAAAAAAGAAAATAAAAGAAAAGAAAAGGATTTTTTTTTTTTTTTGAATTGTAAAAATTTTCAAATTGACGTTGACCGTGTCATATAAGATAGTTAACATTCATGTTAGCAATTTTCAATTAAAATTAACTGAATGAACTTTATTGGCATGTTGTCAAAAGATTTAAAACTAAATTGATCAAATTAAAAGATTTATGATTGAATTACTATAAGTGTAATAAATGTAGGAATTTTTTGATAATTTTTCAGCAGATCAAGTGAAGCACTGTAGCCTTTCATGTCAATACACTTCCCTTTCGAAGGCCTGTTAGACTTACCTCATCAAAGGCCATAAAACAGTGTCATATCAATCAAGTTGTCCATAGTCTTTTTGGCGACTGAACACCGTCCATATATGAACACATAAATAAAATATGATTATAACTCATGCACTCACGCTCATCGAAAATAAAGTTAGGGGGGGATCTAATGATTTCTTTGCGTTTGTACTTATTTGCTGTTGGTCCAAGATCGTGTACTTTGAACGACAAATTTTACTTTCTGGGCCCCTCTTTCTCAATCTTCTAAGTGCACCTCAATCATGTTCCCTAGCTTGACTAGTCACCACTTTGAAATGATGATCATAATAATCAATTTACAAAGAATCGGCATCTAACTTAACGGTTGAATTGGATTAACAGCGTTGTGCAATCTTTACTTTTCTACCTTTGACTTCCTCTTCTCTTTACATTAATCGGACTTGATACGTAGAGCCGTTCGTCTGGATAACTTAAACCTTTATAACGGTGCTGCTGCTGTCTATGCGATGCTTACACTCCTTCCTGACTGAGCAAAATAATACAATCTGAAGAAGTAATTTTTTAAATTTGTGGTCAAAGTGATATAATGATCATGAACTATGAAAGCGGTTTGGTCATGTCAAGATATAAAAATGGGACTGGGATGCACGTGTAGCCAATTATGATTCTCTGCATTGACGGAAAAAAACAGCAGCTTTGAAGAAACATCCATGAAAAATGTCTGCAGTGTGATCTAAAAAAAGCAACCAAAAAGAAGTGCTCGGAGAGAAATTGGGGAGCCATCATGAAAGAAAGAACACTTTTCACACTGCTCTCTCTTGATTCTTGAAGCCTGCACAGCCACAGCAAAGTCGCAAAAGAGAGAGCGAGATCCTTTTCTGCATGGTCTCCAAGAACCATAATTGATATCTTGAGGCTTTTAAGATGAAACCAACTTGAAAGCCTCTAGGGCATCTGATCGCCAGCAGAAATGAGCTGTTCAAGCATTGTGTCGCCTGATAATATCATGTTCACACAGACAAGGCGCTTTTGACCTTGAGTGGAGGAATCTTCTAACTATGCAAGCCCCATGATGTGCTGATGGGGCAAAGAGGATTTTGAATAAGAAAAAAGGGTTTCTTTCAAAGCCATCATTGCACAAGGGAATGGAAGGGGAAAGAGAAAGAAACCTTATGACAGAAAAAGGATATTGGACTATCATCATGAATTTGAAGAGAGGAAGAAGATGGGCCACTTTAAAGATTGTGGGCTCAAGGGGCAAGCTCACGTTCAAACGTTTCTCGTCCTTTTGACCTTATGATGATGGAATTCCCATTAGTGCCTTGTTCACATTAGTACATCATGTCAAATGATTTAATCTTTATATACGTTGAGTGCGTGTCTTGACAGTCAAATGGTAAAAAGTTATGAATGGTGTCAAGGGTATGGGTGGAGAGTTTGAATTTTGACATTATCTGTTTCTTTCCTGCCCATTACTCTGCTACCTTTAAGTATTAGAATAATATTTAATTTCTTACACCTTTGTCGTCTCAGAAGCTTGTTAATATATACCAACTTGTAGTTTGGAGGGCTTTTGTCCCCCAAAGATTTACCTTAACTCTGCCTAATGGCTGCTGCAATGCTGACACAAACTACAAACAATAGGCTATAATGACAGTGAGAAGCCTACGGCCATAATGTTAGCAGGAGATTCTGGTTCTTTTTTTTTTAGAAAAAAAAATCTTTTTAGACATTTTCTTCTTATAAGAAATGAAGCAAAATGAGAGATACTTAATGAATAATACACTCATTTTGGTAAAAATTCCGTTACTTCATTACGTTGCGAAAATTCATATATATACATGTAAGGTTGGCTGTTCAATATAAAAAAATAAGTCCTTACATATTATTGAAAGGTAAAACTTGGACTCGATTAGCTTATATAATGATATAGAAACTTATCTATATAAATTGATCATGAATTTGAGGAAATCTTGCAAAAGGAACATAAATAGTAAGTAGAGACATTCCGGCCAGCCACCTCTTTTTATCATAACCGCCTCTCTCTATACTTTGTAAATGAATGCAAGCATGATTTGATACTTCAGTACTCCGACCAATGGAAGACATAATTCTCGAAAGGACCAAAAGGTATTTAAATCCTTTGACTACTCATCTGTAGCTATGGACTCAGCCTTTGTTAAAAGGAAGATTTTTCTTGAAATATGTGAGGCTGAAGCATGAAAAGGAATTAAAATTTTCTTCACTGTCTGGCTAGAGCCTTTTCATACCGGGCATTTGGTTGTTGTGTTCTATCTTTTTTTTTTCTTCAGATTCTAAAGAATGACCGACAGTACTGGAACATGGAATATCATTAAAGCATTGGGTTTAAGACATTGGTCCCCTCCAATACCAGTATTGTGTCGGGCATCAGGCCTTTGACACAGGACTATTCAGCATGTTCTCAGGGTCTCTTTTCTCTTCTTCTATATATGGCTACAGTAGTCGAGAGAGAGAGAGAGAGAGAGAGAGAGAGAGAGAGAGAGAGAGAGAGAGAGAGAGAGAGAGAGAGTTTTTAAGAGTTGATTTTAGCTTTTGCTGTTCTTTTTATTTGATTTTTAACCCTTAAGATATGATTTTTATTGAACAACGAAAACAGATCTTTCCAAACCTATATGTACATGCATAGGAATATGTGAGGCCATTTGAAATAACATGAATTTCTTTCAATAATTTTTTAAAGTAGGATGAATTTCTCTATAAATATCTATGAGTAACTTTCTACTTTCAAAGACCTTTTACAAATAAAACAAACTCACTTGTGCTTCTCATTTTTTCAAGCGAAGTGCTTGCACAGCATAATTACCACTTACAAAGGAGGATGGTCTATAGCTTCTACTGATGAACCCTTTAAAACCCCTTCCTTTCAATGATCGACTTAATCCTCCAAGTAAAGGAAACAACTGCCCCCGTCGCGTAAATGATGGACGGAGGGGCTAGTGGAGGCCATCGCCATTCTTGATCATTTGGTACTCGGTGTAGTTATTTTAATAAATACCATAGGACATGAAATATTATGTAAAAATTTTGTATCTTGCCTCTATTGAGCTAAGTTTCTTCATCCATCATAGCCAGAAATCTGTATCTAGCGCCATGATTAAGTCCTCAGCTATGAAAAGCTCTTCATCTCTTCTTTTTATATCTCTATCCCATCTTTTAGAACTTCTGCTCTCTTTTTTCCCCTTTTCTTTGTTTATTTAGGGCTTGGGAAGAAGAAAGTAGAAGTTAGACTAGGGATGAAGCTTGTGGACCATCATTGCTCAGCTACAACTAGCGAACCATGGAGAGAGAATGGACATACACCTAATTCGACATCACGTAGAGAAAAACCTATAGTCTATAATATTACATTGCATCAGTCTATCTACACCTTTACACTCAGTAGTGCATGTCAATACATCCCATCAAACAAAGCATTTGAGTCATAAGGACTATACTCAAACCCTTTCTCTACTTTTGGACCCAAAAATAAAATAAAAATAATAAAAAACAGAAAAAGGAAGAAATCTTCCATAATTTGGCAGATAAACAGAAAAGGAACCCAAAATCATGGAGGCAAAAAAAAAAAAAAAAAAAAAAAAAAAACTAAGCAAGTGAAGAAAATTTTAGGGCTGAAACACAGGAACGCTTCCCCAGTACGGATGCTAGGGTTCTGTATACATCGCTGGCGCATGGCCTTGCCGAGGGATCGCTTGCGGTGCATTGAAGGGCCAAGTTCATGGTCTCCACCATCTCGTTCGGACGATGCAACGTAGTCTCTTTGATCATGGGATCGGTCCACGCGTCAAGATGACAATCTGAGTAGCAATACCGAGCCCACTCTACGATGCTCTCGTGCACGCCGAGTTCGGCATCGGCCGGTGATTTTCCAGTCAACATTTCGATGAGGATGAGACCAAAGGCATAGATATCACTCTTCTCAGTGATTTCTTTGGTTTCTCCAGTTTCTGCGTAGGAAATGATAAAACACGATCTTCAAATTTTATCCAGTAAAAGTTCACGAGTTTTCTTAGTTACCATATCAATCAAGCTTGATAATATTTAGTTATTAGCTAATCTAAGCTAATGATAAAACCGGTATAGCGGGTTGTATTTCTTCGAGTAATAATTATGTGACAATGATTCGTTCTTTTGATAGTGATATATGTTGACCCATGCATGTGAAATCTTTGTCATGTGATGAATAATTCTCCTGAAACGACTCTCGCTAAAGCTGTCACATAGTACGTCGACATGCGACACTGCGTTTTGGAATTTTGCAAGCGTTTTCCAGCGACCGTAAACTGATGAAATTCACGATAATTTACCAAACAATTCCGTATCCAAATGAATTAACCAAAAAATTCTCAAATGAACATAAACAAATTTACCTGGGGCAACATGGACAGAGGAAACGAAGCACTTATACTTGTCCGTACAAAGCATCCCGGGAAAGCTCAACCTCATGCGTGCCTCGTCCTTCTTGTCCACCATAATCTTCTCCGTCTGCAAGTCGCCACCGACGATGTAAGGCGAGCAGTCACTGTGCAAGAAGCGTAGTGCTTTCGCTACCCCGATTGCAATCTTACCCCTCCTCTCCCAACTTAGTCCTCGCAAGGCTTCGCTCAAGCTCTTGCCATCAACGTGCTCATAAATGAAGAAGCCATTTTTATGTGAGATGCACAGTCCCATGAGCTTCACTATATTGGGATGCTTAAGCTTCCCAAGTTCAAGAACCTGCATCTTCACATTCGGCGAGTCCAACATGTTGATGTCATTAATTTCCTTCATGAAGAACTTCATGTCCTTTGTGATTGATCTACCTTGGTAGGAGATCCCCTCTTTTCCTCTAGAGATGATGTTCTCTTCCTTGGCCGAATTCAAGATGTCGTCCAACGTTATCGACCTTGAGAGCTCGGAGTCGAAGCAGTGCATTTCCCACGCGCCATCCTTGCTCTCCACTCTCTTCGTTTCCAACTGCCTTCTCCGTCGAATGGCTACAAAGGCAAAGGCTGAGAGAGCAGCCGCCATTAAGGCAGCGAGCGAACAAACAACCAGGAACCACTGCGCAGAGCCCTTTGCACCTTTGCATGGTGGCAGGCCTGTGGCCACATCACTGCTGCACAGGTCGTTGCCTACGACAGCGCTTGGGTTGATGGCGAGAAATGCTCCAGTGGGTGGTAAGCTGCCATGCAAGCGATTGTGGGATATATTTACCTGAACAAGTGACTGGACATTCCCTAAGTTTGATGGGATCTTGCCGGACAATCCATTCTCAGAGAGGTCGAGGTCGCCGAGGACCGGCATGTTGGAGATACTCGCAGGGATTGGGCCGCTGAGTTGGTTGGAGCTCAAGTCTAGGGTTACAAGCTTCTTGCATGAGGACAACTCTTCGGGGATATTGCCGAAGAGCTTGTTGTTGTTCAGCTTCAGTTGCATCAACTCTGATATTGTCCCATAACTCCTAGGAATTGTCCCTGAGAACCCATTTTCAGACAAGTCCAGATTCTCAAGAGTTTCACTCCCAAAGTCCTCAGGCAAATTCCCTGAAAATCCATTCCTTGCCAAATTTAGCATCTGAAGTGAGGGCATGTCCCATCTCTGCTCCCCGATCTTGCCTGACAGGTTGTTGCTCGATACATCGAGGAAGTACACGAGTGGCAGTCTCGTGAACCCAGAGGGCAGTTCGCCGTTGAGGCGGTTGTTCTGGAGCCGGACTCGCCGGAGGCTCTTGCAGGAGCTCAAAGACTTGGGGATCTCTCCTTCAAGTGAGTTTGAGAAGAGGATGAGCTTGAAGAGATTGCCTGAACCACAGATGCTGTCTGGGATCTTCCCTGTGAGGGAATTAGTCGAGAGGTCAAGCACACTCAGGTTGTTCTGCTTCCCTAGGCCTTCAGGAATTGGGCCTGACAGGTCATTTGACCAGAGTTGGAGGACTTGAAGCTTAGGCAAGGAAGACAAAGCATTGGGTATCTTCCCTGTGAAGTTGTTTGAGAAAAGATGGAGAATCTGCAGGCTATGCATGTGGATTATGAGATCAGGGATATCACCAGAGAGAGAGTTTTGACTCAGGTCAAGAGAGATCAGCTTCTGGAGGCCAAACATGGATCTAGGAATTGGACCTGCGAGCCTGTTCCGATACAAGAAGAGGTACACAAGATCACTGAGGTTTCCTAGGGATGATGGGATGGGACCAGTGAGGTTGTTGGTGACAAGGTCAAGATGGTTCAGAGAGGACAAATCACCAATCTCACTCGGGATTTGGCCAGAGAGGTTGTTGTACCCCAAATATAGCCACTTCAAGTTCTTCAGTTGTCCTAGCTCTCTTGGGATTTCACCCACCAGTTGGTTCGAGGCCAAGGTCAAGACCTCTAAGAACGAGATATTTGATATACCCGCGGGGATTCGACCCGTCAGGACGTTGCCTCCGAGATCAAGGACCTTTAGGCTAAAAAGCAGGCCAATATCTTCAGGGATCTTCCCTGACAACATGTTGTTTGACAGGTCCAAGGTCTCCAGGTGGGCGATCAACCCGCTTGGGATCGGGCCAGTGAGATTGTTGTTGCTCAGGTTGAGATGCCTAAGGGAGTGGCAAGACAAGACATTATGGGGGACCTCGCCAGAGAGCTTGTTGTTGGAGAGATCAATTTCTTGTATGTGACCCATCTGAAAGATCGATCCCTCAATCTTGCCAGACATGTTCTTCCCAGAGAGCTTGACCTTGGCCACGTGAGACAATGAATTGTCGCAGGTCACACCACTCCACTTGCAGAAACTAGTGGAAGAATAAGGAGAAGCTGATGAATTGATCCAGTTGGATAGAGACCTCAGTGGGTCATCGATGGAGGCCCTAAAGGACAAGAGAAGGCCTTGATCATCATATTCATCTGATCCCTCCGAAGCATGTGAGATGAGGAAGAGGACTAGTGACAAGATGGGCAACATTGAAATCGCACGGTTCTTGGCCATCTCTTGTGGTGTGTATGAATCACCCAGGTAAAGAGATGAACTGCGAACTGGGCTATTTCAAGAACCCCAAGAGCCCTTTCAGCTGATCAGCAGCAATCCGCGAGCTTTTGCAGATTGAGCTAAGAAGGAAGAAAGACCAAAGAGAGAAAGAGAACGTTAATTAAACAACAGTCGAGTCGAACCACTCATTGCCGTTATATTCTTCCAACTCAGTTTAAGAAAAAAGGGTAATGATTGAAGCAACAAGCTATAGCTTGAATTAATGCATCAAGCAACATAACTTAAATCCTGTGAAACACATACAACAGTAACAAGTCAATAGAAAACTATAGGTGGCACCAAATGATTGCCGTAGGGTGAAAGCTGAAGGAAAAATTGAGGCTCAAAGATAAGATTAGGTCAAAGGCTCTTGACTCACCTGAGTATAATTGTCATTGGACCACAGTGTGCTCGAGAAGATTACTTCAGAGAGATCAAAGAGTGAAGAAGAAGAAGAAGAAGAAGAAGGAGAAGACGACATGTTTATGTGCGGGTGAAAACTACTGAGACGGTGGATAGTGTAGGGTGTAAAAAGAGCAGTGAGGAATAGAGTGCTTAAATAGATTGCGAGGGTTTGTGGTGGAGGGGGGATTCGAAAAAGGGGCATGGAGTTGGTGAGTAATTGCGAAATTGCACCTTGACCTGCCTTTTGAATCTACGTTTTATTTGAACACGAACGGTTGAAAGGGAAACAGGGACAGATGTTGGAAAAAGTCTCTGATTTTGTCGGATGTATGTTCTCACTAGAATGCTCTTTTTGACTGGCGTGACCATCGCGTATTTCGGATAGCGACAAAAGAAAGTTTTGAGCAACCCGTTTTTGAGAGAGAGAGAGAGAGAGGAGTATCGACGTTTTTTACGGGCCTTTGTTTGGCGCATGTCCTGTGTGCCCTTGCCTTTACTCATGTTCTTTTTGCAAGTAACGTATGATAAAAACTACATTAACTTTTAAGATGGAAAGTATAATATGATGTATGATTGTGAAAATTGAGTATTTAAACTTGTCATAACATTGACTCTATTTGTGCACTATGAAACATTCTTCCAATCAATCGATCTGACTATAATCAAATGCGGTACTAACTTCCTGCTAATATACGAATATTATTGAGTGTTTGCTAAACGCGACATATAAATTTGATTGAAAATTTTTTATTCTATTTTGGGATTTGGATTCCATACCTCCTGAGTACACTGCCGCCCCTGCTCCTCCCAATGCTTATAGCCACTGGATCGACCATTAGTGGTGGTTATATACTATATTTAAATGATAATCGCGATAAAAATTTTTTTGATGACACTTTGATGTGCATATTTGATGTGCATATGGACTTGCATTCGATCTTAAGCGTATTTTGATCGCCTAAAACTTACATAGCATAAAGATGTGGGCTATATATATATATATATTTTTTATTTTTCATCCCTGATAAAAAAAAAAAAAAAAAAACTATCCTTGAACGAATGGTTAAGCAACTTAAAATGTGCATTTTTGAGCAATTTATTTGGGGCATGGACAAGCAATGATTGATGAAGGCACGCTCTAAATAATGGGTGTTTCCTATAGTGCTTTACAGAAATTAATGGCTGGTTGGAGAGAATCAGTATAGAAAACACAGACTTCATTCTTTTAGTAGGCAGCTTATTAGCTGGAATGTTTTCTTGTTTCTTTGACCGAAGCAAATACATAGATTCGTGCGGTCATTGGATGTTTCCTATAATGAGCTCTTGACCAAGGAAAAATGATGACAAAAGATTTGAGGGTCTGATTATTTTCGCAGGCCACTTTACAGAACATTTTCTTGCAGCTTTCTTGTAAGTGAATAGTGCAAAGTTGTAAGTATGAAGTTCTCTTTGCATGTCAAAAAAGCAATCTTTCTTGAGACCCTTTTGTTTGGACTTACATGATTATCTTGGATTCTCCCTCAGTTTCCCACGCAGTACATGCTAAAACAGTTCTAATCTCCCTCTCACAGAGAGAGAGAGAGAGAGAGAGAGAGAGAGATGGCAGAGACAGAGAAGATGGAAGGGTGGCAAAGAGGAATGAGAATAATGGTGGGGCACAGAAGGCTTAGAAAAAGTAAAAGCTAGTTGAGACGAAAGGAAAAAGAAAAGTAAAAGAAGACCATGTTTTTCAAATTAGTCAATTAAATCGAGTCGATCACATTTTAAATAATCAGCGAGATTCAGTGGTGGACCGATGTCTGCTTAATGTTCTTTAGATTGTCATTTCATACATATGCAACTAGCGTAAACTTTCATTTATCTAAATGCAAAACATGCTCTTTTTATCCAATTAAACACTTGTATTTTCAAAGTGCCTGGTCTTCAAACTAATATTTTTTCCTTAACTAAGAATGCAAAACGACATTCATCAGGGATACTATTTCAAACAGAACTTCACACAGGCCATGTACATACCTTTCTTTGCTAATTTTGCCATAGCAAAGAAAAGCATATTTTAGAAAGAAAAGAAAAAGTGGAAGGCCTTTGGGCCAAAAAACCTTTTTCTTGGAGAAACTTTGGAATAAAAATTAAAGTGCTCTCGTGCGCATCTTTCTCTCTTCATGTGAAGGGACCTACCCGATCATCTTTCTCGAAGGAATATGCAGTGAGTGGTCTTTGTCACTCCGGCATGCTTTCTTCATCCTCCATTTTCTAGGGTTTTACACCTCCACGCCCATCCCCGTCAGAATCCCCACATCTCCTCGCAAAAAGTCTTTGCCTTTCCCTCACTAAATTCTAAGTATAATGTCCAAAGAGAAAAGTTAATTGAACTCAACGTTTCTCTTTGTCCTCCTAGATAGAATGAATGTCTGATGTATCTCACGGTTATTTTATTTCGTAATATAGGTACATATTTGGTATTATATAGGGGTTTGGACAACCCACTTTGAGAGGTATATGCTAACTTTTCTCTTAGGTGGGTTGTTGTGCCACATAAAGTGGACTTTCGGAGTCTTCCACTCTACACTGCAAACGATAAATAACATGAATGAGTCCATGAGATGTGAAAAACCTGCGGAAAGTAACCCTAGTTGGACAAAGCTTTGGACGACAAAGCACTTTGACATAAACGAGAAAAAAAGTTGTAACGTAGTGGATAGTCCATGAGTACCCAAGTAATTAGGCATCTACTCTCGTTCTCCAGGATTATATATAAAAAAAAGTGCTATGAGATCGGGACTTGAGGTGATCAATGGGCGGACTAGATCGGACTCTCGAATTTGGCTAAAATTATAGCCCAAGCTTGCCCATCAACAAGAATATACACACATATATATATAGGCTGGGTGGCTAAATCAGATCCAATTGAGATGGCCTATATCCAATAACTATTGGGCATAGGCCATACTAGCTAGAGATAGGGTGATCGGTTCTAGGGTGAGTAGGGTGAGCAGTTCCCATCTTGAAATAGGGAATCGCCCACTAAGGGTTAGTCCTACAAAATGGGAACCGTCTAGTGGTTTCATGAACCTATCTGAGAACTAGACCTCTGGTCTACTTCATAGCAAGGATGATTTTATGATTTTTGAGAAGTGTTTTACATTGAAAAGGTTGGCCAAATTGGCCCTATCTTCTATACTTTGAAACATTAGCTTTAATACAATCCACCTTTTGTTGTTTCTTGTGTTTCTAGAATATGCTCAATCGACAATATAAATCAAGGAGCAACGAAGTAGCAATGAGAACTGACCTTAAACTAAAATTCAAACGAACTCCCAATTGACCAAACGAAGACAACCAACAATGAGAAGTACGAGCAAGCGAACATCAAGCAACAGGAGGGAGGCGAGAGACTTGCGAGAGGAATGAGACTTGAGAGTCTGAGCAAAATTGAGAGGGAGGCGAGGCCACAACTGTGAAGCCTTAAGAGAGGGATGGAGGCGAGACTGAGAACTTAGCTGACTCAATGAGAGGCGAGGCGATTGATGGATCGAGAGGGAGAGTGAAATGAGATGAGAGAGTTGAAAGGGCTAGGGTTTTCTTTTACTAAAAGGCATGAGAGAGCTAAAACTAAATTATATATATGTACTAGTTCGGTCTTAGAGGTCCGAGTAGGTGATTCTACACCTGAAATTGATAACTGGACCGTTTCCCATGAAAATTGCCCAGAACTGGTAAGTTTGATCCGGTTTTGAGCAGTCTAGGCCAATCTCGATTGTTTTGTACACCCATAGCTGGAGGATGCCTTTTGGGCACTTATGGCTTGGATTAAATCTAGATTGACTTTTGGATACTAGGCTTGTGATTAGGTTTGATTGAATCTTATGTTACTTATAGTTAAAACCTGATAAGTGTAGAGAAAGGATACTATTACATGTTAATATATTTCAAATGAAATGCGGTTGGCTATAGTAAAATCACCAAAAAAAAAAAAAAAAGCATCACTTTTTTAAGTTCTTGTCTATGATGCTATAAGTCCGTATCTGGTTCAATATTGATTTTATTTTTCCTTTGTGAGGCTAGCATTATATTATTTTCTTCAATCAAATTAAATAGTTGTGATGCATGAATTAAAGATTATCGGTTTCAAGATGGGTAGGTTCCCGACCTAAAACTTGGAACCTACCATGTTAGAATTGGTTCCTAGTTTTTGGAATCTAGAACCTATCATGTGTGCCCTGGAACCAACCCTGTGACCTATCTTATTTTTTTCGGTTCGATTTTAGGGTCTATTTGAGAACTTCCTTTTCTTTTGTTTAATTTTTGACAGAAAAATAATATAAGCAACAAAATAGTCAAAAGTAAAAGATGAATGAAGGTGAGCAAGCAAAGATGAGTCAAGAATGAGCGAGGGTGAGCTATGGAGCGAGAGAGAGAGAGAGAGAGAGAGAGAGAGAGAGAGAGAGTTGTGAGTGTTTGAGTGAGCTTGGAGAGAGCATAGAAAAAGAAGTCAAGAGAAAAGTTAAGATTTTTACGCTTTATGAAATCCATCACTTCCAACAATTTAGAATCGAAAATCTAGAAGCGGATTGGTTTTTAGGGCAATATGGTCTAGTTCCCTATAAATTGGTATGGTTGCACACCACATTGAGAAAAAGGACAAAAAAGTTTTAAACCAATTATATTGGTATCTATTTAGTATTAAGCATTTCAATTTGACCAATTTAGTTCTAAATCTTTTCATATATATACTAATTAAGTTAGTTTGACCACTTTAGATGAAATCACTTATGTGAATAGCAACATGGGTGAGGGCCAAGACACCTTCGTTGGCCTCACTAATTGAGTTCATTTGATCAATCTAGAAGGTGGCCCCTTGCCGACCTCTTTGGCCTTGGATGATGGTTGGGTGAGGGTGCCCTCACTAGAGGCTGATGATAGTCTCTTGACCCTTGTTGGCCTTTGGCAAAGGTTGGCCAAGGGTCCCTTTGTCGAATTTGTCGAATCTGGTGAGGGGCGGCCTTGCCCAACTCTCATTGGCCGCCCTCGCTTGTGGCTGCAGAGGATATGCTACCCCTTGCTCTCGTCGGCGACCTCCACCAGCTATCACAAAGGGCTACTAGCAGCAGAGGGAAATAAGGAAAAAATAAAAAATTGAAAAAATGTTAAGAATTTTTTTTAAAAAAAAATTGTGCATGTTAGTGGTAGTAGTGTCACGTAAAACAATTAGCATTTACGTCAAAAATTTCTAACCTAAGTTGGTTGGACGGACTCCATTTACAAATATGAAAAACTTTAGAACTAATTGAACTAATTGAAAGATTTAAAATTGAATTGGTATCGGTACAATATGTTTAGTTTGTTTTTAGTTCTTTTCCCCCACATTAATTATCCATTGTGAGGCTCTTATTGCAATAACAACCTCAAATATGTGCACCTTAACTGACCTTCCTCTTAAATCAAGTACCCTTTTTCACTGACATATATTTGAACTGAAATCTCCAATTCTGTCTCCATCGGTTGCGAACCACCATACTTGTATCCCCAAAATTTACCGCAACGGTGCAAAATTTACATCACAGCATCTGCCTTCACTCATGATTTTTTTTTTTTTTTTGGGCCATATTATCAATAGGACAATGCCATGATCTATGAAGTTTCTTCCTTACTATATACATAAAAGATAACACGATACATGTTAAGGGGCATACAATCAATCGTTGCTTTTTATGCCATTTGATGCGAATATTAGTAGAAGTCTGCATATCTTCATAGAAGAGTTGAGAAGAAGTCCAAGTTCAAAATTACTAACATACCTAGCTAGGCAAAAAGAAAAAGGCCTAGCTAGATTAAGAATTGCTTCAGAACTTAAAACATCGATTAAAAACTTAGTGTCTTAATTCCACCCTGTTGGGAATAACGGATCCTCGAAAACCGGATTCGACACTAAATCGAACCCCTAAATCAATGCGGAAGCAAAGTCCGGGAAAATCACGTATCACCGATCCTAAAGCACACCACGGATTTGAGCGTACCTTGTTAGCCACAGATTAAACACCAATGCCGAAGATCGAGGAAGAAATTCTAATCCGATGATGCCAATTTGCCTTGAAGGGAAGACGGTGTCGCCATAAGCGTTTTTCTTCTTTTTCTTGGAGGGAGAGAGGGAGAGGAATGTATGTACGTTCTTTTGCCAAAGGGTGTCTTCTCTCTCTCTCTCCTCCCTTTTATACCTTCCCCCATCCACGGGCCCTATTCCCGTGGGCCGGGCTTTTTGGGCCCAATATGGGTGGACGGGCCTTAAGCCCATCTCATATAAAACCATCATCTCCCATTCCCACATGGTGGGCCGAACAGGATTCTCTTTACCTCTCTTCAACATTCATACTGGTGAATAATCCGTGCGACCAGCATACTTTGAGAGCTCGTTGCCATACATCTGTTAAGAATATATAGCAGCTCATAATGGGCATCACATCATGAGTAGATTTAGTATGCAGTACCCTAGATCGATCAATTACATTTATATCTCTCTTGATCTCTTTTAAACATTTATATATATATATATATATATATATATATATATATATATATATTGTATTCACAATTATGATTATCACAAAGACAGTCATAATTGGTTAACCGGTGAATACAAAACTACAATGTGATTCTCCAAAATCGATCTTCCTCTTTCCTTCAAACTCTCAATTTTAGTTCAGCTTGCTTTTCTAGAAATGCCCCATTAGATCGAATCAAACTCATGACCATTGGCAACATCCTAAGATAGCAAACACTAAATAGAAATCTTGAGAATAAGTAAGAGTCATGAGGGGACTAAAACTGAGGAACTCTATTCTTCAAGAGTCTCACACGGCATAAAAGTTGAGATCAAACTTTTGCCACTCTTATTGGTTGTCTCATGTATACGTAGTATGAAATACGTATTACGGTATTAACTCATTTCCCATTGAGCATATGTCTACACCTTTCAATACCGTACAGATGATAGTTCAGACATACCCAATGTCTAACTTAAGTTCACGTATCTACTCATTCACAAAATTCATCAGAACTCACATCTGACATCTTAGACAGATAAAGTAAAATATGTGGGGTATTTTACTTTCGGACATAGTAAGTATTATATCCTCATCTTAACACCTAGTTAAGGCGACATACGTGTTTTAAGCTTGAGCTCTCGATTATCACATAGATAATAAGCTTAAAAACAGTCTCATCTCTATTTATCACATAGTAAATAGAGGCGATTACCCGTGTGAGTGGGCTAATCTTATATCTATCCGACATACTTCTCAACTTAAAGTAATGCACTAAGCATTAAGATGTATAAAGATCAAATAAAGATTCATAGGCATTAATGATGAAAACACAAATTCATCAAATGTGAACACTTAGGGAAATTACAATATTCAGTACATTAGCCTCTACGCAATCCTAGAGATTTCATATGGCCACAAAACACATCTCTAGGTATTGGTTTTAACATAGGATCTGCTACCATTCTATGCGTAGTATGTACTCTAAGTTCACATCTTTTCGTGCAACCATATCCTTGACAAGATTATACTTAGTATCTATATGTTTGGTTTTGCCATGATATTTTGGATATATGGTGTACGCTTTTGTTGCTTAGCTATCACAGTTAACCAACAATTAATCTGTAGCACTTCCAATAACACCTAAATGATCCAAAAATCTCTTAAGCCAAACACTTTCTTACACTGCTGTTGATAATGCCACAAACTCAACTTACATCGTGGACAAGGCTATACACTTTTATTTCTTACTGCTCCAACATATGGTGCCATTATTCAGTAAGAAAACAAATTCAGAGGTAGATTTCCTTTCATTTAAATCTCCTCCCCCAATCAACATCAGAATAGCCTTTGAGTTGCAGATCCTTTCCTTTATAACTCAGCGTATAATCAGCAGTTCCCTTTAGATACCTTAGTATTCTTTTAACGGCTTTCCATTGTGCTGGACCTGGATTTGATTGGTATCTACTCACCATTCCAACTGTAAAACATACGCCAGGTCTTGTACACATCACAGCGTACATCAAGCTCCCAACAGCACTAGCATAAGGAACATATTTCATTTGTTCCTTCTCTTGTGGAGTCCTTGGACACAGTCTATGGCTCAATCCTCCACCTTTTGCAATAGGAATGTCTATGGGTTTACAATCTCGAAATTTTAACTCCAAGAATATATGCAGCCTCACCCATATCCATCATCTCAAAGTTGGAAGACAACTAACTCTTGACAGTATTAACAAACTCCATATTGCTTCCGGCAATTAGTATATCATCAACAATGATCCTCATCAATCATTGTAAACTCATATGCCATTATGGCATTATGAAAACGTATATACCATTGTCTTGATGACTGCTTAAGGCCATATATCGACCTCAAAAGTCGACATATCTTTTCTTCTTAGCCTTTCACTATGAAACCAGTAGGTTATTCCATATATATTTCTTTCTCTAATTCTCCATTGAGGAAAGCAGTCTTTACATCCATCTTATGTAACTCAAGATCCAGACTAACCACTATTGCCAGAATAATGCGAATCGAGGTAAATCTCACTATAGGAGAAAATGTATCTTCATAATTAATTTCTTCCTGTTGATTATACCCCTTCGCCACAAGGTGAGCCTTATGCCTTTTTATCGAGTCATCAGCTTTTCACTTTATTTTGAGAACCCACTTGTTCCCAATAGCTTTGTGTCCTGTTGGAAGATCAACCAGTTCCCAAACTTGGTTTGATTTCATTGACTCCATTTCCTCTTTCATTGCATGAATCCATTTTTCCTTATTAGGGCAATTCAGAGCTTCATTAATATTTCTTGGCTCATCCTCATCTTGTGGAGCAACCATAAAAGTTTCCCTTTCAATGTCAAAACATCGACGGGGAATACTTTGGTGACTTGTTCACCGTATGGGAGATTGTACACTTAGCACATCATTCCCCATCATGCTCCCACTTGGATTAGGTAATGATGATGTCGTCACATCAGGTGGTTGCAATTGAGAATGAGTTGAATTCAATTCATCACATCTCATATTACTTTCACTTGGACGAACTCCACTAACATCATTATCTTGATCCAAGGTTTCAAATAGGGAGTAATTTTCCCCTATTTCGCCCCTCTTAGGAAATTCATTCACTAAGGATGTGACATCCCGTGATTCAAATTCAATTATACTCTCACTTTCCTGCTCACCTATGAACACATACCCTTTTGAGTGTTCGCAGTATTTCATGAAAATACTCTTATTTTCTTTGGGACCCAATTTCCCAAAGTTGTGAGAGGACTCATGAATATAGGCAGCACAACCCCATGGTTTAAGAAAACTTAAGTCCGGTTTTTTAACTGTCCATAACTCATATGAAGTGGAAATAACTGATTTGGAAGGTAATTAGTTAAGTATATTGGCAGCAGTTAACAACGCATCACTCCAAAAAGTGATAGGTAAGTTAGTATGCGCCATCTTAGACCTAACCATTCCAGTAGGGTTCTGTTTATTCTCTCTGCAACATCATTTTGTTGAGGAGTATATGGAATAGACAACTATCTTTCTATTCCTTTTTCATCACATAATTTTATGAACTTATCAGATAAATATTCTCAACCTTGATCGGATCTAAATATCTTTATTTTCTTGTCTAATTGATTTTCTGCCGGGTTCATAAATCTTCTGAAACAACTTATATTTCAGATTTATGAGAAATCAAATAGACATATCCGACTCGAGTATAATCATCTATAAAAATGTGATGAAATAAACAGCCCATTGCTTTCCTCTCACATTCATTGAACCACAGACGTCCAAATGGATTAAATGTAGAGGAAATTAAGCTATTTTACCTTTTCCAAATGGTTTCCTTGTCATTTTCCTTACTAGGCAATGCTCACATATGGACAAATCGACTTTTTTCAATATTGTCCAACAAGCCCTCTTTGGCTAGCCTATTCATATGTTGTTGGCCCATATGACCAAGTCTAGCATGCCACACATTCATATCATTATCACATGAAGTAGAAGACGTGAAATAAGAGAATAACACATTAATATCATCATAGTCAACATTTAGTACAATAAAACCATTCAGAAAGTGACCACAACCATAGTAGTTTGTATCTAAACACAAATCTACACCTTTATTATGGAAGTTCATACCAAAACCAAGCTTAACCAACACTAAGACAGACACTAAATTTCGACGAATCTCCAGAGCATATAGAACATCAAGATGCGTCCACCATGCATGTTCAATTGGCAGGTGCCAATCCCTTTAACTTCAGCTCTGGAGTTATTTCTAACATAGATCCACTTAGTTCCAGTTGGTATCGTCGGAATTCCACGAAGGATCCTCTATCCTTCGCTCAATGGTCTGTCGCTTTTGAATCTACAGTCCACAAAGGATTGGATTCAGCCAATAATACAGAACTTGACACATAAGCAAAGTTCTTAAATGTACATAAGGTGTTTACTTTTTTCGGCTCACAACAGTTGCGAGCATAGTGACCTTTCTTGTCACAATTGTAACACCTCACCCTTGACATTTTCTTTACTTGAGGACGTTTTTCTCTCTTGTGTTGGTCAACTCTTGATTTCTTGCAACAAGGACTTGATCATTTGCATTCCCACATATTGAACGAATTAATATGCTTGCGCTTAGAGCACAAAGCCCTTTCTGAGCTAGAACCAGCATTGCAAATATCCATTTTCTGCTCAAATGCCATTAGACGATCCTCTACTAGCTCAAGGCGGTGCACGGCACCCTCAAGATCTTCCATAACATGGTCAAGAGCTTCTAGTGCTTCTTGCTTTTGCAGCACATATTGAATCTTCATATTCAATATTTCACAATTGTTGCCGTTCATATCAGCAATTACGTTCTTAATTGCTGAAACCATCGATTTGAACACATCAGACATACATGCACGAATAATTAATGCCTATCATTTATGCATCTTCTTTGCATAGACCCATCATATCAATGAACAATTTCAAGTAAGGTTTTAGAATCAAAAGGTCACTATGTTTCCAATCATCCTCCAAAAATCCTAACTCAAAATTATTATTAATATAATTGTCTTATGCAAATAAATTCTATGAAGTTACAAAAACTTCTATTACTACCCACAGCTAATTACCCACAGCAATCAGCAATAACAGAAAGCAAATAAAATCTAACATCCAATAAAATAACAATGCTTTCACATGATACAGCTAACATATCGGTTGTTACATCAACAACAATCAGGTAGTAAACATACATAATTAATCAAAGAAATAAATAGGGAATATCCCTTCTAATCTATCAGTCAAAACATCTGAGAAAATTGAACGCCCATTTGCCAACCATGAAAAAACTTTTGGAGAGCATTCATGTCGGCACCAAGGCGAATTCACTCTACGCCATGTGGCGCTCAACCTAAGGGTTGAAGTTTTGGTTAACTCAATCCTATAGTGCTCTCTTACAAAAGCTTCCACCAGCCTCCTATAACCCGGGACCACGTTGACCTCCCATAGCCGATCTAACACTGCTTACCATTCAGGTGGAAGAGTGTTCATAAAAGCCGGTACCTTTTCAAAATCCGGCATAAGATAACCATTCTAGATGATTTCCTGTATCATCTGATTGACCCTAACCACATGTGATACTAAATCACCGTCATGCCACCAATAATAAGCTAACTTTGTCATCAGCCTTTTAAGTCTTGCAATTCCCTCGTCCGTTCTCGGGATTGCAGGTATCCTTGCATAACACATCATATTTCCTGCAACAAATGCAGAACTAAAATGGATTACTTATAATCCATAATGTACAAAAGGGAAAATACATAATTTTCCATAATTCATGCAACAAATGCAGAATTAAAAATGGATTACTTATGACCCACATAGGCATGACTGAAAAAGAAACAAATCATTTATTTTTTTTTTCGGGTCAACGGTCAACGGGTCACGGTCAACGGTCAGTGGACGTTGGACCGGTCGAATCGGACGGATCGGTCGGGCCGGGTCGGACGAATCGACCGCACGTGCCGGGGGCGTGCGCGGGTTGACGTCACGCAGACGTTAGCCGACACGTGCTGCATGCGTGCCAGGCGCCGCAGTTGGGTTGGGTTGCCGCCGGCCAACGGTCGTCGGGCGATGACATCACCGATGACGTCATCCCGGCGGTTACTATGACGTCACGGTGACGTCAGCACGCGTCGGTCAGCGGACCGGCGCGTGCTGGTTCACCAGCCACCGGCGCGTGTGGCACACGCGCTGGCGAAGCCAGCGCTTCCGGGCGCGTCGCGCCCACACGCAGCCGCTTCTAGCTATGCGTGTGGGCATGTGCGGCGTCTCCTGGCGGCGCACGACCAGTCGCCGGACTCGTCTCGACGAGCCCTTTCTCCCTATGCCATCAGAATTCGATTTCGACTTACGAAAACTTGAAAAAATGGGCGAACAGCGCTCGGGTGTCGGGATTTCTCGCCCTGATCTGTACGGCCGAATTTTTTTCGCGAAAAATCAATCAAAAACATCAAAATAGATCGGGAAAACGCGAACCAGGGCTCTGATACCAATGTTGGGAATAACGGATCCCCGAAAACCGAATTCGACACTAAATCGAATCCCTAAATCAATGCGGAAGCGAAGCCCGAGAAAATCACGTATCACCGATCCTAAAGCACACCACGGATTCGAGCGTACCTTGTTAGCCACAGATTAAACACCAATGCCGAAGATCGAGGAAGAAATTCTGATCCAATGATACCAATTTGCCTTGAAGGGAAGACGGTGTCGCCGTAGGCGTTTTTCTTCTTTTTCTTGGAGGGAGAGAGGGAGAGGAACGTACGTACGTTCTTTTGCCAAAGGGTGTCTTCTCTCTCTCTCTCCTCCCTTTTATACCTTCCCCCATCCACGGGCCCTATTCCCGTGGGTCGGGCTTTTTGGGCCCAACATGGGCGGACAGGCCTTAAGCCCATCTCATATAAAACCATCACACCCTTATATCTCAACCTTATGTTACGTGGAACTCCTATTGTATTAACACTTTCATAGGAAGGAGAAGTCCTAATTTACTCTCTATGATCAAAAGGTCCATTTGGTTGCTCATCACGACGTACTCACGTAAGTCAATAGCAGAAATGCTTTTTTGATATCAAACCATGTAAAGGCCAGTGACCATGGTGGTGCTAGCTTAGTGGTACGATATTAGTATTACCAGTGGGCGATTCTTGTGCTAGCGAATGGGTTCGGGACCTCTTACCCATTTGGTCGTGCTGGGATGAGGGTTCATATCCTTATGAGTAAATTGAAGAGATATGACTCAATCTAAACATTTAGTAGCAAATGTGAAACTTTATGAAAACGCTGAAAAGGGATGTTCGCTGGTCACCCTTCTCCTCTCTTTTACTGAAAGAAAGATGTAAATGTCAGTGGCCAAAGACGAGTAATCACGCAAATGCAAGTTTAGCCTATTAGCATTGTTGTGAAGGAGATTTTTATTTTATTGTCTTATCTTTTAAGATTTTTAGGATCTTGGAGATATTTTTTATTTCAATTTAGAATTTGTTAATTTAGGCTCAGATTTATCTTATTTGGATTTATAATTATGTGTTTCCTCATTTGAATATTTTTTTATATTTCTATTTTTTTTTTCGAATATTGCTTCACTGCTTATGTAAATCAACCTTTTATCAATACAGAAAAATATTTCTCTCTTTATAGGCATGTTTGTGGATTATTCAAATCTGTGTTTTCTATCGCTTTGATGCGTCATAGCATATGAAGTCCACATAAATGTGTAACTTTTATAGTTTACATCCATCTACAAATGATAACCGACTGCCATGGGTGTTGTCTTGGGAGGACAGTGGACCTATCATGCATACTGTCACTAATCTCAAGACACCATTTCATTAGGCTACGATGAGCTGCGCACCCTAAATGGCTCTGCCTTGTAGGGGTGTGCGCTGTGATTCCATCCGTGAAAACCCGAGGCGAAATATATCATATATAAGTCTTAATGAGAATGCTCAAGTAGTAAGCTAAGCTTTTAAAGGAATTGAGTAGGAAGGCACATATGCATTCTTTCCTAATTTTCTTTAGGGCGACAAAACGGGAGAAAGAAAATATGAACCTTTATTATCTTGAAAAACTATTTCTTTAGGGGAATAATTTCTCTTTTATCAAATTGTTAGAGCTTCCGGATTCCTGAATATAATATTACCCCTTGATTACATAATCTCTTAGTAACCCTAGAAAAAAAAAAAGTCCATTCATGCCAATATGCTGTGAAAAGAATCTACATCCAAAACTAGGTTCAGTGCTCCATTTGTACTTATACTAAAGAATTCTGCACTTTTCACCATATATTGTACCCCATCACCATCTTAGTGAGCCCTCCATTGACGTGGGGCAAACCAATTCCCTCAAAATAAGGGTTGGAGAATTCATTCATTCATTCCCTTTTTTGGGGATCCGTGCTCATAAATTGATAAAGGTCCATCATTGAGGTTAATATTGTAATGATATCCTGTTGATTAATTAAAGGAAAGTTTGTCAAAGAAAAAGAAAACTGGCAGGCACCGCCTTACATGTCCACGTTCACCCCTTTAAAAAGAGCGAATTAGAAGTGCACTATGATCTATGAATGTCGGGCTTGAGGGTCCACAGTGATAGGAACAATTAGTGGATCTTGGCGCATTGAGTGCATCACATGGCGTAATCTATGGTGTCATGCACACTGATTATTCCTCTAAGTGTAGATTGAGATGTGGAATCACATATTGGCCACCCTCATTAAGCCCATCTCTCTCTCTCTCTCTCTCTCTCTAAACTCACTCTACTCTGTAAGGAACTTGAAGGTTTATGGGGTTAACCGAATGAAGGCATTCTTACACGAAAGAATCTCGAGGAAAATAAAAATAAAAAAACAGTCCATCTGCAATGAAAAGAGGTACTTGACCTAAAATTGCAATTTTTAACTATCCATGGCGTGGCAAAACAATTCATTCCTCAAAAAACTCAATTGTTTAACAAATATTTAGTGACCTGATTAAAAAAGCCAATAATGTAAAGTCACTGCCAATAAAATTTTACCTACACAATTTATCATTAAAAGCTATAGATACAAAATTTGGGCTTATAGAATCAATCTACAAAGTAAGTAAATAATCATAGCATACACTGCGAGTGTAAACAATTTTTCCAAACAAGGCGATAGACTTATATGGAATGCTAAAATATGACTCACTTCTCACTGACACATTTGATAATTTAATTTTGCAAATTGTTGTTAGTACCCCCAACTATACAAAAACAAAATAATAATAATAATAATAATAATAATAATAATAATAATAATAATAATAATAATAATAATAATAATAATAATAATAATAATAATAATAATAATAATAATAATAATAATAATAATAATAATAATAATAATAATAATAATAATAATAATAATAATAATAATAATAATAATAATAAAAGAAAGTTGTGCAGTCAATGAGCAAAATAGTGATTAATTAGTATAGTCCTTGTTAACTTGGGTTCTTAATGGAGCCAACCCTAAATGAGTTGCTTTCATTCCACATGTTCTCTTCCACAATACGTGCCTTGTCAGAGTGCCGAAATATCTTGTATGATCTTCATCGATCATATATTTATATAAATAGCAGATACGGCTGCCGGAGGGCATTTTGTCTCACCAATACGAGAGAACGCACTCAAAAAAAAAAAAAAAAAAATCCACTCCAAGTGATTCGTATCCTCTTCTCTAATTTAATCAAGAGCGTGTATGGCGTTGCATTGTTGGCTAGTTGGGTTAGGGGGATAGCATGCCGTGTAGATGCACGATCTGACGTGCTTGACAACATTAGTACATCAGAAATAAGATATTGGTGTGAGTGCAATTTCTTATACATTCCAATTTTATAAACTGGGTTACTTTTTCTTTTTTGAAATTGCTTGATCGTGATGGAGAATTGGAGTTAGCGTGCTTTGGTTGGATTTTCATGAGAGTGGCAAGTATGAGTCTCATCATGAAAAATCTTGCAATTAAATATGTAAGATGCAATATTTCCACCAACCTCTGTGCCCGACATATTTATGAAAATTTATGGGACTATTTCACGTTATTCTCATGAAACATTTAAGTTGTCAGAAGAAGTTGACGAGGTTTAATGTTTGAGATACTTTAGCAACATTTCCCTTAAACATGGTCATACTTATAAATAAACCTAAAAATGAAAATTCACATAAAGTGCATGCAATCACATGAAAGGTTTCAAAGGGAAATGTCCTTGTCATGGGGGAGAAGATTGGGTTGAATGTTGAGACACCGTGATCCAATCAAACGGGTCTCTTTTAATTCGCATGCCATTTTGTGGCCAAAAGGATGGACCAGCTGGTCCAGGCCTTTGAAATCTTTTGAGTTTAAAGAGTGCTGCACGTGTGGAGCTCACGTGCTATGTGAGATTTTGGACCAGCTAGGGTTTTTGCCTTTGGTTAAAATAGGAATTGGTACAGTGAATTTGTATGGGGATCTGAGAACTTTGGGACCATTTTGAGGCAATTATTGCGTTTCAAGGATAAAGATGAACCCTAGTGGAAAAGTCTTTGGACCACAAGCAATATGGGGGTATGGCCATATATGCTCATCCATCTTCTCTTTTTAACGGGTGATTGTTGTAAAGGGTCGTGGTTGTTTTGATTTTCCCTTCGCTTTGCCGTTTAACTTTCTGATAAAAATTAAATCCACCTTATTGTCTAATAATTGTTTTTCATTCATCATATTGCGCAAGTAATCTCTGTATTAATATCGATCTTTTTTACCATTAAACTGATCTTATGGGATTGTTCGAGTTTACTCTCAAAAGACTAATTTAATTCATTCTTAACATCCTATGGCATGTCACTAGTGGCGTTCTTAGCGAGATTTGTTCTTTCTATACGCACTAATCCAATTTCACCCCAATAGCAAGTATACTAAAAAGAATCCAATTAGTTGGTACGTGTTCCATGAGCTGAAGAAGATTGTGAGATTTGAAGGGAACTATAATTGTCCAATGAAGGGTTAGAGTCTATATAGCCGGGACCAACTCTTGATCTCTTTTATGTCCTTTGCGTACTTGAAGGGGAACTTTGTCGACTTCTCTTCGTCGCCAATGCTAGAACAACCCCAGCCTCGGGCGCCTATCATGCATGCCATATACCAAGCTCCAGCACAAAATGATAACGAAGTGGTTCCACTGGTAGCTAATCGTATCTATTTCTCAAAAGCGCAAGCTATTAAGATACATCATAAAATATATTACGCTAGGGCTATTAAGATACATCATAAAATGTTGGATCCACTTTATCGAAACTTCGTTCGACTTCAGCTAATGATTGTACCCAGTATGAAGAAACAAAGGGTAGTTAACAGAAACAAAACCTTTTGAAGAGCACGTAGAAAAAATAAACCTTATATAGAAATCAAGTGTTATTGATACAACAGAACAATAAACTATTATAATTTCAGTCATATACTCAATATATCTAGTTTGAACAGGTCTAAGATATCCGCTTAAATGCTAAAAAAGAAACAACATCCCTACTTTCTGAATATTCATCTCCTCCCAGATGGTGAATTTCGGTCAATCACAACATAGGTATACAGAGAACATGTATGAAGCGTAGTCCCAACTCTTCTTCCCGAGTATGCATGTGCAATTTCTATTTTTTTTTCTTGTGATGTTGCAGTCAAGCGATATTCTGCGTGCACGATCAGTTAAAGTCATCTTGGTAGGGAAACCTACTAGTTGAGAGTGATCCTCGGGACACAACTTGTGCTTCGGGTGATCTTGGATGTAGGCAAAGTCCTGGAGTTTCTAGTTTCCCAGCTTCTTTTTGCAATGTTCCTCATGGCACATGTCAAGGAAAGCTTTGGATTTGATCTGGTTGTGCTGTTAAACTTTTGGCAAAATTCCTTGTGAGAGCTCACAGCTTCTTGTATTGCAATGCATGGTGCTTGTGCCAGCTTTTCTTTGACTGCTTCTGAGCAAAGGCCACAAACCCATTTGTCTGAATAACAATTCTTAATTTGGGATATGTAAGTTGGAGTGCAATCCTCTTTTAGGCCACAGCATTCACAAAGTTACTTGCTCAACTTCATCAATCTTTCCCATGGTAAAGTCTGATTCGCTCCTGTAGAAGTTGTCTATTTGGATCGACACATCCGATATTGCCTTTCGTAGCCTTTGTTCATCCTGCAAAGAGAATGGAAAAATAACATTTATGATGTTTTAGCCTAACGCGACATACACTTATACATCTCAGAGAGAGAGACTCTAATTATATATGGATTTTTGTTACAAATGACGCTAAAGTACTCTTCACAACTGCAAATAGAAAAAGCGATGGACCTTCTATCATGTGTACATCAAGGAGCTATCGCAAGTAAAACATGCACAAGTCACATCCACAAAAATGCATATCATGTAGTTTACACACACTGGCAATGCACTTATACAACTTTAACACGTAATGTGCATTGGACATGATCAACATACTTTAGTAAAGCGAGATTAGGTTTCAAAGCATGTTCTGTAGGGTTTTTAATTCGCATTCAGCTTGGTTTTTACTGAGACAAATCTGGAAAGCATGAGTACAGAATAACAAGGAATCGGTATTGACATCTGGAATCCAGACCTCGAAACTCCAAAAATGTGTGTAGTATTGATTCTCGTGGAACTTATGCCTGAGAGATGGTAAAGCAGCGTGATGGGTAATTTTTTCTTAAAATATGTATGAAACGTCTTCATCAAGTACAGTCCAGAATTTGGCCCAAGCAGCAAACGTGCAATGGGTTTTAGACGAAAAAGCAAATGAAGTGACAAAATATTCTACGCACAACCTCTTGGGAACGTAAGTCTATCCATATAAATTCAAGCCCTATTAGTTAAATGGGGCGCAGCTTTAGCTATTAGTTCCCTTCCAACATTTGGTCGACTGTTATTACTTTAAATTTTGATTATTTCAGTATTGTAATCAGTAGGAAGAAATGAATCAATGCAACAGCTCAAAGCTACATACCATGATGAAGGATTGTTGGCTTGCTCTTCTTTTCCTTGAGTCTTTCTCAACTTCTTCTTGTTCTCAAGTCCTCGTGTTAAGCAAAGTTCCTCTGTGCTTTCATTATGATTGATGGCGATGACCAGCCATTTTTATATGAAGCTGATCCTTTGCTAGTATGCAGTTTTCTACGTAGAGAAAGGAGGGTTTATATACAAGGTTTTCTTCTTCCCGTGAAGTGAATCTCCAAGGGAGATAACATCAACAGACGAAAAGATGGTCACGAAAGTTGATAATGTGACATTGATCATGTGTCTCTTCTCTTTCTTTCTTTTTTCCTCTTAGGATTTGAACCTTTACAGGCTGAAAAAAATCTGGACGCTTTAATAGATGAGGGTTGCTTTCTTGGTATGACATTCAATGATCAAATTGCACCACCCACAAGTAAATTTTCTCTTTGCAATTTGCAGACACTTTTTGTTGTGAGACGGCAGATCTCTCCCGTAAGCTTACCAGAGAAGGACGATCGATGCGTTCAAAAGAGAAGCGAAGAATTTCGCTTTAGGGTTTGCACTCGTGAGCATTCACGTGCAGCTTCACACAGTAATGCATGCATGCGTTACACTCCTTTGATTTGAGCCCACTGTTTCATACTTACCAAAACCGGACGGGGTTTGTCTCTCTTGACTCTATCCACTGTTTTTCTGATCATGTAAGCGACGTAGTTTAATGCCATTCATGTTTTCCATGTACTCTATCTCTGGACCAAATTTCTAGCCAACTACATCTATGATGATCATTTAGTGCCGTATCCGCGCCACATAAGCAATGATAATAAAACAAAATAACGAAGAAGAAAAAATTTGGGGGGGAGGGGAGAGGGGAGAGAAAGAGTCTAGAGGGCCTCAGAACCATCTTGAAACTTCTTTTAATGGTTTTTTCAGATAACAAGATGGCAGTTAGATGCTACCACGTCAATGCAATGTTGATGAAGCACATAGTATATAACAGTGGCTTTTTCTAGAATATTGATCTGAAAATGGTTAGAATGCATTTTTCCGAACAAAATAAATTCAGTGCATTAAATGATTAAATCCCGCACCACAGATCTTATGGCAAGTTCTATCAACATTTTGGTGGCTATAAGTGAACTTTATACACTATGATCTTAATAAGATAGTCTAATTAAAAGGAATATAAAGGGCCTTATACCTAAATGATGAGACTTTTTTTTTTTTTTTTTGGTGAAAGGTAAGAATATATTGAGCTTTAACCAAAAATACAAAAGATCCGACACCACAAACTTGCACTCAACAAGACAACAAGTCAGGGTGAGTGGAAGGGAGCCGAATGCAAAAAAGGACCGCAAGAGCGAGCCTAAGTAAGCAAGACAGCCACATATGGCAAAAGGCAACAGAAGGCCGCAAGAGGCCAAAAGAACCACAATCTACGCATACATCCGGTAGCGACAAAAGTGAAGAAGCATCAAGGAGCAGCCGTGTAGATGAAGAGTATCCAAACAGCAAACACCGGGCTAGGGCCTTGCAGAAGTAGAATAGTCCCTAGCTGAAAAAATGATTGGATCAATACCCCAGCTACACTGTAGCCTCCGGTTTCTATATGTATCATCCACATTCCTGTAGGTGATGGTTTTGTCTCTGACGACCTTGATGAGTTGATTCTTCACCTCTGGGACAGATAAGCTTTGCTCTCGAAATAGGATGCTATTTCTGTGCTTCCATATGTAGTAACAAAGAGCACCAAAAGAGAAGCGAGCAATGCACTTATAAAAGTCTTTACCCATAAGGAAAGTGGCGGCCCAATTGAGATTCTCGACCCACGAATTGTTTCGCCACGGAAGATTGCACCTGGAGGCCCAAAAGAAGGCGATGCTAGCGGAGATGCGGCAGCCAAAAAATAGGTGGTCTATAGAATCCGGTACCTCATTGCAGAATGGACACAAGGCACTATCTATCCTACCATAAGATAATAATAGAGCTTGGGTAGGAAGCCTGCGTTTGGCAATAAGCCAAAGGTTAAATTGGTACCTTGAAGTGATGGAGTTGTTCCAAATGAATGTGTGCCAGGAGACCTGAGTCTTCCTCCTCCTAATCAAATCCCACGCTGAAGCCACCGTAAAGAGATGGGAGGTATTTCCCTTCCAGCCGAAACGATCGGAAGAGTGGGAGAGGGTGGGAAGGGGATCCGCCCAAGAGTCCAAGACCCCCTTAATCATAGCTCCACAATTAGTGAATAGGTCCGCCACTGTCGCCTGCCTAGGAAGGCCGGATGCATATATGGCCGAGTCCGAAAAGTACAAGTTCAAAGGGCCCCTGGGGTGCCAGTTATCAAACCAGAGAGATACCGAGCAACCATTCCCAATTCTCCAATAGAAAGAGCTTCGACACTCAGTCCTGAGTTGGAGGATCTTCTTCCAGGCCCACGAACAGCAGGTCGGCTTTTTGGCCACCCAGAAATTCGCCCTTCTTAAGAAGGTCGAGTGAATCCATTTGCACCATAAAGATTCCTTATCGGCAAACAGAATCCAGATATGTTTTAACATGGCAGTCTTGTTATACTCCCGAAGCCTTCGGATCCCAAGGCCCCCCTCGTCTTTTGGGCAACAAACGTCCTCCCAAGAGACCTTTGCACCCCCTCTTCCCAACTCCGGGCCTTTCCATAGGAATTGTCTAAGTATTCATTCAATTTGATCCAACACAGCTGCAGGTAAGATAAAAACACTAGCCTAGTATGCTTGGATGGCATGAAGGACTGACCTGATCAAATGTAGCCGACCAGCGAAGGAGAGGAAGCGATGGGTCCAAGATTGAATCCTCGCAGTGATGCGGTTGACTAGCACGCAGCAATCTGCCTTGCTGATCCGAGAAGTGATGATGGGAACCCCGAGATAGCGAGCCGGTAGGCTTCCTTCTAGGAAACCAAGGGTAAGAAGGATTTGGTTTCTTAAAGAAGGTGAACCTCCTGCAAGGTAGACTTCGCTCTTATTTGTGTTTGGAACCAATCCAGACCAATCAGAAAATATTTGGAGACCTTCCTTGAATAGCTTCACCGAAGGCAAGTCGGCTTCACAGAACAAGAAGACGTCATCCGCAAAGAATAAGTGTGTAAGGTTAGTTGATTTGCATCTCCAGTAATATTTGAACCTCGGCATCGAAGAGCGAGTGGTGAGAATACCTGATAGTACCTCCATGACCAATGTAAATAGGTAGGGAGATAGAGGGTCTCCCTGACGAAGCCCACGGCCACTGGCAAAGAACCCATGTAACTCCCCATTCAAGGCAATGGAAAATTTAGGGGTCCTCACACACGTCATGATGAGCCGGGTCAAGTGATCGGGAAATCCGAAGGCCTGAAGGACAATCTCAATGAAGTCCCAGTCGACTGTGTCATAGGCTTTTCTGAAGTCTACCTTGATTGCACATTTAGGTAAGTAAGGTTGAATGTGAAAGCCAGAAAAGAGTTCCTGAGCCAGTAGGATATTATCTCTGATTCGCCGGCCTTTAACAAATGCGCTCTGGGAAGGGCCGATGACATTTTGTAGGATTGCAGCAACCCGGTTGGCCATGACTTTAGTGATGCATTTGTAGATGGTATTACAACAGGCGATTGGCCTGTAATCATCCACAGTAGTCGCATTCGGGGTTTTTGGTACAAGGACCAATATGGTGTTGTTAATCTCCTTTAAGAGCCTACCCGTAATGAAGAACTCCTTCACTGCCGATATAACCAACTGACCCACCGTCTCCCAGTTATGCTTAAAGAATTCAACTGTGAAACCATCAGGTCCAGGTGCTTTTCCTCTAGCTAGTGAGAAAACCGTATCACGGATCTCTGAGTCAGTAACGGGCCGATCAAGGAAGCTAACCTGGTCAGAGGTGAGGGGAAACTGGATAGCCTCCCTGATGTCCCCAACCGAGGGTCTCCCATGTATAAGCCGTGGCGACAAAAGATCCTGGTAGTGTTTAACAAAATGCTGATGAACAAGCTCCGATTCAGTGATTTGGACACCTGACGCATCCATAACTGAAAGAATTCTATTTCTTATCTGCCTTTTTTTTGACGTAATGATGGAAGAATTTGGTGTTGCGGTCTCCCTCCTCTAGCCACTTAACTCTGGACTTCTGCCTGAAAAATGATTCTTCTTTAGAGCGCAAGTCCAAGAAGGTGCACCGCTGAGACTTTTCCAATTCTGCAAGGGCAATAGAGTACGGGTCTTGCTGAAGGTCAAGTTGAGTAGTCTGGAGCGCAGCCCTCGCTTCAGAAGTCCTGATGGATATGTTGGAGTAGGATTCATTATTGAGATTCTTGAGGCGACCTTTGAGGGCCTTGAGCTTGCACACCGGTCTGAACATGGGCACTCCCTCATCCGGCATCCCCCAAACTTGGTTGACAATTGGAATGAAATCAAGATGATCCATCCAAAAGTCGAAGAATTTGAAAGGCTTTCTTCGATGGACTGGATTTAAAACTTTGACTACCATAGGAGAGTGGTATTTTTTTAATGATGAAACGTTTTGATTTGTAGTATTCCTTGAAAAGCTGGTAAATTTCTAGATAGACACATGACAAGAATTTTAACATAACCAACATGAATTTTACTAATTTATGAAAACTAATATCATCCGTGTGGAGTTGTTAAGATCAAGATTCTCCATTCCACACAGCCTTCCCTTGTTGTCTTGACAGATCACAACTAAAATATATTAATTATTTCAAACCACACAAAATTTTCAATATGGGACTTTTCTAATATAACTCATATTGGCATCTCAATGACAAATACCATGTGGGGTAAAGGATCCTCACCTACATTATCACCATTTCTTTAGCTCCCTACTATAAAGCAATGTGTTCATGCTCCAGTGACAATTTGTCCACATCTGAGGATTGAATACAAGGACGTTTGATTGGGACTATATTTTCCTCCATCTTTAGTTGGAGCGAGTTTCTTCTAACCATACTTTTGATTGGTGGAATTATAATATATTAGCATCATCCAAACTAACTACTGATGGGACACTCAACAAAAATTAAATACCTTTATCTGGGGAAATCATCCAGAGTGATGAAGGATCATTTCAAGAGGACTAAACCTTATCCAACACCTAATGAAAAATTGTTTAGAGGCGAAGGTCATCTTTATGGGCAGAATTTCAAGGTTAATTCTTTTCTGAGTTTTCATATTGATTTCGTGCTCCAATGTAGGCCAATAATATTTGAATGGAAACCATATATGTCTAGGTTCTATAAATCGTGCTTCAAGCAATTTGGAGTATTTAGAGAAAGTAATGCTCAAATTACAAAGTGCTTCCCAGAAAATCCGAGAATAGTCTTTTAGTACTTCTGTGTGCTTATTGAGTCTTTTGCATTTTGTTTTGTTTCTACGGTCATTAGAATCGAGAGTTGATGTTGTTACTTATATCTTCTCTAGGGATTGTTGGTCTTTGTCTAGGGAAATAAAAAGTTGGTTGTCTTGGGATTTACTCATGCTTTGAAGGTTGTTCCAAGAAGTGTCAGCATAAAGTAAATCTCCTGGGTCAGCGAGTGTTCAATGAATTTTTGAAATTGAACTCTTGAATGAGAGTCACAACTTAACTATGTATCCCTTTGATGGATTCCATTGAGCATTGACTTATGCATGTAGTAGTCAAACCACCGACTCTTACGAATACACATAAATTACCCTCTCTACACTCTGGTATATCACAGACCCCACCCCCCCCCCAAAAAAAAAAAAAAAAGAAAAAAAAAAGACTATGGTACATCGAGCGGTGCTCTATATACAGGTACTGGTGATAAGCATGTCTCTCAAAGTTACCATGAGCTGCAAACGATAGGATTCGCACTCGGCATTTGTCATGTCAAATCAAGCCTATAGATGGTGTCCTTGCTATGAAGTTTTTACCAATTAAGGAAGTTGATGAAACAAACCTATAGAGATGTGGATGGAGATAGATGGCGTTCGCTACACGGAGACTTAATAAATTGATGGGGGTTGATGACGATGTTTCGATGAAGAAAAGTGGTGAAGATAAGTCATTACATGCAAATCATGGGGGAGAAACCTTAGTTTGGTCCCCCCGCTATCACTCACTCTTCAATGCTAATGATCCGGGACCAAAGAACATAGGCAAGCCAAATGAACACTGCCCAAGACAAAACAAAAATTGATTTGCTTTCTCATCTGGATAACGATTGGGGGAGGCTTTCCTTGGCGGGCCCCTCTGGAACACGATGCAATTGAAAAGGATACGGTTGGTGCATTAACTGGTTCCCGACTCCTCGTAATTAATGCCGAAGGAAGACCGATTTGTCGAGAAATATAGCAAATGTGTTATTTGCCCGTGGTTGTTCTCCAAATGGCTCAAATATTAGAGGGAAAAACCAAAATTTAAAACCTTTTTGGTATTTTTGTAGCTACACTAGAACCAAAAAAGATTGGAGGTGGTTGCTTTGCACGAATAAATTGTGTTAAGAGAAATCCTATATCGGATAATTTGTGTGTCTAGAGTAGTTAATATATGATAATTGGGTCATAACTCATTAACTTAAGCTTTGAAAAAAAGTGGATCCAACAGGGTGTGTTGATAGTCTTTGACTTAGAGTCTTTCTCATCTTTCTATTCCACACTTTTAAAAAATGGTATTAGAGTCAATGGTGGAATATCTTAAGGAATAAATCAAATGGCCAACCTAGTTCTGGCTCATAACTCATTAGCTTAATATTTAGAGTGAAGGTACGTCCAACTAGATAGGTTGACGGCTCGGACTTGGGTTTCCTTTTAATGATCTATCCAAGAAAATGTATAAGACGTCTATTGCACACTTCCACCATAGTGGAGTTCTCTATTGGCTTGAAAAGAAAAGGTAATGAGGCTTTTGTTAGAAAAATTCCACGTAAGATAATTTGTATGTGTAGAGCAGTTAATATATTATAAGTTGCTTATAACTCATTGACTTCAGCTTTCAAAGAAAGTGGGTCCAACTGGGTGTGTTGACAGTCTCGGACTTGAGCTCATTCTTATTGATTTCTTTAGGCGAAGATATAGGATTTCTACTCCTTACTCCTAACAGATGGTATTAAAGCCAATGGTAGAATGTCTTAAGGAATAAATTAGATGACAAACCTAGTTTTGGCTCATAACTCCTTAGTGTAACTTTTTGAATAAAAGTGAGTCCATCTAGATAGGTTGACAACTCGGACTTGAGTTCCCTTTTAATAATCTAACCAAGAGAATGTATAAGACTTTTGTTGCACACTTGTAACATAGCAAAATTTTCTATCAGGTTCAAAAGAAAAAGTAATGAGGCAATTGGAAATGTTCTTGATTGTATGTGTATTCTATCCTAATAAAAAAAAAAATTAGGGTAAGTGTATTAGAAGTTTTAAAAATAGTTGCAAAATTGCAGTTAAGTCTTAAAACTTTCAAAAGGTGCAATCAAATTCTTTCATTAATATCATCAATTTGATTGATAAAAAAAATTGCATATGTGACATTTTAAAATTATTTTCTCTCTCCTACATGGCATATTCTATTAAATCATAAATAAATTAGATTAACAAACTAAAAAAGAACTGCTAAAAATTTTATTTTAAAGAAACTAAAAATAAAGAAAGAAAGTGACAAGCTCATCCATGGGTTGTTGCCACCTTTACTGCCCATTACTAAAGGGGCTAGTGACCTTCACCAGCCCCAAGTGAGGGTCGTCATTGCCTAGATTTGGGTACCTCGCCCAAGCTTGGCCAGAGTTGCCGGCCCCCTCACTTGGGGCCGATGACCACATTGACCCTAAGGGTGCTCGAGTGGGCTAGCATTGCCTAGATCTAGGCACCCTTGCATTGGGTCAATGAGGCCTCGCCTTGACTTGGAGAGGGCTGGACACTCTCAGCCATGGCTAGTGACCTTCGTTGGCCCCTTCGATGATGGGCGGCAATGTTGTCCCATAAGTAAGCTTCATTCTCTCTTTTATTTTCCATTGTGTTTTTTAAAATAATTTTTAGCTTTTCCTTTTAGGTTTGAAAAAAATTTAGAAATGCCACGTAGGTGAGAGAAGTTAAATTTAAAATATCACGTCATCATTTTCTATTAGTCAAATTGATGATATTAATAGAAGAATTTGATTGCTCCTTTTGAAATATTAGGATTTAATTGTATTTTTGTGATAAATTTTAAAACTTCTAATGCACCTATTCCAATAATTTTCAAAAAGTTTAAAAGTTACCGCATTTCAAAGTTATCAAAGGAAGCTGTTGTAAGTACTTTCGCTACGAGGGTGCTGAATTCATGGGATTTTTATGAGACATCTCTAATTACTACAATAACCTATTTTACAATTGTAATATTTATGGAAAGGCTCTATTAAACGCACTCTCAATAGAAAATATTTATTCACAGCTTAGTGTGCGAAGCAAAATGAACATCGAGACTATGGCATTGGCGTGCGTGGAAGTGTACGAATCGCTCAACTCTAAAGCATGTTGATTGAATAATGACACTCCCGCTTTGAAAAATAGACGATATGATCTCAAAACCTATGTTTTCGGGCCAAGTGAATTCGGATGAAGAAAATTTCCATGGGCCTCGCCAACCAATTTAGACCGATCGGCCCGCCAGGCCTTTTGGTCATCATGTGATTTACTTCCTTTTCTAGACTGATTTTCCTATTATTTATTACAACCCAAGATTAGAACAAAAATAAAAAAATTACAACCCAAGAAGCGCACTGGCGCTTTTCCTAAATGTGATTATATCATAGAACCATATCCAAGAATTGGTTTCTCCAGATAGTTAAATATATTTTGTAAAAATATTCAATCATTTCTCTGGAACGAGGGTTGGGGTGGGTGGCGCCAAGGAACGGGCAAGACGGCCAGCTGCTCGTCGGCATCTAACGGCCACCCCACGGGCAACGCCACCACCGCTCGAGCACACACGCACATGATAGTAGGGGCGAGCACCAATCCCAGTTAAACTCGGAATGGGACTGAATAGGTTAGTTTTGGACAGTTCTCGTGATAACTAGTCCGTTTTCCGATTCTCACTATTTGGGACTGTTTTTTTTTTTTTTTTTTTTTTTGGATAAGAGGTAATAAATATATAAGGGAAATGTCAAATGTACAAAAGGTCACGGCATCGAAAACATATACTTAAGATGAGAGGATATAATGAGTGGACGGATGCCGAGATATAAAAGTAACAACACAGGGCAACCAGGAAAAGGAAGCCAAACTAACAAGAGACAAGCACTGCATGAACAACCGGAGACCAGAACACAAACTCCTCAAAGGAGCTAGGAGAAGATGAGCATGAAATAGTTGAAGGCAATAAAGGAGCTGACGAATGGGGAGGTCAACCTCCTCCGCGACAGCCTCGTCGACATAGGCAGCGGTTTTCTTCTTCTGAGACTATGGAGATGGAGAAGATGAGCGTGTTCCTCGTGATAGACATGGAGATGCAGGAGCAGTTGACGTCTTTTGACTCCACAAGGACGACTGATTAGAGGATGTAGCAAGAACTAAAATTAAAACCGATTTATTTATGAAAGATAATTATATAATATTAATAATATAAGAGATATTTTCGGGTGTGTCAGATATCATTTTTCTCATTTTTGAATTCTTTGTTTTATTTTTCTTTTAAAATTTTCCACGTAGGATGCCCCGCTGGCATGTAACGGCCAAGTCTACATTTATGTTTCTTTTCTTAAGGAAAGTGCCAACTCGAACAAAAACGGGTATAGTTAGAGATTCAACTGCAAAAAAATAAGATTTAAAAGATATGATCAAACAATTTATAATAGTTCAAGGGTTTCTGAAGCCTTTATATTAGTATTTATTTATTTTTTATAAAACTAGCAAAGCAAAAGGATCACTAATCTTTGGTGGACTAGAGCTTTAGCGTGAGGAATTGCATCGTTAAAAATGCTCAAAAAACATGTTTGGGTTTCCCAAATGTCAGATTTCATTTGTCATTTTTGTCCATGACTTGTGGCCTATAACGCACATTTGTTTATTATATTAACATATGTCTCGTCACAGATTACCTTACTTATCCATCAAAAGGTCTTTATATATATATATACCTCTTCAGCTATTTGGTAGCTCGAAAACTAGCAAGTAAAATCAAAGTTGATTAAATTAGAGAAGAACAATTGAATCCGTGTAACCACTAGCCTTGGTGGCTCCGCTGGATAAGAACTCCCTTGAACCTTGGGGAAAAGGTGAGAAGGTCGAAACCTAGTGGAAGCATCGGCGTCTTAAGTGTGATGCCGGGGTGGTGGGTCCTCTGCTAGCGTTACTACAGGGTTTACTTGCCGGCTACCGGCTGACGGGGTTCCCTGGATCACCAAAAAAAAAAAAAAAAAAAACAATTGAATCCACATTGAATTCGAGCATATGCAACTAAAGACGCTTAGTTCCAAAATAAACACAGAATAACATCTATGCCGCATGGTCTTCTAAATCAAGGAAAAATAAAATAAAAATTGTGACTATATATGTATGTGTATTACACATTCACCTTATGTTGTACTTTAGCTAGTTAGCTAGTACGTTCATAATGGGGTGCGATTGGATCGCACCATTTGGACTTGATATGCTACGATGGAAAGACACAAATTGAGGGGTATGATGGGAGACGTATAAAAGCCTCCCGAACACAACCGTTGGAGGGTTGGCAATTCATTCGCACCAAATTTTCTCTCCATCTCCATCAAAGAAGAAAAATGAATTCCATTTCACTTTTGCAAGAACGATTGACATTTACGCCGTGGAAATCAGGTGTTTTCCTCGTGATTGCATTCAGACTAACGTGAGGAAGTGTTGTTCGTGAATCATCGGCAATTCAACGTTCGTTCTGGGGCTATTTGCTGTTTGCGCATCGGAATCAGGTAAGTCGTCTTCCGCTGACATAAATTCCAACATTGGTATTAGAGCCCGGTCGTGATTTTTGCCTTATTTTTCATTGAGTTTTCTCATTTACCATTTGATATTGAGATCAAGAGATTGTATTCTATACTGTTTGGATCTCTAATAATCGGAATTGCCATATGAAAAACTCGAAATTGAACTAGAGCGAAGAACGGGTTCGGGGTCGCGTGATCCATGAGGTTTTGGTCGTTTTTCGAAATGATTTTTTTGGTTAAAATTAATTTTTGAATATACATGGTGAAAGAGCTCATCAAGATGAGTCCGTTGGTGGGTCGAGCGTCGCCGGAAGATGCTAGATGCACCCACATGCGCGGCCAGAAGATGCTGCGCGTGGGCGCCACGTGCTTGAAGCGCTGGCATAGCCAGCGTGTCCGCCACACGCGCCGGTCGGCGAACCAGTGCGTGATGACATCACCATGACGTCACCCAACGGTCGGTAATCGCTGGGATGACCTCATCGATGACGTCATCGACAGTGACAGTTGGCCAGCCGGCGACTCGACCCGGCTAGAGACTTGACCTGAACAGTTGACCCGACCCGATTCGAGACCCAACCTGTTGACGAGACTCGACCCGACCCGTTGACCGGTCAACGGTCGGATCGGTCAGGAGCCGTTTGGCTCGTTGGCGCATGCGCCACACGCGCCGCGCACTCAGGCGGCGCGTGGGGGTGCATGCGAGCTTCGATTAGAGCGTGGTTGATGTCGTTTGGTTTGTATGAGTGTCCTCTACACAGTGGTATACTTATTTTATACTTTTGTATTTTATAAATGTATGAAAATGCGTAGGAAACTCTATGTACGCGTATTTTTTGGGGTTTAATGTAGTTTATTC
Organism: Eucalyptus caleyi; assembly: GCA_014182885.2. NCBI lineage: Eukaryota > Viridiplantae > Streptophyta > Magnoliopsida > Myrtales > Myrtaceae > Eucalyptus > Eucalyptus caleyi. The sequence continues at coordinate 43,550,406 of CM024468.2, forward strand.
ATTTGTGGCTAGTATTTTCTTGTGATTTAGGAAATACAGTAGCTAGCTTGTGTGCAAATAATGTTATATATGCTGTGTAGAACTTGGTTCAATGATATTATGTATATATTTTAATATACTTGCAATTTTCTAGTTGCTAGAAAATTAGAACAATGGTAGGAAATCCATTATATGTTGAATTGCATTTTTTGATTATAGTTGAAGCATGATTGTAGTTTATACGTTGGTTATTATCATGCTATGCCTTTTTGTGTTAATGGAAAAATGTAGAAATTACATAAGATCATGTAATTATTTTTCCTAGTGGAAGTTTGTAGGTTAGTAGAATTTGAAATAGTTCTCACCTAGAACTTAAGATTTGCGCAAATTAAACTAATTAATGATAATAGAACAATTGTACATAGAAGTTGATTGGGAACATAGTGAACTTTTGCTTTTGTGTCTTTTGTTGAATTATCGTTAATTTAGTTTGTCTTTGTTGCAAATTAAATGTGTGTCACTCTGTAAAGTGTGCTAGTATTAATTCTGCGTTTATTATGTCAATGTGTTATAGCAATTGATTATGGTTTCGGCATCCAAGACCATTGTGGCTGACCTCAATAAGGGTGAGAAGCTGAACGGTGACAATTATGATATTTGGCACTGAAAGGTTCAGTACATCCTTGAGGAACAAGAGGTTTTGGAAACCCTCAACCCTACCATAGATGAACCTGAGCATGGAACTTCAGCTCAACACAGGAGAAATCTGGAAACTTATTAAGTTTGGAAAAAGAAAAATAGCATTACTCGCATCACGTTACTGAGCTGTATGCAAGATGATCTCATGTGTGAATTTGAAAGTTATGACAAAGTTCAAGCTATGTGGATTGCCTTGAAAGATAAGTTTGAGAGTACATCTGCCACTAAATTGAGGAGACTCACCATCAAGTTTGACACATTCCGAAAGCGCCCAAATGTAACGATGAGGCAACATCTTCGGGATATGTCAAACATGATTCGTGAGCTGAAGTCGGTAAGTCACTTCCTTACTGATGAACAGCAAGTTCAGGCTATTATAATGTCTTTTTCTGACAATTGAGAGTATATGAAGATCAATATGACGCATAATGAGAACATTGTCACTTTTGATGATATTGCGCGTCATTTGGAATTAAAGGATGAGCGCCTAGAGGCTGTGAGATCCTCTACTCATGCTTATGTTGCTGAATCGAGTTTGCGCAAAGATTCGGGCTTCAAGTATAAGAGGAATCTTCAGTTCAACAACAAAGGGAAGATGACTGATCAGGGACCCAAGAGGGTTAAGACCTTCCGACACAAGAAGCGTGGTGGGAAGAAGGACAAGGCCAAGATGGGGTGCCACAATTGTGGCAAGATGGGTCACTTTGCTCGTGAATGCATTGAGCCGAAAAAGGTACCCTATTACTCCATTATTTTGAGTAATGCTTTTGTTTCTAGTACTGTAATACTTGCTGAATTTCATCCAATGTGGACTATAGACTTAGGAGCAACAGACCATGTAGCTAGAGACCGAGAAGCATTTTTGGAGTATCGTTAGATACTACTTGGAAGAAGATGAATATATGTTGGGAATAACTCAAGAGTTGAAGTGAAGGGTATCGGCACATGTAAATTAATCTTACGTGGTGGTCGAAACCTATTCCTACATGATATCCTTTATACTCTAGATATTCGACGAAACTTGGTCTCTGTAGTTGTTCTTCTTAGCTTAGGTTATGTATTGAATTTCCATGGTGATTGTGTTGACATTTTGTGTGGAACAGTTTATTATGATTCAGGTCATGTATTGAATGGTTTTATGGTGTTAGATATTGACTATGATCAGTACAATGTTAATGTTGATAGTTGTTTTTCTTTAATTGCGTCTTTTAATAACTTTGAGATTGATGCAAGTACTTGGCATGCTAGATTATGTCACATTGAATTGCAAAGAATACAAATATTAGCTAGAGAAGGCATTTTACATTCACTCACTAATGTTAGTCTATCCGTATGTGAATATTGTCTAGCGGGAAAAACAACTAGAAAATCATTCGGTAAAGAGACTGAGCTGAATTTCCATTGCATCTTATACATTCTGACATTTGTGGTCCTTTGAATGTAAGGGCGAGGCATGAAGTCTCATATTTCATCACTTTCATAAATGACTTCACACGTTTCGGTTATGTCTTTCTGATCTCCCATAAGTCAGAAGCATTGGACTGCTTTAGACGATATATATCGATTGTAGAGAATCAGTTAAACAAAACAATAAAGGCATTGAGAATTGATCGTGGACGTGAGTATCTATCGGAGCAATTTAAGACTCTTTGTGATGAAAATGGAATTGTATGATAATTGACTATTTCTTGTACTCCACAACAAAATGGGGTAGCTGAGAAAATGAATAGAACACTATTGGAAATAGTTAGGTCTATGATGGCGTAAGCAAATTTACCAATCACCTATTGGGGAGATGCGTTATTGACTGCTGCTTATATACTTAACCATGTGCCTTCAAAATCGGTCACTTCCACCCCTTATAAATTATGGATTGGTAGGAAACTAGACTTGAGTAGTCTACATCCATGGGGATGTGCAGCTTATGTTCATGATTCTTCCCATAAACATGAAAAATTAGGTTCTAGAGGGAAGAAATGTATCTTTATAAGATATTCCGAACACTCCAAAGGGTACGTGTTCATAGGTGAGCAAGTTGATGGAAGTGTGACCGAAATGGAGAATTGAAGTCACGAGATGTCACATTCTTGGAGAATGATTTTCCTAATAGATGTGAGATTAATAAGGACTTCCAATTATATGAGATGGAAGATCTTGATAACACACCCACTGATGTTGTAGAAGGAAATGAATATTTGCTTCAACACACAAGACCTAGTGGGAGTGTTGCATCGCCTGATGAATTGAATTCAAGAGAAATTCAATTGCGTAAAAGTAATCATAAAAGTATTCCCCGTCATCGTTTTGAGATTGAAGGGGAAGCATTTATGATTGCTCAAAAGGACGATGCCGAGCCTAAGATTGTTCAAGAGGCTCTCTCATCCTTTGATAAGGAAGAATGGAGAAAAGCTTTGGAAGATGAGATGGAGTCAATGAGGGCAAACCATGTCTGGGACTTAGTTGATCTACCACTCAATCGTAAGGCCATTGGAAACAAATGGGTCTTTAAGATTAAGTATAGGGCGGATGTATCCATTGAAAAGTATAAGGCTCGCCTTGTGGCAAAAGGTTATACTCAACAAGAGGGTATAGACTATGAGGAAAATTTTTCACCAGTTATAAGGTTTGTCTCAATACGCTTTATTCTAACTATCGTTGCACATTTGGACCTTGAATTACATCAAATGGATGTAAAAACAGCATTTCTCAATGGAGAATTAGATGAGGAAATCTATATGAAACAATCAATAGGTTTCATAGCTAAAGGTCAAGAGCATAAAGTTTGCAAGTTTAATCGCTCAATATATAGCCTTAAGCGATCATCTAGACAGTGGTATCTTCGTTTTCATTGAGCAATAATAACTTTTGGTTTCACGATGATCGAAGAAAATCACTGTGTATATGTCAAGTGGTCCAAAGATAAATTTGTGATTTTATCACTTTATGTGGACGATATTCTGTTGGCTGGAAATGACAAGGTTTTAGTTATCATCATAAAAGAATAGTTGTCCTCTAATTTTGAGATGAAGGACATAGGAGAAACTGTTTATATAGTAGGAGTTAAGATCGAAAGAGATCGATCAAGGAAACTCCTTACTTTATTACAAAACTCTTATATTATGAAGATTCTTGAGCGTTTCAATATGTAGCATTGTAATCCCATTGATACCCCTGTCATGCAAGGTGAAGACCTAAGTACTGAGATGTGTCCTAAGACTTTAGAAGAAATCAAAGTGATGGAAACTGTTCCTTACGCTAGTACAGTTGGAAGTTTGATGTATGCTATGATGTGTACTCGATCCGACATATGTTATGCCATGGGATTGGTGAGCCGATATCAATCAAATCCTGGTCAAGCATACTGGAAAGTAGTGAAGAGGATCCTGAGATACTTGAAGGGCACCATGGACTATCGACTTTGTTACCAAGGGAATGATTTACGCCTATTGGGTTATTCAGATGCCGATTGGGGTGGAGATCTGGATGAGCGTAAATCGACTTCTGGATATGCGTTCTTGCTCAATGGAGGTGCGATTTCTTGGAATAGCAAGAAATAGACATGCATGGCCTTGTTTACGATGGAGGTAGAATTTATTGCATGTTTTGCCGCAGTGCAAGAAGCAGTATGGCTAAAACGTTTCTTGAAAAATTTAGTCACTGTCACTGAAGTTCCAAGACCGATGATAGTTTATTGCGATAGTCAAGCAGCCATTGCCTATGTGAAAGATCCCAAGTATTTTGGAAGGACAAAGCACATTGACATAAAAGAATAACTTTATCATAGATATTATAGCATAGAAAGAAATAATCCTACAATACATTCCAACCAATAGAATGGTTGCTGATCCATTTACGAAGGCTATTCTTAGAGACATGTTCTTGACTCATAGGGTGTCATTAGGATTGCGTAGAATGTGATATCTGTTATTGTAGAGGATTATTGGTTTATGTATTTGTGGACAGATATATTGTACTTGTTTGTTTATTAGTAATTTGATGTTTTATCAATAAGTACAAATCCATTATGAGACTAGTACAAATACACATATATTATTGAAAAGTACGTCAGCAGGCAATGATTGGCTTACTCACACGAGCAATCGCCTCAAGTACTGTAGTTAGCACGTTGAGATGAGACGTTATGTACAAATAAATGCTGAAGAGCAAGTTTGGTACATAAAATATGTTGCATTGATTGGAGTCAAGATAATATCTGTGATTGGTTTATAACAAGACTGAACATGATAGTCTCACAATCATGTATGCCTAAAAGATGCCGGATGCGAGTATTTAATTGGGCGCTATAGAAAACGAGCTGATATAGCACTCGGGCTAAACATGAGTACGTGAGAAGCACGTGACTATGTTTAGGCTAAGATCTGTATGGTGGATATATTTGATAAATGACATACGCTTTTATAGAAAGAGTAATTCACTATAGCATTGAATTCATACTACATATGCATTGTACAACCGACAAGGAAATGTGAGTAAAATTATCCCTATTTACTCATTGTGTGAGTCTTTGAGGTAATTTATAATTTACCTCAACTTTGTGCCCTATGTTACTTCTGACTATGTTCTCCAAGTGAAAGATCAATGTTGCTACTTTAGCATGTTACAGGCGGTCATGAATATATATGGCCTATGGGACATGTCTAGGAAAGCAGTTGTTCTGAAATTGAGAGAGACATGAGTGCAAATGAAGACTATTGTTGTTTTACATCTATCGCGTGTATTTATTGGTCGACCAATTATATCGCCCTATGTGGTTGCGGATGTAATTGTAAATACATGGTGTTTTAAGAATAGTCAAGTATAGCATTTAAGGGATAAGTATACTTGGACTGATGTAACAAAATATGTCTGGGGCATTGTGAGACATCGATTGTTTATTTCTTTTCGAGGTTGTAGCCATTATGTCATCCCTAACAGGTGCATAATTTAAGCTCCCAAGTGCAGGTGTACTCACTGGTCGCATGGTTTATTTGCCAGTATGAATTGTTTTGTAAAATTGATGAATATTGAATGTCTTATATTCTTGATAGAGCGCAATCAAGCCCATCATGTCCGAATGGGAGATGTTGTACTTTAGCTAGTTAGCTAGTACGTTCATGATAGGGTGCAATTGGACTGCACCATTTGGACTTGATATGCTACGATGGAAAGACACAAATGAAGGGGTATGAAGGGAGACGTATAAAAGCCTCCCGAACACAACCGTTGGAGGGTTGGCAATTCATTTGCACCAAATTTTCTCTCCATCTCCATCAAAGAAGAAAAAGGAATTCCATTTCACTTTTGCAAGAACGATTGGCATTTACGCCATGGAAATCGGGTGTTTTCCTCGTGATTGCATCTAGACTAACGTGAGGAAGTGTTGTTTGTGAATCATCAGCAATTCAACGTTCATTCCGGGGTTATTTGCTGTTTGCGCATCGAAATCAGGTAAGTCGTCTTATGCCGACATGAATTCCAACACCTTGGATGATTGAGATGCAAAATAATTCTGTTACATTTTAACCTTCAAGTACATGTGTTAATAATCCAATGATGAGTGTACAAAAGTTTTGTTATACTGATGGTGGACCTCCCAATCATCCTCATTGTAATCTATATAAGCTTCTTTTTTCTTATTCCTAAGTAAGCACTATATTTAGTGTCAAATGTTTTGAGTTTGAGCTTGTTAACGAAATGTGAACTTGTAGAAGTCTTGCCTATATGTTGGATGTCTTTTGACCGGTACTTTATTTCCAAGCCAATTTAGTGGAGTCGCAAAATTGATGGGGTCTTAGAATGAAGACAAAAGGCATGATCATCAAGGTCTCTAAGTTTGAGTCAGCAAGTAACATAAGCACATATAAAAATGGAAATTTTGTTCAATCATAAGAAAAGGAGGGCTTTAGTTTTCTCTATAAGTTTTTTGAATGAATTCTTTGTTAGAAATTATGAGATAACATTTATGGATTTACTTTGAGTGTACTTTAGGGCTGAGAAACGCTTGAGCTGTTAAGCAATGGTGACTATGTAATTCTTCAAATTCTTAGTAGATTCCATTGTTGCTAACTCTCTCCTTGGAGCAATCACCTATGTGACATCCTAAATTTTCATTCTATTTATCATTTATATTGCGTTATATAAGAATATGATTCATATTTCTCCGGTGGGCATTGCTAATTGTCATATGATTCTCTCCATCTCTGATAACCATAATTTATTAGTCACTTGTCGTTAATTTAGTTGCCACATTCCTTAATTAATCATCTAGTTTCTTACTTGCAAATTAAATCATTCCCTACATCACTTCTTTTAACTTTAGCTCATTAATGTTTTTTAAACTTGCCAGCCAAAAGTCCTCATTGATTGGGCCATAACTCCTCATTTTCAACTGTAAGTTTTGCCTATAGAATTGCATCATGCATGATCTCACCCTTTTGCATCAATGATTACAAATCAAATAATGATTCTTACTCATGCATTTGCTTGGGCGATCTTATGCTCTTTCCAATCATCATGTTCATTTACCTACTCAAATTATGTCACTTGTAACCTTTTGTGTACACATTTCTTTATTCTCCACCGAGTGTTTTTAATTCCAATGTCATCATGATTTTTAACCTTAGTTAACTAATATATATTGTTTATAACTCATAAGAAACATAAGTCAATGTCTTCTCTATCTCTCTCATTTATGTTTGAAATGATTACAACTCAAATAATGTTTCCTCATTCACGCATTTTACTTGGCCAATAATTCTCTCCGTCTCTCTCTCTCTCTCTCTCTCTCAAGAAATCTTCACTTTTCTATCCAAAATAAAGCCATTTGTCACCCAAATAATAATTCATATACTTTTAAATTGGGATAATGAATTTAGCCTATCAAATTAGATAATGTGTAACATAATGAGTATCATGAGTGTCATAGTATCCTAACACTAGTTACTTTATATCATAATTCCAAACCTAATAAATTGACATGAGTTAAAGTTATTCTTTAAAACAAGTAAACGAGGAAAGAAATTGGTTTTCCTTTCTCCTCCTTGGAAGAGCAACCTCATCCTCTTATCTTTAAGTGCAATTTCTCTTTTCCCTTCTAAAACAACAAGTAAAACTTCCCCTTAAATTTCAATCAAGCTCCAAAGTTTATTCAACTTGAGTTGTTTGAGCTTTTAATCTCATCTTTCAAGTATTTACAAGGTAAAAGTTCATGGACTTAATTTTCTTTTTATCAAGCTAGCTTTGTTGCTTTCTTAAAATTGAGAGTTGTTAATGTTGTTCATTGGGAGAATAACGCAAGAAGAGCTAAAAGTTGTGTACGACGCTTACTTTAGTGCCAAAAGTTTTCGTTAGCTTACATAAGTGCCAAATCAGAGAAAAAAAAATCACTTAAATGCCTCCCATAAGAAATTTTGGCTAGAGAAATTACATAACTTTTAAAATTAAAAATTTTTATTTGACGTGGCATTTTGTTGGCATTACAATAATAATTTTTTAATAATAACTGGCACTAAAATAATCATTTTTTAACCTACTATATGACTTCATTTAGAGGTTATATGCTGATAGGGCACACCAATGATCCACATAGGATTGAGAAAATAATAAAATATGGCCACATTAGATTTCCAGCCATCCAAATTAGAGTTGGCACTTAAGTGAAAGTTTTTTTTTTTTAAGTTGTACTCATTTCAATAAAAAACTTTTGGCACTAAAGTTGGCGTTGTACATAACTTTTGGCAATTCTAATGTCATTCTCCCATTGTTCTTATTTATTTTGCTTTGAAGATGATTAAGGTTCTTCTAGAGGTGTAAAGCATCCAGGCTCTCACACCTCTTCTTTGCAGATGGTGTTCTATTATTCTCAGAAGCTAATATGACATCTTTGCGGCTTCTTTTGGATGGAATTCATTCCTTTGCTAGCTGGTTTGGGCTCAATCCTAACCTCAACAAAAGTGAAATCTTTCTTTCGGGTGGCCCTGATTCTCTAAGGAATGCTCTGGTAAGTACCACTAAATTCTAGCTGGGCTCTCTTCCTTTTAGGTACCTCGGTGTGCCTATTATTTCCTCGAGATTAGGCAAAGAGGCTTGTGTTTCCCTGGTGAATACAATTACTTCTCGAGTTCAATCTTGGACAAATTGGTTTCTTTCTTTAGCGAGCAGATTGTAGCTAATCAAATCGGTCATTCATTCTATCCAGGTTTATTGGTCTAATGTATTTATCCTTCCCGCCTTAATCACTAACCGAATTGAACAGATTTTCTGGCAATTTCTTTAGAGAGGCCTGAACTTAGGGCTTGGAGGTGCAAATGTGGCATGGGTTGATGTCTGTTTACCGAAGGAGGAAAGCGGTTTGGGTATCAAATCCCTTCGGGTGAGCAATATTGCTGTCATGATCAAACACCTATGGCTCCTTTTCACCGATAAGGAGTCGCTTTGGTCTAAATGGATTCATTCCATCTTCTTGAATTGCAAAAACTTATGGATTGTCCCAAGACCTACCTATTGCTCTTGGGCTTGGAAGAAGTTGCTTGGCCTCCGTGATTTGATCCAACATCATTTTAAATGGCTCGTTGGTAATGGGCTATTTGTCTCTTTTCGGTTTGATCATTGGCACCCTCGTGGTCCGCTCTACAAGCTGTTCTCTGACCGTGAAATCTACTGCTCTAGTATACCAAGGCTCGCTACGGTAGCTACTGCTTTAATTGCCTTTCCCCTACCTTTTGCTGTTGCGACCTCCATGATGAGTTGGGATGATCCCCTTCCAAACCTCAATGAGGCTAGTGACCGTCTTCTATGGCTTGGTCATTCCGTAGGAGTGTTTTCTACTGTCTCAACTTGGAGCCTTCTAAGGCCGAGGGGTGTTGTGGTCCCCCAATCGAGATTTATATGGAACCCCTCGTTACCTCCTCGGTATCAGACCCATCTATGGTTAATCTCCCACAATCGTTTGCTAACCCAGGTATTGTTGTTTGCTCATGAGAGAATCCCTGATGTTTCTTGTGCTTTATGCTCTTCTATGCCGGACTCGGTTGATAACCTTTTCTTTGGATGTTCTATCACTAATCACCTTGCATCCTTTTGGGCGGCTAAGTGTAACTTACCTTGGAGGAATCATGCTTGGAAGGACAATCTTTTGTGGGTTGTTGATCACCTTTCTGATGCAACCTTCCACCAATCCTTGGCTCGCTTTGCCTTTGGTGCCTTATGTTATCTCATTTGGAAAGTAAGGAATAACATTATCTTTTGCAATGAAAGATTATTCCTCCCGGCTTTAAAGGACCACCGTTGTAAAGCTATCAATGATAGGGCTTTAACCTTCCCCAAGGTCCTGGACAACCCCCGTAATAGAAGACTACAACTTAGCTGGGGCATCCACCCCTCCATCTTTGATTGATTATGCTTACTATTGACTGCGCCCCCCCCCTTTCTTCCTTGGCCTGATAGTTGGTGAAGCTGTCCTTTGCTACATTGTTGCCCATCTCGCTGTTGCTGGTTGATGCTTATGATGGAACTCTCCCGAATCTCTCCTGATGATGCGGCTTGTGTTCCCATCTTGGTGTCCTTCCTGCTCTTCTCCTCTTTGTGTCTTTTCCTTGTGCGGGCCACAGTGTTGTGTGCTCTTTGCCCTAGTCTCTTTTGTTGGCCGCTGTTTTTGGCTTCTTTTGCTATTGCTTTTATCTGCAATGTATCTCTCTCGCAGCTCTTCCCTCCCCTTTTCACCCCCTGGCCCCGGCCCCCTTCCACTTGTTTGGATTTTTTGTCCTTCTAAGTGTAAGTTGGTGCCGCCCCCCCCCCCCTTGTTGTACGGTTGTATAGCTTTTTGTGCAAAAGTCTATATAACTCTTACCTTTTACCAAAAAAAGAAGAAGAAGTTAGATTGATCTACTTAGTACTCTTGACTTAGTTAGTTGATGTTTGTTAACTTAGTTTGAATGTGAAAATCATGAGTGTGGTCATGCTTTGATAATAACATGTTGAGTAATTGTGTTTATTCAAGTTAAATCTATAATATTGTCATGTGTAGAAAGTGTTTGATTGACCTCACAAAAAGCTTGGTTGTATAGTATATGAGAAAGTGAGAAAACATGATATTCAAATGATTTTGATTAATTTTTGTATTACCAACTATCTAACTAATTTACTAGCTAAGTGTTGCCAATTCATCATGTTGTCGATTCTTTGAGTTGTCGATTTTTTTTTTTTTTTTGTTGATTATTTGAATCGTCAATGTTCACGTTGTTAATTATTTGGGTTGTCAATGTTAATGTTACTAATTCTCTAAGAATATTATCACTGCTTGCATCAGAAATGAAAAGAGGTAAGCATGTCATCACTTGTTTATATGATCATTGAAAGGACAAGGTAAGTGTATTTTCGAAGTGATTTGCATGAAAAGATATTGTGTATTGGATGTCGATTCTTGAAAGAAGCGTTGATTTTGTAGTTGATGACATGGTGATCATATAATTATTATGTTATCATGTGCATTGTTATTATGTCATTAAATATGGAAAGTATTATGCAAATTATTTCCGTCGCACACATATTGGTGGCAATGATTTCCCATGAATTAGATGCTTAGGAGTGTTCGGAATGCCTTGGAGTTGGGATATCTTGCAGATGCCTCAAAGTTAAAATGCCCCGGGAGCTAGAATAAGATGATATGCTAATAATGAAAATGGTGCATCTCTATGTGTATGTATATATGCATATATTCACTTATGTTGATCAATTAACTAATTTGTCATTATCATACATCACAATATGTTATGCTAACTACTTGCATTTAAGTGAATAAACTTGTACAATGATGTTAGTGGTTTCCACTAGCATTTCATGATAGGAAAGAATGGTGCATTTTATTTATTTAATTGCCTCTTATAATTATTTTTTTATATGACATGAATTCAATTGTTTGTACTAAGTTGAGTGCTAAGAAGATCTCATACATTAAACCTAGAGATTTTATTTACTATGCTTTGGCTCACTCCATTGCTTTTTGGAGCTCCCTTGTATTTTGAGTGTGAATACCAAGATATGCTTGTACATGTATTGGCGTTGGTATATATTAAGTGCAATTCCACTGTATGGGTCAACGAGGAGTTTGTTGGACCACTATATTAGGGCTTTCGATTGGCAATGGATGGGACGAGATGATGTTAGAGGCCATTAACCTTGAGTTGGATGGTAATTTGGCTCACTTTTGGGTTAGTACGGGTGTAGTGGTGCTAGTTGACTCGACCTTCTTCCCATAACTTATTAATGTATTGCAATTTTTTGAATACTATATAAAGGTGGTAGCTAGTAGTGTTAATATAAAGAATCATATGTATACTAAATAAATTCATGTGATTCCTTGTTTGGGATGTTGTGTAAGTTTTATTATGCTTTTGCATATTATTATTAATTAGAAGATATAATTAAAATGGACATGTATTGAAGTGTGACGGTCTGAGGTGTTACAACTTACACTCAAAACCACTCAAAAAAACTTTGATGTCCTTAGTATCCCTTATTGAGTTCTCTAGTAATTTCTTCTTCTTGCATTAGATTAAAATAGCAAGATTTATTCACTTTTACATTGTTTCACAACATTTAGTAGGATACACACATCTAACAGGTAATAAATTTGGAGCAATGTCTAGCGAGAAAATATTAGGTACGCCTTGTGCTCCAACGTGGCAAATAAGAAACCAGCTCAAATTGCGCCACGTCTCCAACGTGGGCTCACGTTGTTAGCCGATTTCTTCTCACTTTTTTCTCTCCTCTCTCCTCTCTCTCCCTCCTCTGCACGCTCTATCACCCGACTCTCTCTCTTCGCCAGAGTTTCTCTTCGCCCGTGGGGACGAACAGTCGGCCACCTCGACCTCCAGTCTCCGATTTCGATTTCGATCGCTGGTTTCTCTCTTGCCCTTTCAATTCCGATCGCTGGTTTTTTTGTGTGGGTTTATGTGTGTTTCCGGCCACTTCTATCTTCACCGGCGATAGGAATCGGGGCTTCTTGGAGGGGTGTGGGTTCTCCACCCTGGAACTTCTTGTCATTTTCTGGTGGCTCCCGAGCAGCGAGCACAGTGCTAATAAAGCTTGAGAGAGAGTGGCTGCACACCAGCTCGGTGGAACCAGGTCCTCCTCCTCCTCCTTCCTCAGTCCAGAGCATCTGCCTCAAAAGGTCTCTCTTTTTCTTTCTTTTTTGCACGGAAAAATTTCCGAAAGGGAAACGACCCACCACCATGTGTTGTGTCGGGTTCCTTTTTACAACTCGAACTAGAACGTGTATTCAAGTAAAAGTCCAGGAGTGCCGGTTGTTCATCCGTGCGGGAGAAGAGAAACTACGGCGAAGAAAGAGAGTCGGGCGAGAGAGGGCGCGTTTGGTAACGATTCTGTTCCCGGGAGCTGATTCTGATCAGAATTGATTCTTTTTGATTCTGTTCCCGGGAACTGATTCTAAGCATTTTAAGCCGTTTGGTAACTGTCCAAAATTTATGATTCTGGAATAGAATTGCGTTTGGTACCGTATTCATTAATTCTGTTCCAAATCAATTTCTTTTAATTTTTAAATAATTTTTTTTTATTTTTTTCCTTTGTTTTCTTTTATTTTTTTCATTTTTTTCATTTTCCTTTTTTTCTTTTCACTTTTTCATTTTTTTCTTTTCATTTTCCTTTTTTTTTTTTTTTTTTTTTCTTTTCTTTTTCTCACCTTCTTCTTCTTCTTCTTCGGCCGGCCGCCGGACGGCGACGGCCAGGGCGAGGGCCGGCGACCTCACCAGGCGTCGCCGGCCCTTGTCGGCCGAGCCTCGCCGGCGGCCCTCGCGGCCGACGGGCGAGGCTCGGCCGAGCCAGACCGGCGAGGCCGAGCCCCGCCGGGGCCGCCAACCTCGTCGGGGTTGGGCGAGGCTGCCAGGTGCCACCGCGGGGATGGGCGAGCCTCGCCGGTGGCCGGGCGAGCCTCGCCCGGCCACCGGTGGGGCGGGCGTCGCGAGGCTCGCCCAGCCCCCGCCCGATCCGGCGAGGCTCGGCCTCGCCGCCGATCCGACGAAGCCGAGCCTCGCCGTGGCGAGGCGGGCCTCGCTCGGCCCCGGCGAGGCCTCGCCCGCCCGGCGAGGCCGCCAGCCACCGGCGAGGCTTGGCCTCTCCGATCTGGGAGGCCGAGCCTCGCCGGTGGCCGGGCAAGCCTCGGCGAGCTCGCCGGTGGTTGGGCTTGCCTCCGGCGAGCTCGCCGTGCCGGCGGCGGACGGCGGCCGGCGGCGGTGGTGGACGGCCGTGGCGGATGGCGGACGGTGGCGGGCGGCGGTGGACGGCGGTCGTGAGATGGCCGAAGGGAAGAAGAAAATTTATTGATTTTGATTCTCAAATTGATTCCCGGAACAAGAATCAACTTTTTTTTTTATTCTTGATTCTGTTCCCAATCTGTTCCCGGGAACAAAAATTTTACCAAACGCGATTCTAGGCCGAAACTGATTCCGGAACAAAGAATCAGAATTTGGCACTGTTTGGATGGTTATCAAACAGGGCCAGAGCGTGCAGAGGAGGGAGAGAGAGAGAAGAGAGAAAAGTGAGAAGAAATTGGCTGACAACGTGGGCCCACGTTGGACACATGGCATAATTTGAGGTGTCTTCTTATTTGCACGTTGGAGCAGGAGATGTACCCAATATTTTCTCATGTCTGGCAATCAACTTGATTTATATATTACTAATACAGTGGCTTCTGAAGGAGCAAACGTCAGCTTAGGTGATAAGGTTCTCTGAAAGGCAATGCTTATGGTGAGCACATAGGATCAAAATCGCTCAATCAAGTTGGCATAAGATTTGTAGAAAAGGAAGGACCAGCTACTTTTTTTTTTTTTTTAATCTATAACCTAATCAATGGATTATAAAAAGAAAAAAATCAACATGTAGAATCTTCACAAGAAATATGCCTGCATAAGTAACTGAAATAATCTGATCATTGATGTTCAAATTAATGACAGAAAGGAAGATGAAGCAAAGAAAAAGTTGTCCATGCTTAGAGTAGATCTCCACCTGTTTACACCAAAAAAATAACCAGCTTCATATAATCGATTAATGGAGAGACATGATTTCGTTAACTGAGAGTTTGGTTAAAAAGTGAGTAAAGGACAAATGCGGATTGACAACTACATACGAGAGCAACCGACAACGGGTGAAAAACGATCAACGCGTGATCAGCAAGTACCATTTCTTATTGACAAAGCCTACGGGTGACCAATTGCTGTCAAATTGTGATAAATGTTGGATAGAAGAAAGGAGAACGGGTTGATCAAAGATGTCAAATCGAGGCACAAGTGCCAAGTGAAGGTTCAATGTTTCAAATGGTCTTGCAATTTGTAACAGCTTATGGGAAAGATTGATTAACGTGCAAATAGTTAGCCTGAAATCTTGAAAAATGTGCATTTGTCACTATACTTAATGTAGTAATTGTTTGTGAGTAGTTGTAATTAGTGAGCTATATATGTTTACGATAAGCATGCATCGTAGTGAGCTATATATGTTTACGATAAGCGTGCATCGAGAGATATCTTCTCCTTCTTCTTCCAAAATCAACAATAGGACCTATTTCATAAAAATGAAAATTAACTCTTATTTGACGAAAGATTCTCACATTTTGAGCGAAAACAATTGCAAACTGCAACTCTAAGAGATCAAACATAATCATATCGAAATTATTTAAAACATACACAATCAATTACATGAGCGATCGCATCTTTCTCACTTCATCCTCTAACTTCTTGAATTGCACTTTCGATCTTCTTGGCCATAGATTGGAGGCAAAAATCAACGTAAGAGCTCAAATCTTGGGCCCCCCAACCTTCAACTGGATCAGACACGAAAGACCACTCAATCATGCACCCAACCATCTTACCATCCCCGTCATTCACGGGCATCACTCTCACTGTGGAAACATAGGACTTGAGCCCCATATTGTTATCCAAGACCTCATAGCTGAAGCACTTGTCACTACGGTCCATCATGAGGAGCCGCTCATTGGTCCACTTCAGCTTCGACGGGTCCGTGTCACCATCGGGGGAGGCGAAGGTGCAGTGCCGGATGAGGCCGGGCTGGCCTGGGACGCCCTCTACTCGGTGGCACGTGTCGATGGAGGGAAGCACCTTGTGAAGGTTGCAAAAGTCCTCCAAGAATGGCCACGCTTGGTCCGGTGTTGGCCCTTTCAGCTCAGCAATGGCCTTCCCTTCCCATTTTGGTTGGGTTTCTTCTGCCATTGAGAGAGACGAGAGAGAGAGAGAGAGAGAGAGGGAGAGGGAGAGTTGTTGGGTTTATGGCAAAGATGGAGATACTTATAAAGAAATCTTCAGTTTTCCATTTTTCAACGAAACCATGGCATTGGCGCACGTGGAAGTGCACGAATTCTCAAGTATGCTAACTGAATATGACACTTTGCCCTGAAAAATAAACGAGGCATAAAATGCATGTGTATTGAATATGATATGATCCCAAAAGCTACGTTGCACTTTCTTCTCCTAAAATAACAAGAGTCATACAAAAGGACATGCTTAAGGGTGTGGGAATTAAATTAATTTACTCTTTACCAACAAAACTTAATTTGCAAAATTAGGTGTATCTTATGCTCAAATGATTTAACGGGAGAGATTAGTTGCTGTTAAGTGGCAACATTAGCGCTATAGCCTAACATAGTATATATTCATGGCATCACATAATTACTGGGACAATTATTCAAGTTTTAAACTTATTGAAATTCCAATGTAATCAATTTAGTCTAAACTTTTATACGAAATTCCAAGATAGTTATTCTGGTTAATTTACATTAGAAATCGCTAATGTAATAATCTAGTCATTACTGGTTGTCTTATATGGTACAGTACAATGTCAGTAATTATTGCCAAAAATTGATCAAAATGATTATGTTGATGCAAATGTTTGAAAGTAAATTGATAAGATTGAAAAGTTTAGGACTAAATTGATGTTAGTATAATAAGTTTAAGACTGACCACATAATTTTCCCTACAATCACCTAACATGTGAGCCCATATAGAAAAATTACTCACCTCAAATACTCCTCTTCTCCCTCTCTATGTGGCCAAAAGAAAACAAAAGGCCAAAGCCTCAAAATACCCAGGTGGACACCCGCCAACTCCCATCCTCGAACTCTTCTTCACTCCACCAACTCAACTCCGGTCGGGCCCGCCAGGCCTCTCGGTCATCCTATGAATTATGTCCTATCCTAAATGGAATTTCCTTCTATGCATTACCACACGGATTGCACATGGGCAATTTTCTGATTTATGATTATCATATCATGCAAGCATATCAAAGAATTGGTTTCGCTGGTTATGATATGCATACGCGTGTATATAATGCAAATAAGATTATGAGGTGAAATGTCACGTCAATATCATTGATTAGACTAAGAATAGTTGGGTGCGCCTACATGGATAAAAAAAAAATTGAATAGATTAAAAAAGCCTAACCCCAACCCTCATTCATGCACAACCACAGGGGAGAGCTCAGGTGGGTGGCGACGGCCATAATGTCACCGAGACACATGAGGGCCACTACGTGCCAGACAGGCTCAGGCGACCACCCAGTGGCCGCCACCACCTCCGCTCAATCACACACATGTAAAAGAGAGGGAGAGATATAAAGAGAAAATACTAGCAGTGATAAATCTGGCGTCCCAAGGATCAAAGAAGCGCCACAAGGCTCCGGTGGGGGTCACATAGGCTCCGGTGAGCAGTTGCCGAGGTCACATGGATCACATAATCCCAAGAAGGCTTTGCTTGGCATCGCATGGCCTCAGTAAAATAGTGTAGAGATCTAATTGTATAAGAAAGAAGTTTCTTTATTGATCGGAAAGAAGTTTCTTTATTGATCGGAAGGACCAATTTTATATATATATATATATAGTATAGAGATCTAACTATATGAAAAAAGTTGAGGACTTGAATAAATAATTTACAATAAGTTCAAGGACTTTCAATACCTTTGTTTAAAAAAAAAGAAATTGGGAATACTAGCCAAGCAAGGATCACGTTTCTTTGGTGGACCAGGGCATCAAAGTATGGCAGAATGTCAGATTACATATCAAATTTTGATTGTCCCAATGTCAGATTTCTTTTGTCGTTTTTTTGTCCATGACGAGTGGTCTATAAAGCACCATTTTTAATTCTATCTCTTAGACATCCTTCTCATTATAGATTATCTTAGTTATCTATCAAAAGGTCTTGTAATTTTCTGATTGCTTCAACTCGTCGTTAGCTCGAAAACTAGCAAGTAAAATCAAAGTTGATTAAATTAGAGAAGAAAAATTAAAACCCTGTGGTTAATTCCAGCATATGCAAATAAAGAAACGCATAATTCCAAACCAAACTTAAAATAACATATATAATGCATGGTCTTACAAATATTTTAGGAAAAATAAAATCAATGAAACAATGATATAATATATATCATACTATAACAGGCCTTTCCCGTGAACATTAGATAAATTTATATTAGGTTTATTGTCGGTGAAGGAATTATTTACAAATTCACTATTAGATAATTGGCACGTGAAGGAATTTGATCTCTTCAAGTATAGATATCCACAATCTAACGGTGATGGTATACAAATTTTATTAACTGGCAATAGACTTATAAATTGTCTATATTATAATCCGAGTTAACTTTTTTTTCTTCTCTTCCTAAGTAAATTTAAGCATCATATTTAGTAGTATATTATATCTTGACTTTGAGTCTATAAACAAAACACGACTCGATAGAAATTTAAATGTTTTCTCAGCGGGACTTTATCTTCAGGCAAATATAGTAGAATCTTGATTTGGTGGAATACTGTCCATTGATTAAAGATATAAATGAAAAAAGTGAAGGTTTCTTAGTGGGAGTTGAAAGTCCAATGAGAACATGTAAAAACCAGAATTGATTAAAAATGAGAAAAATATCTGAATCTTCCCTCTTTGAATAAATGAAAACACTCGAGTGATTATAACTTTATAATTCTTCGGATTCCTGGTGAATTTTTTGTAGCTGGCTATTTTAATTATTAAGTGTAGGCACATGGATAATTTCTTCTCCTTGTATTAAATTTAAATTATAAAATCAATTAATCTTTACGTTATTTCTCAACATTTAGTAAAGTACACATTTAGCAAAATCATTATGAGAATTGGAGGAACTCGAGATGGTTAACAATTAACTTGATTTACACGTTGATAAATAGATTGGCTTCTGAAAGAGCAAAAAGCCAGCTTGTAGCTAGCTGATAAGGACAGAGCACGTCAATGCTTCATGTTGAGCACGTGGGATCAAAATCGCTTCATCAGGTTGGCAAAAGATTTTACGAAAAGGAAGGGCTAACCACCTCTATAGTTTATACCTATAACCTAATTAGTGGATTATAAAAAGAAACATATTAACTTATAGAAACTTTACCTGGAATAAGCCTATGTAATTGAGGGAAACGAGAAGAGCATTATAGTTAGAAGAGTGTCGTGCACTCTGCACCACGTATTTTTCCGTGGAAACCGGACCACTTGTTTTTACGATTTCCTTGGGAAATCAAGAAGAATCCACAGAGCTTCTTTCCTTGTTGATTTCCCAACTCAGAAATTTAATTCTGATAAGACTTCATATGATCTCAAAATTTTCTTAAAGAAAGAAAAACCATATGTATTTCTGAATAGCTCGACGAGAACTAAAAAATGATCAGCAAAAGTTAATGGAAAATTTGTGATGTCAATGTCCCTAGCTTCTCGACTAAATCAAGTCTCTTCAATGCGGAAACAACGGAGATTTGCCGAACCACGTGTCCACCGTCCAGTTCGTTCAGGTCTAGCACTCACTTTCACGGGGGACTGGAGTGAAAATCAGGTTGGTATGGACATGAGAAGCTCGAGGTCCGTTGCATCCAGAACGGCCTTTCATTATGAGAAAGCCACTGGCTTGTTCAAGGAGTTGCAGCATGAGGGCTGCGACACGGTCCAAGCCCGAGTCGACTAAGACCCGGCCAAGGAGGCCAGGAATGCGACCGTCTCTCCGATGAGCCTCCCAAAGCCTCCGCTGAGTGGCTATATGTATGGCTTCCCGTGAAATTTAAAACAAAGGAGAAGCGGGCTTCTATGGTCAGGTTGAGGGAAGAAAAAGATGAGAGAGAGGGATATGTTCTAAAGATTTTGGAAGATGTGCAAGAGTCGAAAGCCGCTTCACATCGCTGGACACCCCATGAACTTTTCAAATTTTCAAACGTTTCCGCCGTTAATACTAACCCCATTCTCTGTTAGTCATCGAACAAGTTCTGATAATGTAATACCCATGGCGACTGCTGAAGGGATCAGTGTATGGCGTACGTGGCATTATTCAACCACCCAATGTTTTCTCATATAGAGTGAGAGATAAAGTTGACGTGGGGCTAGTTATGTGTACTTGGTAACCGATGATTAGGCTCGCATATTGATGTTTTATCCCCACTCAGAATGCCCGCCAACAGATTTTTGTGTTTGTGCTCCGGTTGCCCATGGATGATAAAGGAAAGAACACGGTAATGCATGCTGAGATTAGATGTCCAAGAAATGCAAGGCACAATCATATGAGGTCAAACAAAATCATAATGAGATTATTTAAAGCATACATATTTCATCAAGAAATTATTTGAAGCATACATAATCTATCAAAAAGAGAGATCACATCTTTCTCCCTTCACCCACTAGATTCTTGAATTGCACTTTCTATCTTCTTGGCCATAGATTGGAGGCAGAAATCAACGTAAGAACACAAGTCTTGGAGCCCCCAACCCTTGACTGGATCAGACAAAAAAGACCACTCGATAATGCACCCATTCGTCTTACCATCCCCGTCTTCCATGGGCATCACTCTAACTGTGGCCACATAGTTCTTGAAGCCCACATTGTTATCCAAGACCTCATAGCTGAAGCACTTGTCGCTAGGGTCCATCATGAGGAGCCTCTCATTGGCCCACTTGAGCTTCGACGGGTCGGAGTCGTTGTTGAACGTGGTGGAGGCACAGTACCGGACAAGGCCGGGCTGGCCCGGGATGCCCTCGACTCGGTGGCAAGTGTCGATGGTGGGAAGCAACTTGTGGATGTTGCAAAAATCCGCCAAGAATGGCCACACTTGGTCTGGGGTTGGCTCTTTCAGCTCGGCAATGGCCTTGCCTTCCCATCGTGGTAGGGTTTCTTCTGCCATTGGGTGTGGGAAGGAGAGAGAGAGAGAGTCACTCGTTGGGGTTATGGCAAAGGTAAAGACATTTCTTAGATAACGCCCAAACATGTGGTGGCTAGCTTCCCTGTCTCTTGGCACACAATATATCTTTATTTTTGTTTTTTGTTTTTTAAATTGTAATTCATGGCACAGGAGTAACATAGTTAAAGTGAGTGACTAGATTTAGGAAATTATCGATTTTTTCTAGATTTTTACCTTTATACAAATTCATGCCAATAACTTAATAAGCAGAAGCTTATATGTAGCGTGATATCTGTTTAAATCTTAATTTTTGCTGGCAAATCAAGCATATATTTTGGTTTAAAAAATGGGCAAGAGTAAAAGGAACTAAAAATATATAATAAAAAGAAACAGATAAATAAATAAAGGAAGCATAAAAAATAATGAGCCCAAGGGATTTTCTTTGTGGCAAATCGTCCAAGGCCTAGAAAGAATGAGATCCTAGGCCTGGATTGCTTTAGTCAAACCCAAGAGAAATAAGTTCAATTGGGTTCCAAAAGCCCAAAGTCCATCAATGAAATAAAAAGCCCATCCATTCTTTCCTACCCTCTCTTTCCTCCTTCATCTTCGAGCTTTAAGTTGCCCATTGGTCTTATCTCAGATAATTTCCACTCCAGGAGCCCTTTCGAACTTTAAGTTCCGATTGAAGGTCCAATGTGAAATTTTCGCTATCTTAATTGATTAAGTGGGCTTTAAGAGGAAATTAATGAAGAAACTGAAGCTTGAAGATGAAACCAAAAATTACCAAATTTTGAGTCTTGGAGATAACACTAACATCAACATGGTCGATATACGATACCCCACTTTATAATTGTATTGAAATACTTTTATAACCAAATGAAATGACGTGAAATATCACCCATGTAGTTAAGCCGACAATGACTGGATTGTCAAGTTAGCGATTTTCAATGAAAATTGTCTAGATAAATTACATTAAATTTCAAGTAAAAGTGTAGGACTAAATTGACAAAATTTAAAATTTTAGGAATGAATTGACATATGTACAATATGTTTAGGAACAATTCAATAATTTTTTTCCATGGTTTATGATTTGTAAAGATCCTCGGACCCAATCTTGCTCTAATTTGTTAGATCGAAATTTGCCACACTGATTGAAGTTGACCGTTGACCCGATAATATGAACCCCAGTTTTCTCCCTGTATTATTCTTCGCATTATTTTTGTTGGCGTAAAAACACGCTTATTAGAATTCTCCGTGCGTGTGTTTTAGATTTACTTGCTTAACAATTTGCGGAAAACGAACCGCTATTTCCTTTGTCCAAATTAAAAATGTGGTTATGTTCAAAACGGCTGTGCTTTTGTCATTGGTGGTTGTGCTGTAGACTATTTCAATGACGTCCCATGAAAAGTACATGGCCTTCCTAGAAATTGTTGCATAAATTATAAGCTAGTGGATTGAGAGATTAATTACTCTTTTTGGTTGTAAATCACCCCGAATTAATTTCCTACTAGAATTAAATTATACGCTAGTGGACCAATTCAATGACGTCCCATGAAATGTATATGACCTTAATAAAGGTTGTTGCATAAATTAAGCCAGTGGATTGAGAGATTATGTAGTATTTTTGTTTTTAAATCACTCCGTATTGATATACTACTAGAATTTAACCTTAGCAGATGCACGGACCAGTTGAAATTTACTCGTCAATACCTTTTGTTATTTTAATCTATATCAAAAGATAAAAATGACTTGCAAAAATATATTAAGAATTTGAAATAACAGAATTATAGAACACCACACGACATGCAAAAGTTACTTAAAATAAAAGTCACATATAACATTTTTGTGATAAATAGTGGAATTTTATTTCACCAAAATTGAGATTAGTAATTTTTGAACAATCTTAAAATTAAAAAGTGTAATAACCATGTTCAACATTTGAAATTGACTTAATTTAATCAATAATTATGCACACTCAATTAATTAAATTGTAATTAATGGTGCACTTTTCTAGTTATTACTATAAGATTAGATAAAAACGGAGGTTAAATCACCCTGACTTAATTTAGTACTAGAATCTAAACTTTGGTTATGCACAGGGCCAATTCAATTGTACTCATCACTCCCTTTTATATTACAATTCATTTCAAAAGAAAGATAATAGAACTCGCAAATTGCATGAATAAATTAAAATAACAGAAATGCGGAACACCATGAGATATGCAAAAATCACTGAAAGGTTCGTGGATCCACCGAATGACTTTCATTGACTTAAGCCTAGCTTGAAAAGTTGCTGCCACCGAATGACTTTTCTCTCTGTCCACTTATGTTCGAATCCAAGTGCTTTTTGAAGCTATACTACGCCTACGTCTTTTACTATCCACCCTTTTATCCCACTTTTGCAATGGAAACTAAATGCAATAGTCAGATGACTTGTTTTCGACTTTCGTTCTTACACACTCTTTGCTCTCTTGATCCAACCCCATCCCTTGGAGAAGCGAAGCAGATTTTCGAGTAAGAAAATTACGACTTCTTCCCTATTAAGTACAGTAACAGTTAGATAAGACATGCATGCTCCTCCTTCGAAAGTGTACTTGATACGACTGTCCAAGAACTTTTAGTCTAACAAATCTAACGACTTATTCTAACATAAAGCGAAAGCAAAAGAGTTTGGCACATAATTTACAAGACTGATCGTACATCCTCTGCAGAAAACAAGCCCAAAGTGGTCCAAACACCACTCAATGGCATCCATGTAACTAACGACAACAACCATGGCGTGATTTTTCATTGTCTCATTTGGAAGCATTTCAGATTCTATGACTGGAGAACCAACCATTTTCAATCTACAGTCATTTCATTAACTAATAATAATTTTCACACCACACTCAATTTAGTGCTAAAATTTTTCAAACTATTATTTGACCTTTACATTTGCTAAAAATCATTCACTAGACGCTGGAGCGCTATTGACGATTTGTCTTGCCACAAATCTAAGGTGGTATTAAATTATACAACATACAATGCTAACAAGATGAAGTCAGCAAATAAGTCTCTATATGACACGGATAGAGTGTTGAAATATGCCTTGAATTTGAGTTGGAATTGAATTGCGGATAAAATTCTGAGTCAAATATTATACATTGTTAAAAGGCAAATCTTACGGAAATTTGTTTTCGTATGGACTTCAGTCAAGATAACAACAAAGAAAAGAAATAAACAAGGATATTATATTCCTTGTTTAAGTCAGCGAAGGTTCAGAGGAAATTTTAAGTTACCGAGGCGGATTGGTTTCCTATTCCAAGTTGTAGTCGGTTTCTGTAGGTTTTATTTTGGCTATATATATGCTCTTGATCAGAAATAGTGATCAGAAGTAGCGGTGAGCGGTTCCCGGTTCCGGTTCAGGTTCAGTTCCATCTGAAACCTGGAACCTATCATTGGGTACAGGTTCCTCAATTTTTGGAACCTGAAACCTACCCATCAGAACCAAGAATCAAGAACCTAGAACCTACCTTGTCACAGGTTCTGGGGTTGGTTCCAGATTCCAACATGCTCTTTTATTTTTATTTTTGGTTTCATTTTCGTAGTGGGCGCGAATATCCAGAAGCCAAAATAATTTAATAATTGGCCCTCCATTTTCAGTACCTGCCAATACATAGCAATGTGAATCTTTTACATCTGAATAGACAACTAAATTCATAGTTTTCTAGAGAAAACATTGTCTAATGTATAATTTGGCGATTCCTTATGGTTAATGTGTTTCATAATAATAACTACGGTTGCATAACAATGAAGGTTGAACAACTGTCGGTGTTGCTCATCTTAGTTAGGCAAAGGAGTAATCTGTCACTTGAGCAAAAATGCGGAGGAAAACCTACCGTCTTGTCGTCGATCAGCCGATAGGCCCCCGTTGGAGTCTCCAAGGGCGTCCCGCGTCACCCCCGATTGGATAGGCGGAAGGAGAGAGAGAGTGGGGGTGCAACATGCACAAGAGCAATTCTAGAACACACCATGGCATACACATCCAGCACTCCATTCGCAAATGAGGTAACTCAAAGATCAAATTCTTTGTGCCATTGCACAAACCGACACAAATTGTACATCCTAACCGAAATAAGAAAAAGCAAACGATAGCTTGATCTTCGCACGTGACAAACGCTCGCTCGACTCGGTCCGATTCTCGAAAATCACTCACTCACTCACACGTACACACGGAAACTCTAAACTACCGGCTAAGGAACAGAAAAACTGTGACATCTAAATTTTTCAACCCTATCTTTTATAGAATAAATTGGGCATTTCATTGATGAGCCTATAAGGTTATTCTCATAACTGATCATTCTTGAGATATCTAAACTATCTGGGGAAATTATTAAGGAATTTTAAGGCAATAGACTTGAAAACTTGATCAGGAATCGGCTTATTGATCGTGTCTATCTTTATAGGCCATTACGGCATAGTTAAAAATCGATTTGAAATGAGAGACAGACTGGATC
This sequence comes from Eucalyptus caleyi, assembly GCA_014182885.2. Classification (NCBI taxonomy): domain Eukaryota; kingdom Viridiplantae; phylum Streptophyta; class Magnoliopsida; order Myrtales; family Myrtaceae; genus Eucalyptus; species Eucalyptus caleyi. Next base: position 43,575,770 of record CM024468.2, read on the forward strand.
GACAGAGATGTGTGGCTAATCGTGGGTGACACCACTAAATTGGAAAATTCTCGTCGATCGGCACTAAACTGATTTTTTTATTGTTTTGGTACCCTGTGTCCGTATTTAGATCCTCAAGATTTTCACGAAGATTGAGTCTCCAATGAGTTGACTGGGTTCATAGTGGCTAAAAAAAAATCGACTACGGGTCATTTGCACTAAAATTTTCTAAAAGTTACCTAGTACCTTAGGTCACGCTAAAAACACGCCAAATTGAAATTAACTATGAATTCAAGTCCAATTTTAGAAGTTAAAGTTTCTGTCATGTCACAAGAAATTCTAAGAGTATCGATTCAATCTCAGAAGATTTTTCTGACAACCGAGACTTTTAGGAAAAAGTCATCGCATGGCCCTTTTTGTGTAGAAAATGCCGAAGATGATTTTTGATCGCAAAATTGAGATGCAAGATGGATTATTGGATGAGGAAAAATAGCAATTGAGGTATTGAGGCATTGATTGATTTTGTGAGAGTCGATGGAGAATGAATTGAGGGAGAATTGATGGGCATTGAAGCCTTTTTGCTAGGAAATTCGTATGTCCCCATGAGTAGTGACTTTTGGACCAACTCAACACTCTAAAAGGGGTAATTTGGGCTGAAATTGTGCTGGTGGAAGACGGCTAGGGATATGAATCAAGATGAGGGGGCTTGTAGGGCCAAAACATTAATGCATTTGGCAAGGATTGAGGACTATTATTTCCTCTTAGCTGGCTTCCCTCCATCGCATGTCTTGACCGCCGCCTCACCTTCTACACGTCTTCGAGCTTCATGGTGTTTGGCTTCGCTTTCATTTTCTCTCGCCAGAGCCGAACTTCCCTGTCCCTCACGCTGCTGCTCCACTGATCTCTGCCCCTTCCCACCGATTTGGCGCCAGTGAAGACAGCCATCTCCACGCGTCCAGCAGCAGCGGATTTCATTCCACCAAAAACCCAAGGATTCCTCGTGCTGCCAGCTCACTTTTGTTCAGTCAACTGGCGTCTCCCTTCTGTTAGCAGCTCAACCAGTTGTTGACCTCGGCCACGTCTCAGCTTCTTCAACAGCCAGCTCCCACCAAACGAAATCTCCTATGCACTCTCCACCATCTGTGACCGAAGACCCTCCCTCTTGCTGCCGCGCGTTCCCTACTCCACGTGTCCAAACAACAACCGAAGCTGCTTCTCCTCTTTGCCGCGCCACTTGAAGCCAGCGAAGCATGCAGCAGTTCAGCCCGCCCATTCCTCCTCCGCGTGTCCTTGGCCCCAGCGAATTCCAGCCCAATTGAGTTCAACAAATTGAGCCAGCCCATCAGCCCACAGTTGGACCCATTTTCAACTTAGTTTTAAGCCCAGCAAAGTCAGCCCATCTTCAAACCAAAAAAGCCCAAGTAATAGCTCAGCCCAGCAGTTGGTTCATTTGAGGCCCAAGTTCGCAAGTGCAGCCCATCTTCAGTTTCGGCCCAACCTTTGGTGAGCCCAATTCAGCAAGCCCAAGCCCAAGAGCGAGCCCAGTCTAACGCAAGAACAAATCTTAGTTGGGCTAAGATTTGTTGGGCCCAAGTTTAAGGCCCGGTCCGGTCCAAGCCTGTTAGTGTAGTCGTGAGCCCAAATTCGGCCGCCATTGTGTCGCCGTTGCGGTGTCCCGGTCTTCGTTTTTAACAAGTAAGTTTTATTCACTAATCCCTACTTAGTTTGCTAATGATGCTTAGGGGTTGATTAGATTTAATTAAGTGTACTTAGGTGGTTAGATTAGTTTAGAACAATTAAATTAGTGAGTTAATGATGCATGTTAGGTGGTTAGACTTAGTCGTTAGCAAGTCGAGAGCTTCTAATATTTATTGAACGGATCTCGGGATTTTTCCCGGTCCGTCTCAACTTCCAATTAGGCATTACGAGCCTAAATTGGATTTTTAATATTCATTTATTTAATTTTCGAAATTAATTATTTAATTATTTATTTTCCGAAAATTCAACGGTATGGTCGGTGACCGGAATTTTGTGCTAGTTAACGTGGTGCAGTTCGTTTATTTATTTAAGCTCTACATTGTGTTGAATTGAATTGATTGTGAAATTTTAGGACTTATTCCTAAATTGTTTAAAATTGAGTAATTGATTGGTAGATGGCCAAGTATGAGTAAATAATGCCAGTAATGCTTTGATGGGCTATATTGTAGAAAGAATTGTGAGAATGACTGAAAATACTCTTGGCTGAGACCAATTAGGTACGATGTTATTGGATATACGTGGTTCAGTGATCAAGGATATCACTGGCGAAAATGGCGCCTTAAAGAACGCACGTAAATGACTCATAGACAAACGTGATTCGGTGATTAAGAATATCACTGGTGAAAACGGTGTCTTAAAGAACACACGTTGCTGTCTATTGCATACATCACCTTGGCGAAAACGGCGCTCTTGAAAAGACATGTGATTCGGTGATTGAGAATATCACTGGTGAAATTGGTGCCTTAAAGAATGCACCGTGTCGGTGATCGGTATGTCATTTGGCGAAAACGATGCCCAAGAAAGTATGTGTGGTCTGGTGACTAGGTATACCATTTGGGAATCATGGTATGAGCGAGAATGACTCAGAGACAGCTGACGAACCTATAATCAACTAGGTTGATAGACCAATGACTTGGTCTGTTATTGTGAATTGATTGAACATTTGATTTAATATATGAGGCATCTGTGTATAACCTTGAATTGCAAGTTGGGATTGAAGCCAAGGTAAGTCCTCTAACTCGTGTTGTGCTTAGGCAACCGTATGGCGTATTGGTTTACTAATCGAGTCTTAAGGGGTAGAACTCGCTGAGACATGGTCTCACTGGTTATTATATAACCATTTTAGGCCCCTAGATGGCAGCCCCTCCACCTCCTCATCCTGGTATGCATTTCGATATTCCACAGGAGATGATCGAGTTAGAGATCCACTTTCATGTTTTTAGAGATCCACTTTCATGTTCACCCTCACCCTGAAGGACTAGAGTATGTGCTAGTCAAGTCAATCGTTTGGGTTGATGTGGGTTAGACTGACCTAAGACCCATCATTATCAGTCGTGGTACCGTGAGTACTTTGACGGGTGAAGAGAGGGACCCATTCCAGAGAGTGGCGTGCCTGTGTACGTTATGGAAGAGGCATTTGGGGAGGGTACAGCAGACCATCAGGATGGGTTGGTTGTAGATGTTCAGGATCCGACACTTGAGGCTGAAGCTCACACTCCTGTGTACTCGATTGATAATGACAACTGGAATGGAGATGACGGCGAGATCGTGGAGTAGGAGGGTGAACCCAGGGAGGATGAGCCCATAGAGGAGGTACCTGAGGATGAGCTGGCAACTGAAGCCGAGGATGAGCTTGAGGAAGAAAATGAAGAGCTTGAAGAAAATGAGCCTAGTGAGGAAGAATTAGAGGAGGATCAGGATGACCCTAAGTACAATTTGGATGAGGATTGAGATCCCATCCCTTTTGTGAACCCTATACGTGTGTAGATAAGTGTGAGACTAGAAAGCTACAAATAATATTGTAAAATATACTATCTGGTTTGTTTGTATAAAAGTGTAGTTGTGAATTTCTATATGAAAAATATGACTTGCTTTTTTATTCTATTGTTTTATTGTTTGGGGATTTATAATTGTTTCTACATGCGTATTAAAATGAAAGGGTCGGCGATACATAGTCTTGGGATATCACATTCTAAAATCGACCACGTAGAAGGATGGGCACGTCCCCGAGGATCGGGGCATGACAAAAACCGTCAAAGTCGCGAACAGGCAAAGGAGAAGAGGTTGAGGCGAAACCAACCTCCGAGATGAAGAAGAGCTCGCCACCACCGCCTCTTGCTTCACCTCCTTTGGCTTCACCGCCAATCACAGCCCGTAGCGAAGCAACTTCGTTGGGGCATAGGCGAAGGGGTGTGGAGTTAAGGCTGATTGGGCGGTTGGGCGAGTAGTGAGTTGCGTCAAGGCAGGTGGGCGAGCGAGCAGCCTCCACAGGGGGAACGAGCGGCATCCAACGGCAGCATCGGCAGCAAGCGGTTGAGTGGCGAGGCGAGCGAGGGGTGACGCATCCAGTGGCGGTGTCAAGGGAGGTTCTGCGACGGCAAGCATGTGGTGACGGCGGCACGACGACAACGAAGACACGAGTCTCATGGCACCAATGGCGACATGGATGGCGCGGTGAAGATGGCGGCGGTTGTGGCTCAACCCACGGCCAAGGGGGGAAGAGCTTGGTTTTGGCGGTGGCGGTTCGGAGCAACAATGACTCGAACGGCCTAGCAAGTGGCGGGTCTCTGGTTATCGGTTCTACCCGGGAACCATGCTCACCCTTAATAAGAAGGAAAGCCGTACGAGCGTGTGCCATGAGTGCTCCAATTGAAGCGCCGTTTCGGGTGCTCGGAAGGCGACCTATCCTGGTGGGTTCCTCCGAAGTTGATTGCAAAGAAGTATTGAAGCATCTTTTTCAAGCGAGTGCTTGATGTGGGTTATTTTCTTGGTTTCGTTCGTGCTAGTACATCAAGAGCTTTTATTGTTTGTATCCGATTAAATCTCGTGATAAGAATTGCGTGTAATTTCTTTATGAGATTGCGAGATTATTTCGCTAGAAACTTCGAAACTAAACACTGCATGAGTTATTGTATATAATTAGAGCTTTAAAAACACCGAGAGTGTTTGAATGACTTGACTTTGTAATACTTATTGTATCACTTGATCTATAATGAAATTCGTTGCTGCTCTCTTCGTGGATGTAGGAGAATTATGTAAATATGATGTCTAATTTATTATCTTGTTAAATCTATTTTATTAATCGATCATTCACTTTCCGCAACAATTGGTATGATTCGTTTCCCCCAAATTTAAGGGATTTGAGTAAAATTTCAGTGCATTCTTGGAGAACCTTAACCCCAATTCATCAAATTGGGGCAAAATCACCTTACCGTATATGCAGTGGAGAGCAGAAGAAGCGACCCATGATCGTGCCAACAAAGACAAGACGAAGGTTAATATATTTGCTGTTTTGGGCTGAGAAGATCACAGTTGGGAAATGTTTGAAGATTGTTCACGATGCGATTTCACGGCAAGGCCTTGTCTTCAATCCTCCACTCACGGCCTCATCTTCACTGCAATGCCACCTCTTTCCTCCTCCAAGCACAAAGATCCGGTCGCTTCTTCACCAATGCTTTAGGTTTCGCCGTCCGCAGCTGCGACAAAGGACAATTGGAGCATCATGGAGGCGAACGGGAGGCTGAGACGAAGAACTCCGTTTCTCCATCGACAAGAGAGAGCTTTTCCTCTTTCAGCTCCATAGATAGAGAGCTCTGTTTCTTCTCAGCACAAGCGTCCACAAACACAAGAAAGTCGAGAAAATTTTATTTCCACTTGTCAGTATTATTTTTCTTTTGCCCTTTTGCTTATCCCACGTGAAAACACGAAATTGTATCTCTCCCAAACGACCCCCCACACGTGTAATTCCTCTTCTCATCCGAAACCAGACCAAACCCACCTCCCAAATTTTTGACTATCTCATGTCCACACCCCTTTGTTGGCTAGGTCCACCTCTTGTGGGGCCCAGCTGACATTAGACCAAAAAAAAAAATGAAGAAAAGTCAAAGAAAAGCAAACAAAAGAAAAAGGTGGGGCTTCATGGGAGTGGTGTGCCCAAGAGAGGAGAGAGAAGGAAAAAGTGAGCACCCTCACCCGACAGTACCAAAGAGAAAGGTGAGAGAGAAGAAGTAGGGGACTGCAATTTTTTGATCTCTATTCGAAGATCAAACGTTGATAGAATCGACTCAAATTTGAATATGTTATTTATGAAACCGGGGACTATGAGTTGATATTTTTGTTTGTCGAGAATTGCCTCCGACTTCTCCAATCATGACTAATGTTTTCTTGCTTCATTTATATTTATCTATTTTTGTGATGATGAAATGAGCTTATAATGTTGATATTGAGCTTCTAGTATATGACTATGGAAGATTACTTTTGTATTCTACTATTTTTAGTGATTAGTGGAAGTTATTTGAGCCGTCCATGATTTTTCCCGCATTGGGTTTCCACATTAAATCCTTAGTGTTGGTGTTGGTTTTATTTCCTTATTAATTTGGTATTATATTTACTTGTTCCAAGGTTATATATGGCTTGTTGTGGATGAGACTAAGTTGATATCGGTCTGTTTAGTTTTGGGGGAGAAATTGATCCTGAATTTAGTTTAGTTATTGGTAAATAGTTGCCCCGGATTATCCCCAACACCCGTTTTATACCAAACTCTTCTTCCATTTTGCTATCCTAAAGTCTTGATTTTCCATTCCATTTGTTTTAGTTACTACTATAAATTGATTCTCGAATCATTTCTTGATTGAATGCTGCAAAGAAAAGAGAGAAGACCTTTTCTAAGAAAGATATTTAACTTTACATGAGATAAAATATTCTAAAAACTTAAACTGTTAGATAAATGTGTATTTTAATATATAAATATTCCATCACTTCCCCTTACTCTTAGTTTAGACTTTGTTTGTTTAATACTAAGCATGGACATATTTAGTCGAGGAGGTAATAAAGCCTGGAAAGATTCAAATTTCAAAACCTTTAGCTTTGGTACCACGTGAGCTTTTAGTGGGACCATTGCAAACTTTTCTAAGAGTTTAAATTGTTAGATGAAGGCATATATATCCTTCTACTTTGAAAAATGATAAATCATTAATTAAGGATACATTTTGATAAAAAAAAAAAAAGGAGTTAAGGATACCTTTCTCTCTTCTGTTTTTTCCCACTATCACCACTTCCTCTCCCATCTTCTTGCCAAATTACCATCGATTACATTTTGTTATATTTTTAATTTTCATCTGTAGTTGAGAAAATACTTCTATGCTTAGACCGTTAATTCTTTAATGTAACTTTTCTATCCATTTTAATAGGAATGGGACCACGTGAGACCCAATCCCGGATGGAGCAAATTTTCCTTGTAAAGAATGCCCTATGGGGCATCTTGTAAGGCAATAGGTGGATATAAGGCAGGTAAAAGTAAAGTGAGATTTTATGGACTAAGTTACAAACTTAGAAATATTACCAAAATTAATTGGTCATAATTTAGAAAGATGGTAGAAGAGGTGGTGGTAGTGAGAAACAAACCATGAGAGAGAAAAAAAATGCTTAACTAATGATTAATTGATTTTCAAGTATAAAAGGATATTTTACTCCGTTAACAATAAACATAGATAGTGAAGAAAAGAGATGGGAGAGAAAAAAATGGGGTGAATGGGTGATTGATATTGTTTCCGAATAGAGAAGGTTATTTTAATCAACTGATGATAATACACCCACCATTGTTATATAAGTACAGACTGTATTATGAAAGATCTATATATAATTGAATGAATGATCAAAGATTTATGACAGGTATATTGCATCTGTTTCAAAGTTAATGTGAACAAAGTCTCATACCTGGTAAAATTTCAATTACTTTATAGTTCAACAAAATAAAGTCCTACGTTTGGTATTTAGTTTTTATACATGGATTGTTTCAATCATCAAATTGTTCGTCTTGAGAGCACTTTATATAGAAATTTAAGTGTTTAAAAATTTATTCCATAATAAAAGTTATATGCCATGATTGGGCTTTCGGGTAGTAAATCCTTTTAAATAATTGTTTCTGTTAGGGAAATCCCTTATGATGTTTTGAATATGACAAAATAAATCAAAGGCTACTAACGTGTTTGATGGTTGAGTAATAGACTATGCAAATGATAGAACATATAAATGATATTATTGAAGTCTATACTTGGAAGAACTAGAAAATGGACTATATGCTAAGCTGAACTGTGTACAGACCTTGAAGCCAAATCTGTTCAGAAGCAGAAAATGTTTAGACTCAGATTGTAAAGTCTATCGCACTCAGACTCAGATTGCAAAGTCTATTGTACTCGAACTTTACATCTAGATTTGACAGAATGTAACAGAAGCCCCGAAGATATAACGGCTAGTGATCTGGTCTGGATACATCAAGAATGATTTAATTGACTCAATCTAATTGATTGACAATTAAATTTTGAAAACAAGAAACTTTCTATACGAAGAAGCTCTACTTATGGAAACCAAGATTCTGTTTGTATGGGCGATCGAAATCAATTTGGAATTCTACTTTTGTCACTCAACGGCTACCAAATCTTCTAGATACAGATCTGTCCAATGGGTAGATTGGAAAACGATCCTCGAGATGCTGTCCAATGGCTAGTTTGGAAGTGAAGGAGTATTTAAGGAGATCAAGGACCGATGAGCAAGTAAGAGACGGAGCGTAAAATTTATAATTCCAAAGTCTGAGTTACTTTTGATCATACACTTGTCTTTCATGAGCTTAAACGTTTGTGATCTTGAGAGAAATACCAAAAGAGTGACTTAGTGAGATAGTGTGATCTACTACTAAGTGTTTGCACTCAAAGTTGTAATCTGTTGTTGATTGCATAGTGGAATCCAACAAAAGCTGTTAGCATGGGAGAGTGGACGTAGGCTTGATCTAAGCCGAACCACTATAAACCTTGTGTTTCTATTCTCTATCTATGAACTCCTTTATTTTGTCCGTAGTTCTATTTAACTGCTAAAGTCTGATCTCGCTCAAAGTCTGCTGCTCTTCAGACACAGTTTCAAAAGTCTATTGTTATTCAGACTCAGGTTAAAAGTAAAAGTTTTCACCGTATTTTACAGAATCTATTTTACACCTATTCACCCCTCATACTAGCACTTTCAATTGTTATTAGAGCCAAGTGCTCGGTTTATAAAAGTGCTTTTACTTTTGAGCTAAAGATCTTCTATGGCTAGTATCTTGGCATCAGAACTTATGGAGGGACAAAGAAACACCAGACCATTATATTTTGATGGAAATGAATACAATGTGTGGAAAAACAAAATAAAAGTATTTCTAAGATCCAAAGATCCCTTGCAATGGAACGTTGTGGAAAAAGGAATCAATCCCACTGCTGCGTTTATATCAAACAAAAATGGCAAAGACAAAGAAACCAAACCCCCTCCTGCTCCTATGTCTCGGACGGAGATATCCAAAAGAGAAGCACTTGATGCAAAAGCCATTTATTCTTTATATTGCGCTTTGTCTCCTATTGAATATAACATAATTTCTTCATGTGAAACAGCAAAAGAAGTTTGGGATATACTTCATGTTACATATGAAGGGACTGATCGTGTAAAAGAGACAAGAGTAAATTTCCTGCTCGGTAAATATGAATCCTTCAAGATGAAGCCAGGAGAGTCGATTGGAGATATGTTCGATCGTTTTACAGAAATTGTAAACGGATTGGTATATCAAGGTCATCCAATTTCTTCCCAAATGAGGGTCAACAAATTCTTGCGAGGTCTCTCAAAAGATTGGAACCATGTCAAGACCTCAATCTGGGAAACTCAGAGGATTATGCCACTCTCCATTGATGAATTGATTGGCACTTTTCAATCTTACGAAGTGGAACAAATCAATGATGAAGATCCCGAAGGTAAGAAGTCCATCACTTTAATATCTAACGCTGATTCTGATAATACATATTCAGAAAATGACATGGACAACGAAGAACTTGCTTTTATGATCAAGAAATTCAAAAAGCTGAGTAGAAAAGGAGGCAAATTCAGTGGAAGAAAACAACACAAGCAGAATGGCCAGAAAAGAACCATGAAAGAAGATGACCGGCAAGGAAATATATGCTTGATGACACATTCAGAATCTGAGTCTGACTCGGACACAGACTCAGAATCAGAGTTTAACTCGGACACAGACGCAGAATCTGATGAGGAAATCGAGGTAAGCCATTCAAAAATTCCTATCAAAGTTTCAAAGTATATAAATGAGCTTTGCTTAAATCTCAAATCTTATCTTAAAAAGATCTCCAAACTTAAAAAGGAAAATTCTTGGCTTAGGCAACATGATCTTTCTCAAAAAGAAAAGTTTGGAATTTTGCAAAAAGATTTTCTACACACAAAAGTAAGTCAGATTTACTTGTTAAAGAAAATGATTCTTTGAAGAAAGAAATTTCAAATATTTCGGCAAGACTTTCAAATGGTTCAAAAATTTTAAAGCATATCATTTCTATAGAAGTACCTTATTATAATAAGTCGGGACTTGACTTCAATAAGGAAAGTGATTCTCTAATTGATTTTTCTAAAGTCAAGGAGAGACTTAGACAAAGACCTCCAAAGGCATTTTACAAAAATCTTTTACAAAAAGTGTTTGTAAAACCTATTGGTGGAAATGCCCTCAAGTGCTCAAATTGTGGGGACTTGAAACACTTTGAGAAAGAATGTCCTAAAGTCTCAAGACCTATTAAGAAAGATTGGATAAAAATAGCATACTCTACAAACTCTCATGGACCCAAGAAAAAATGGGTACCAAAGAAAAATGTGAGTTATTTTTGCAAGAAATAAAGGAAGAGAAGAAAGAGAGTTTGGTAAGGAATGTACATATATATATATTCTCAATTTGGTTTGAGTACAAAATTTAAAAAATTCTCGTTATGCTTGATATTCAATATATCCTTGGTTGATTCAGATTTTATAATGATCATATTCTTTGATTTGTTTTATTGAAGAAAGAATCGTGTGATTTATTTTTGTGATTCATGCGTTGAGATTTGATATAATACGTGTGATCATTTTGTTTAGAGACAAATGAATTTATTTGGATTGATTTTATACTATCAGATTTAATCATATTTTGCAAAGTGAAAATCTGTTTTACGTGATATAAATTTATTATGCAAAATATTTTTAGATATTCAAGAATTCTATTCTCTCTGTTTTTATTGTACTATGACTAAGTGAGAATTTATTTTTCAAAATATCATTGTACATAATATTCTTTCTTTGAATAATTTCTTATGATGAATTAAGAAAGAATATTTGTTTATCTATGAAGAATTTCTATTTTACTCTAATGTCAAGGAAGGATCCAAACTGATGGATACCAAAAAGGAAATGAGTTCATTGCAGGAAATTCTATAAAGGAAGAATGATCGCGAATCTATATAGATTTTGGTGCAATCAAAAAGGTTGAATTCGAGATGAGCTAGAAGAAAATAAATTTCTGCCTCGAATTTCAAAAAGCAAATGATCGTTGTGGATATTGTTATTACGAAGGAAATAATGAAAAAATATTCTGCTCAACGTGCACAAGCCACAATTAGTGCTATTTGCAAATATTGTCATGATGACAGGGGGAGAAAGCGAATCCAAGATAAAGGAAAGAATCATGATAATCTCAAAAAGGCAACAAATTGAGGGGGAGCGTTAATCAATTATGGAAAAATCTTTTTGAATTGATCATGATCTTGATTATTATGGAAGGAAGGAAAAGGTAAATGTGTTAGAACTTACCAAGTTCTACAAAATCCGGCTAGTGCATCTTTTATTACATTTTGTCATTAACAAATCTTTTATTGATATAATCATTTTATTATGACAAAAAGGATAATTGAATTTTATAATACATCCGTGATTTTTATTTACTGATATATATAATCAAAGTGAGCTATATTACATATCTTTAATATTTGATTTACTTTGTAAAAGCTGATTTTTGAAAATTATATTTCATGCAAGATATATTTATCCTTTTATATTCTCTACGTGATATTATTTCTATCATTATTTGATTATGACAAAAAGGGGGAGAGAATATAAATATGCATATGTGTTGATTGTTTGATATTATTGCACAATATTAAGCTACGATTATTTTTCTATATATATTGTTATACTGAATTTATTTGCTATCTTTTGATTTGAATTACATTGCTTTGATTTATTAATATTTTAGAAAGTGTGATTACACATATGCATATTTAGAGATTGTTTTGTCATTATCAAAAATGGGGAGATTGTTAGGAAAATTCCTTATGATGTTTTGAAGATGACAAAATAAATCAAAAGCTACTAACGTGTTTGATGGTTGAGTAATAAACTATGCAGATGATAGAACATATAAAGGATATTATTGAAGTCTTTACTTGGAAGAACCAGAAGATGGACTATATACTGAAGCTGAACTGTGTACAGACCTTAAAGCTAAATCTGTTCAGAAGCAGAAAATGTTCAAACTCAGATTGTAAAGTCTATTGCACTCAAACTCAGATTGCAAAGTCTATTATATTCGGACTTTACATCCAGATTTGACAGAACGTAACAGAAGCCCCGAAGATATAATGGCTAGTGATCTAGTCTGGATTTTACATCAAGATTGATTTAATTGATGACTCAATCTAATTGATTGCCAATTAAATCTTGAAGACAAAAAACTTTCTATACGAAGAAGCTCTACTTATGAAAACCAAGATTTTGTTTGTATGGGCAATCAAAATCAATTTGGGATTCTACTTTTTATCACTCAACGGCTACCAAATCTTCTAGATACATATATGTCCAATGGGTAGATTAGAAGACGATCCTCGAGATGCTATCCAATGGCTAGTCTGGAAGTGAAGGAGTATTTAAGGAGATCAATGACCGATGAGCAAGTAAGAGACATAGCATATAATTTATAATTCCAAAGTTTGAGCCACATTCAATCATACACTTGTCTTTCGTGAGCTTAAACGTTTGTGATCTTGAAAGAAATACCAAAAAAGTGGCTTAGTGAGATAGTGTGATCTACTACTAAGTGTTTGCACTCAAAGTTGTAATCTCTTGTTAATTGCATAGTGGAATCCAGCAGAAGCTGTTAGCATGGGAGAGTGGACGTAGGCTTGATCTAAGTCGAATTACTATAAATCTTGTGTTTCTATTCTCTATCACTGAACTCCTTTATTTTGTTCGTAGTTCTATCTAACTACTAAAGTCTGATCTCGCTCAAAGTCTGCTGCTCTTCAGATACAGTTTCAAAAGTCTGTTGTTATTCATACTCAGGTTAAAAGTAAAGGTTTTCACTGTATTTTGCAGAATCTGTTTTTACACCTATTCACCCCCCTCTAGGTGTTCATACTAGCACTTTTAGTTTCCACATATATAGATATCATTTTGAAATATCTATAAAAAAATAAGGCTGATTGTTTTCTCAAAAACGGTTAAACTTTTAATTTTATGGAACATCTTAGCTCTAAAAAGTTAAACTAAATTTTAAAATGTTATATTGCACTATTACCCTTATTTTGGCAATGAATGTTTAACATAATTCATTCTATAACATTAAGGGTGCGTTTGATATCCATTCTATTCTTAAAAACAATTTCTAATGAAAAATAATTAGGACAAATACCCTGAAAAATCTCAAATTGGTATACGTGTGATAAATTTACCCAAAACTAATTTTTTTACAATGAAAATATCTAAACCGGTACACCCGTGACAAATTTAACTCAACTAACCATAAAAAACTCCAAATTGGTATATTTGTGACAAATTTACTCCAAACTAATTTACTCAACCGCCAAAATTCTAAATTGGTACATTTGTAACAAATATATCTTCCATTAAATTGGTTTAATACCACAAAAATCACAAAAATTGTATAACTGTGACAAATAGAGAGTAAAATCGCAAATTAGTACATCACCAATTGTCACATGCCATTTAACTTAGTAATTTGACAATAAAATTTAACAAAAACTAACATAGGGTAAATTTGTCAAAAGTGTACCAGTTTGGGGTTTTAAATTAGTTTGGAGTAAATTTGTCACATATATACCGCTTTGGGTTTTTTAGGGTATTAACCAAAATATTTATTTTTTGATTTTGTTTCTGGGAACAATTTGTAAGTATCTTAAGGCATCTTGTAATTATCCAAAATTTCTATTCCCGAAATAGAATTGTGTTTGGCAGCATTCTCAAAATTTCTAATCAAAATCATTTTCTTTTAACCTTTTAATAATTTTATTACTTTTTACTTTTTTTTCTTTTACTTTTTCTTCTTCTTCTTCGAGCTTTGGCTAGTCGTCAGTCCGGCAATTGGCTAGATGAGGGCTAGTGACCTCGTTGGAGCGTCGTTGGCCCTCGACCAAGCTGTGCCTCATCGGCAGTTGGGTAAAGCTCAATTGAGCCTTAGCTGGGTAAGCGACCTCACCTAGATCTGGAGAGGTCGAGCTCGACTTCACCGGACCACCGTGAGGTCAATCTCGCCTTGGCCAAGTGATGCTGACCTCAGAGTGACCTGACGAGGTCAATCGGCGATTGGATGAGATCGGCCTTATCAGATCTGGGCAAGGTCGAGCCTTGCTCGACCAAGCAAGGCTAGCCGGTGGTGGGGGAGACTCGTCTGGCCACCGGAGAGTTTGCCGAACCTCATCTTGGCTTGGCGAGCCTCCAGCAAGCTTGTTGGACCTCGCCTAATTGGTTGCCGAGAACTGGCGGTGGTGGATGCAAGTGGCGACAAAGTGGCTGATGGTGACGGCAATGGTATAAGAAGAAAGAAGGAAGAAGAAAAAGAAGAAAAACAATAGAGAAAAATGGGTTGGCTTGATTTTGGAATTGTTCCCAAGAATAAATAATCAACTTTTTTTCACTTCTTGATTTTATTCCAAATCTATTTCTGGGATCAAAATATCTACCAAATGGATTTCTGTTCCAAGCTTACTCTCGGAAACAAAAAAAAAAAAAAATTATTGTTTGGCAAGTTCCCAAACCCTAAGAGTCTATTCAGGATTATATGGAGGCTGAATATTTAGTTGAAGAAGATATTCCTGCATCTAAATTATAAAAATAAAAGCCAAGCAATACTTTTCTTAAGAAAATAATATTCCATGATTGTGCATATTTTGGTACTAAACGTTTAAAATTGCTGTCTATGCATATACAGAATCTATTTTGAAATATCTATAGGCTAAAACTTTAACTTTATCAAATCATTCCATAAATAGATGTTTCGTATCAAGGTAGGGAAGCATAACTCTGCATAATAATTGTTCTTATACTTAGAGGAAATACATCACGTATTGCATTTTTCTAGCTATAACCAACTGTAACGAAGTCCTATACCCTCGAACCAAATTCTTCAATCACGTGATCTCGTCCAATAATTATGCCTCACCTCCAAATGTCTTCGGAATGAAAGATGCGAGGTCCATTAGGGGATTTGTCCATTTGGAGTAGCAGGGGGTCGTTGAAGTATTTCGAATACAATCAGGGCGAGACAGACCTCTATGATAAGGACAATCAAAACCCACTGGGGGAGTTGCGCAAGTGAGAGAGCTCCAGCGAAGGCAATCATCATGAAAGTCAAGGAGAGGAAGAGCAAACTAAAGCCCATTCTGATCTTCTTAGCAACGAGTCAAGAAAATCTAGCGGCTCATGCCGCGAAATTAAGATGCTGGGGAATAGCAAGATGGCCCTCATTGAGATTAACAAACCTATCGCATCCAGAATTGCAAAAAGCATGACA
The DNA here is from genome assembly GCA_014182885.2 of Eucalyptus caleyi. Lineage (NCBI taxonomy): Eukaryota > Viridiplantae > Streptophyta > Magnoliopsida > Myrtales > Myrtaceae > Eucalyptus > Eucalyptus caleyi. Next base: position 43,591,140 of record CM024468.2, read on the forward strand.
GAACACTCTTGACTGCCATAGGCCTTTATCACTGCCAACATATTTCAAGCAAAGACACACTAGCAGTGAACAATACTGAGGTTATTACAGTTGAGACAAGCATACATGAACTCGCCATTCTCTTCCCCCACTTTTGTCCATTCTCAAGCAATTCTTTGTGTGCATCCACAAACATTTGCCGGTATGTTTTATTATTGGACCCAGGCCTGACGGTTCTCATATCAAGGGTAACCCAACTTTCCACAGCCTATGCATCAAAGTCCTAAACATGAGTTACGATAAGTGAGTAATTTATTGAAAATTAAAAAAAAAAAAACTAATGAAGGAACATCTAACGGAGATTAAGATTTATCCAACACTCAATGCAAAATTGCTTAGAGGTTAAGTTCATCTTTGCTGGCAGAATTTCGAGGGTCACTTTCTTATGAGCTTCAATGATTTCGTCTTTCATTATAGTCAAATAGTGTATGTATGGAAAGCACTATGTTTCAACTTTCCAATGAATCAAGTTTCATCCAATTTGGAGTCTTCTAAAAGATTTTATGGAAAAAAATATTAAGAGTTAGTTGGAAAATCTAAGAATGAGTTGTTGACACCTAAATTTTGACGAACTATTTAGTCATTTATCACATTAAAAAATCAGGGATTGATTTTAACCCCTAAAAAAATTAATTGCGTAGCATGTAGTTTTAGGTACATTTATTTTTAATTTGCATTTACGGTGGGCCGGTGACAAATGGCTTAGAACTTTAATTTGATGAATTGGGCTAAGTCCACGGAGGGAGTAAATCGGCCCAAGCCCGTATCCTCGGGAGATTTTATGAATTTATCTTTGTAAGATTTCAATTCAAAAATAAATATTGCATTCCGAAAAACAAATATTACGTTTGAAAAATAAGTCTTTATAGATATCGATTTGGAAAAATTAAAACTCTAATTCGTGGCCTATAAATAAATTAAAACGCTTAGGATTTTAGGGGATCACACATTGATACATACGGCCACACGAGGAGTTTTTTTAGTCACGTCGAAGGAGGGTTTTTATTCGTTTTGGGGCTCTTTTCCTCGGTTTTCTAGGTCAAGAGAACTAAAAAAAGGAAGGAAATTCGTTCTTTGGGGAAGGAGAAAAGTGAGCAGAAGCTTTTTCCCTTCTGCTGAAAGTACAGCAGAGGGAGAGAGAGGAGCGGACGTGCATCAGGCCAGCAGGAAAACATAAAAAAAGAAAAAGAAACGTGCACTGTTCATCTTCTCCGTGGGCTCTTCTGCTGCGTGACGCCTCCCCGCTGCCCGATCTCCTCGCCGGCGCACTAGCAGCCAGGCCACCGTGCCGCCGGCCACCCCCGTGCGAGCACCAACCATGAGCTCGCGCCGCCGCTCGTTGCCCCTGCTGTGGCCGCGAAGACCTGACACCTCCGCTCGCCCGTCCGCGAGCCCATCTCGCCTGCGACCTTTGCCCGACGCCACAGGAGCTCGCACCGCTGCTCTGCCGCCCCGCCGGACGCTGCATCCCCGTTCTGCCTGCGACACCAGAGTTCCGCCTCACCTGCAAACCTCGAGATCCTGGCGAAGCTGCTGCCGCCCCACTCTGTCTGTGATCTGCTCGCCCAGCCGTGCCGAATCCGCGATGACCTGAAGCTCCGCTGCTGCTGCTGTACCTTCGTTGGCCGCCTCTGTTCGCGAGCACCACTGTCTCCGGCTATTGTCCGAACGCTAGTCCGCGACCCGCGCTCCTCTGCCATTGCCTGCTCTGCTCCGCCGCTGTGGCTGACCCCCAGCGCGCCACTCGAACCCCCTCCGACCAGCGACCGACGCCTGCAGCGCCCCCCGCCCCCCGCCGCTCGTAGCCCGACGCCAGCAGGCCCTGGACTGTCCGAATGCCGGTTGCCACTCCTACACGCCCTGTTACAGTCCAGGCGAATCTATTGCTGCTTCGCCGCTGCTGGCCCGTGCTTGTTGGCCCTCGCCGGAGCTTCGACGACCGAGATCTCCGACCGACGGTGACCCACCATCACAGCCACTGTCCTTGAGCCTAGCCGCACCGAGCCTCATCGCGGTCCACCTTACCGTTCGGATTTTGGGAAAAAGTTCAAATTTAGGTAGAGATTTTGTTTTATTAGGTAGATTTATTTTATTTTATCTTATTATATTTTGTTTTCTTTATTTATATTTCTTGATGCATGGTTGAAATTCTCAATATACCACTTGATTCGCAACCGTGTTTAGGTTTTTTATTCCATTTATAAGGCTTTAGATAAAATAATTAATCAAATGGGAATAAAATTAATATTTTGATCTTTAAGCCTTAAGATCAATTTATCGATTTTACTGGCGATATATTGTCCCTTGATCTGAACGATGTATAATATCTTTAATGATTTTGAATGATTTATCTCATCTTGATTGCTTTATTTATCTTTAAATATGTTTGAGCTAGATTAGGTTTACATTAGAATGTTGTATGCTTTAGGATTATTTGCATATTTAGACTAAGCATTTTATTTATCATGAATTTTTGAAATAAAAAAAAAAAAAAAATGAATTTAGGATGTTAGATTTTTGTTTCATTAGCTTAAATTGCATGTTTAATTATTTGACATTTTTTTAATTTCGAAATTAATAAAAAGAAAAAAAAAACAACAAAAATCATCATGCATATGTCATGTAGAATTAGGGCATCCTTTGTACGTCATTTCACATCAAGATAAAATTACATATTTCATTTTAAGTTTAAATTGATTTATATAGACTATATCTTAGCTTAGAGATTGCTAAGTTAAGATAATATCTTAGTTTAAATTAGAGTCTAGCCTAACCTAATCTTCAATATAAGTGGGATAGAATCTTAATCTAGGTAGATAATTTTCACATTTTTTTAATTTCAAATTTCATTCCATTCTTTAGGATAGATTGCACATTTATTAGGAAAACACAAAAATATTATGTGCATGTCATTTAGAATTAGATTCATGAAATGCATGCCATTTAGTGATTGTTGCTAAGTTCATTTAATTGGAAATTGCCTATCATTAGAATTAGGTCATTTAGTTATATTGCATTACATAAAGCATGATTCTCATTAATTAAATGAAAACAAAAAAAATTGCGTGTTAATTATAATTCATATCCTGATGTGAATTATGATCTAATGACGCAGATGCTTTCGTTACTATAAAGTAAGTCTCGTAATTTATTCATTGCTTTATTGGGTGTTAAATTGGTGGATTGTGCACCCGCATTAGGGAAATAGATTTAAAATCAATCCAAGTTGCCTGCAAAAATATTTTTAAAAATAAAAAGAAATGATACCGAAAGGGCATTAGAGAAGTCTAGTGTAACCAAGTCCCCGTATCCAAAGTCTCTAGTTTGTAGGAGTAAAATAATTCTCTCATTATTTTACTTAGGTGTCTAATCGACTTACCATAAATTGATTAGTAGCGACTCCTAAATAAAATCAATTTGCATGTTAATAAATTTGAACTTAAGTTGCGAATCGGTATGAGCTTGGGAGAGCCCGAGTTAAGTTAGACTTAGTAGTCTATTAGGCTAAATTTAGGTAGTGCACCCGAAATTTAAGTCGCGATAGCTTTGCGACTCTACTAGGGACTTGAGTTGAAACTCTTAGTGGACTTAGGTCAATTTTCTTTTTTGAAAAATGTTTTTATTTGGCAGTAAGAATCCCAGGTATGTCCTTAACATTTAAGGTGTTAAATATTCTTACAAATAGGGAAATATAAGGAGAGTAGTCTTTGCTAACTCTTGTCCTGTAGGTTGGAGTTGAGGATAATTGTTTTAAATTCAAGCTATTGAAGTGTTGTTTAATCTAAATTGTTGTGCATGCCCTGCATTTAGTACTACACTTTTGCACACACAACCTGTCGTCGGACCTGGGCCGCACTAAGACACTTAGGATGGTATTGAGTTGGATACGACTTCGACTGTGAGGCCGTGTAGTAGAGGTTGCCCAACTCAATCCCGAAAACTTTTTCAATGCTTACCTCTGCTCGTGAGGTTGCGCCGCATTGGGGTATCATCCTTGACTAAGCCAGAGTTAGGAGGACTTGACTTAGTATGCGAGACTGCAACTAAGTCATCCCACCCTTTTAACTCCACCTTGTTTAGCCTTCCTAGCTAGAAATCGAACCCCACATCTCACGTGTATGTCTATATGATTGCCATTGATTTTCCTTGGTGAAGTAAGTCTTCTACTCCTATACTATGCAATTTACTTACTTCGTCATACTTTTGGTCCGTTCATGACAATCTAGGTTAGTCATTTGATATATGAGGAAATTAAATGAGGAAATTGCCATGCAATGAATCATTTGGAAAATAACAAAAAAAAAAAAAAGCTTAAAAAATTTGTTTTCAAATCCTGTCTTTATTAGGAAGTTTTAAATTTTGGCCTTTCCTAGTTTAGGTCTAGGAAATTTGGTCTTGCTAGGGTGTCTATTTTTTTTTTAGCTTTTTTTTTTTTAGGAAATGCCCTTATTGTACGAACTTTCACGAATAAATGAAAAAAAAAAGGAAAAATCGATTAGATCATTGTCATGGATTGACTCTCTATTTATACCTCATGCTTACATGTTCCCGTTAATTTGAATTAGGTGATTATAGAGCGATCCTGTTCACCCATCTGTACACGGTCAAGAGCTAAAAGGGCGAATCAAAACGAGTGAGAAATTGTGACCTGAAGAAGAAAGCCAAGAGACTTTTGAACCATCTCATTTTCCTAAGATAGCCGAATTTGATACCACTATGAAGAGACTAGTGACATATCTCGAATGAAGAATATTTGACCTGGAGGATTCACATCACAAGACCAAGGAGGGTGAAGAACTCAAGTATACATGATTCATTGTCCTAAGTAGTTCGATTTCCTCATTTAATTAGGGGCATGCACCTCCCCCTACGTGGGAATTTTTATCAATTTTCAAGGATCGATTTCAATTTCTTCTGTTTCACTTGAACATCACATTTTTCATTCCAATAGTGTAATTTGATTGATGAATATCAACAAAATTACAAGTTTTGTTTTGAGGACATGATGAGGTCCACCAAACCAGCCCGGTGACGATATCCAACAATGAAAAAAATCATCCAGGGAGAATACTGAGGACTGGGCTTCTTAATGCTTCCTCATCCAAAAATTTCCAAGAAAAAATAAGAAAAAAATCATTTTTCAGACTATTTCCAAAAGCATGCATTAGGTTAGTCTTTACTTCATGTGTCAGAGTATTACTTTCTTAGCCTGATGAGACAGCATCTGAAAAGGCACATTAGATGACGAGTAGTGACATGACTAAGAAAAAATCTCGACTCAAGCCAAAATGGATGTGCAATTTAAATTTACTTTGATCTTACATAGTATCCTATTCATGCACATTCTCTTGTGCAGGGGCAAAAACAGATTTTCAGTCTTGATTGATGGAGACAATATGAGAACACCCATTGCCAAGACAGTCCCTTTGTAGGGCAATCCATTAAATGAATGCTTAAAACCATGTTTTGAGTGTAATAAGTTGTCTATTTTGAAGTCACAAAACTTCTCATGCTTAAATTGTCGGACTCTTTTGAAAAGAGAATTTTGATAGTGGTTTTACTTATTTAACTCACCAATTTCATGTAGAAATTTGTCAAGATTGACAATTCAATGGAGTGATATCAAATACTTAAGAATGCCAAATGAGATGAGTCAGGATGATGAAAGACAAGCCTCATCCTATACACAGTCCCTTACTTATACACTTTTGAGATGAGTGTAGGAAAGTTTCATATCCACAAGGTGAAGAGTTCTCTCGCAAAAGGTACAATGACCAAAATGATGAGAAGCAATTCATTTCTCTATTCCAAACACTACAGGTGATCCATTTGCTTAACCCTTTTGAGGCTTATATACTTATGGAGATTCTTTTCAAATTATCCTTGTCAAAAACCATCCCACATCGGGGCAAATGGGAGGTAAAATGGTATCATGAGGTGAGAAAAATGAAAAAAAAATAATTATTGCTCTCACTTGCATTAATCTTCAAGCCGTGCTATTACATTGAATTCATGTGATAATTTAAGTACCTTAGGATGAAGAAGAGCATTTCTTTCTCTATCCTACATACTTATGTTCTTTGCATAGCCCACTTAAGCCTGCAATTTCATTTCTTTAAACCCAATTAGTGATCATCCCTAACACTAGGGCAAGACAAAAAAGAATTGTTCAAATAGTATGGTCTGGAGTGCTAATAGAAGACGAAGAACTCCCAAAGTCCAAATGTTAAAAGCACCATATGGTCATTCAAAATAGAACCAAGGGGCATGAAAAAGCAGTGTACCTGGTAAAAGTAAAGCCAATGCCCGTGCAAAAAAAAAAAAAAAAGTGAAGAAAAAATGAATAAGAATGGGGGTGTGAAAAGCAATGTGCCTGGTAAAAGTAAGGGCCAATGCCCATAGGTGAAAAAAGAGAGTCAAGACAGGTGACTGTCAATTACAATAATTGAATCATAATGGAGCAATACTCAAAGAACTCAAATGCTGAGTTTTTACAATTAATGGGGCACTTCATGAAGACATCTCCAATGGTGAAAAAGAAAACGGGTGGCAATGCCAAGATGATCATTAGCTCTCACCCTTTACACATATTTTGAGCCTACTGACCCTTTTGTTTCTCAACCCAAGAGTCCAGCCTACGTTACATCCCTTGCAAAATCTCTTATGATTAGGGCACTTGAATTAACGTAGGAGTTCATATGTTTTTAAGCATCGCTTGAAGAAGTGCGAGCAAGATTATTTATTTCTCATTTTGTAAGGTTCTTGACTTGTAAACCCGAAAATGATTGGGGAGTTGTTCTTTCAATAGCTTTGACTCAAAGAGTCCCTTTGTTAAGCCATTAACCAAGCCTACATTACGGTCCCTATTAAAGATCTCTCAGATTGGTAAGGTCGTACTGCTTGCGAGAATACTTAGACCTTTGTCGATATGATGACGGTGAGATGGAGTGATTCTCCTAAAATAGTCATTTTGAATGAGAGTGAGTGAAAGCCCTTTCTAATTGAAAGTTTCTCATTTAGTATTCTTAAGAAATCCATGTTATTGTCTTGAACGACAATTCTCTCATGTGGAAATTTGGTGATGCAAATACTGTAAAGTCATTATGCATAAACCTTGATTGAATTGATGAAAACCTCATTGAATTTTGCATTGTAAGGTAGCTCAGATTGTCTATCTCTTTGATGAATGCATACCAGTTTTTGCTCTAATCATGTCTGACAGGTAATATTTCCTTGAAGACCAAGTAATATTTGACGTTCAAGTTGCTCCTTAAAGCCTTGAGATCCAGCATGCTTTCGTAGCCCGGAGTTCTTTTTATCGACATGGTGTGCTTCTATAGTCTAGTGTCCCTTTTCATTGACTCGATGTGCTTCCGTAGCCCGATGTCCCTTTTAATAGACCCAGCGTGCTTCCGTAGCCTAGAGTTCCTGACCCGACGTGCTTTCATAGCACATAGTCCTTTTTATCGAACCGGCGTGCTTCTGTAGCCCGGAGTTCCTGACTTGGCGTGCTTTTGTAGCCTAGAGTCCCTCTTTATCGACCCGGTGTGCTTCCGTAACCTAGTGTCCATTTATATCGACCTGGCGTGTTTTCGTAGCTTAGAGTCCCTTTTATCGAACCGACGTGCTTCTGTAGTCCAGATTTTCTTTATCGACTTGGCGTGCTTTTGTAGCCTAGAGTCATTTTCATCGACATGGCATGAGTCCCCTTATCAAATCGGTGTGCTTTCGTAACTTGAAGTTCTTCCTAATTGGCACTCGATTAAGCTATCCCCCCAAAGATTTTTCTCTAGATTCAGCCTGATTAAGGCGATCGAAGAAAGGTTCGAGTCCTAGTCAGATGATTTCTATTGCAACACTGGGCAATCGAAGAAAGGTTCAGGTCCTAGCCAAGCAAAATCTCAGTTTAGGCGACCGTAGAAAAGTTACGAGTCCTAGAAAAGCAATTTCCCTATTCAGGTGATCGTCGAAAGGTACGGGTCTTGGAAAATCATTTTTTTCGTCAAGGCGACCATAGAATTGTATCGGTCATGGAAAGTGAATCCTCGTTTAGGCGACCATAGAATGGTACCGGTTCTAGACAGTATTTATTTCCCCATTTAGGCGACCGTAAAATGGTACGGGTCTTAGAAAATCAATTTCTTCGTTAAAGCGACCGTAAAAAGGTACGGGTCTTGGGAAAGTAGTTTCTTACAAAATCTTGTCGCCATTCTAGGTGATCGTAGAAAGGTACTGATCCTAAGAAAGCAATCTCTTTACAAAGCCATGTTACTATTCTGGGCGACCGTAGAAAGGTACGGGTTCTGGACATGTAACACCAACTATCTTGAATTGCTATATCCTCATTGATCATTTATAATTTGCATTAACATTTCCATGCACCATATATATTGCATTGAATTCTCCAACAACAAAAAAATCATTCAATGCGTGTGCATAACCAAAATTTAGGTTTCAATTTATCTTTGAATGCAACATCTACGAGCTCACATTCTAAGAGAGGCAGCTGTTGACACCTAAATTTTGGTGACCTGTTTAGTCATTTATCACATTAAAAAATCAGTGATTGATTTTAACCCCTAAAAAAATTAATTGCATAGCATGTACTTTTAGGTACATTTATTTTTAATTTGCGTTTACGGTGGGCTAGTGACAAATGGGGTCAAATTGATGATTTAGAACTTTAATTTGATGAGTTGAGCTAAGCTCACGAAGAGAGTAAATCGGCCCAAGCCTGCAACCTCGGGAGATTTTATGAATTTATCTTTGTGAGATTTCAATTTAAAAACAAATATTGTGTTCAGAAAAGAAAATATTGCGTTTGGAAAAGAAAATATTGCATTTGGAAAAGAAAACTTTGTGAATATCTATTTGGAAAAAATAAAACCCTAATCCGTGGCCTATAAATAAGTTAAAACACCTAGGGTTTTAGGGGGGCCACACATTGATACATACAGCCACACAAGAGGAGTTTTTTTAGTCATGTTGAAGGAGGGTTTTTATTTGTTTTGGGGCTCTTTCCTTCGGTTTTCTAGGTCAAGAACTAAAAAAAGGAAGGAAATTCGTTCTTTGGGGAAGGAGAAAAGTGAGCATAAGTTTTTTTCCTTCTGTTGAAAGTACAGTAGAGGGAGTAGAAAATATTGGGTAGGTTTTACACTCCACGTAGGCAAAATGTAAGACCATAGAGAAGTCGACAAGTAGCAAATTTGGGCCCACCTGTCAGGCTCCACTTCTCCGTTAACGCTCCGTCTCTCTCCCCTTTACTCTCTCTCCTCCCCTCCGTTTCTACGACAACTCTCTCTCCCTCTTCTCTCTCTACTTCTCTTTTTTTCTGCTTGCAACGCTCTCTCTCCCTCCTCTCTCTACTTCTCTTTTTTTCTGCCTACAACGCTCTCTCTCCCTCTTCTCGCTCTACTTCTCTTTTCTCCAACCGCCGCCACCATCACCAACTCTCCTCCTTCCATAACAGACTCGCTCCAAGTGCCGTCGGACTCGTCATCGTCCTCAAGCAAGACGATTGTCAAGGCGGTGGCGGCCACTATGGCCAGCTTGCTAGTCGTCACCACACTATTCTTCTTCGCAATCCAAAGGCGGAGACGCCAAAAGGGTCCGGACCATGGACAGGCAGAAGCGGGAGGCTTCACGCCGATGCCTCGCGGGGACTTTGCGCAGTTCGGAGGGCATATGATCAAGGGGCTCACAAGCATGCCGACACTCATACATGGCTATCATGGCTTGTGCGCGAGGGGGGGGGGAGGAGTAGAACGCAAGGACTTGCTCGAGAAGATCGGACCCATCTCCCAAATGGTCTCTAGGACGACAACCGAATAGGCAGACAGACAAGGATAGATGAAATGAAAAATAAAAACCCAAACTTTCTTGAAGAATTTCAGCAGGAGGGGTCGGACGCGGAACTGGGAGGAGGAAATGAGCAAATGGGTATTGTAAACGGACGCATAAGCGTGTCGGGTCGGCTTCGGTTTCCTTATTTAATGCAATTTCATCATGTGGGTCGTCCTCGCCTGTTCCTAGATATTGTTTTTTCCGGTCCACCATGGACGACACTCGAAGCCAGCCATAGACAACACTCGCTTGACCTCAAACTCGGAGCTTTGGTTAGCGCTCGAGTTTTGAGCTCGGCTTCAAGCCATCTCACTGCAAACGAAGCTCAATGCGGTCTCCGTCCGACGGCGGACCGTCCCTCCTTGACTTGAAGCGGCCACAAGCAGACTTGAGCTCGAGCCATGGCAGATGCAAGAGAAAGAAAAGAGAAGTGGAGAGAGAAGAGGGGGAGCCGAGGGAGTTGTGTGCAGAAACGGAGGGGAGGAGAGAGAGTAAAGGGGAGAGGGATGGAGTTAAGGGAGAGAGTGGGGGCTGACAGGTGGGCCCAAAATTTGCCACATGTCGATTTCTTTATGGTCTTACATTTCACTTATGTGGACAGTAAATCCTACCCAATATTTTCTCGCAGAGGGAGAGAGATAGGAGCGAACGTGCATCAGGCCAGCAGGAAAACATAAAAAAGAAAAAGAAAAAAAAAGAAACGTGCACTGTTCATCTTCCCCGTGGGCTCTTCTGCTACGTGACCTCTCCCCACCGCCTGATCTCCTCGCTAGCGCACCAGCAGCTAGGCCAACGTGCCGCCGGCCACCCCTGTGCGAGCACCACCCATGAGCTCACGCTGCCGCTCGTTGCACTTGTTGTGGCCGCAAAGACCTGACGCCTCCGCTCGCCCGTCCACGAGCCCATCTCGCCTACAACCTTTGCTTGACGCCATAGGAGCTCACATTGCTGCTCTTGCCACCCCACCGGACGCCGCATCGTCGTTCTACCTGCAACATCGGAGTTCCGCCTCACTTGCAAACCGCGAGATCCCAGCAAAGCTACTGTTGCCCCACTCTGTCTGTGATCTGCTCGCCTAACCATGCCGAATCCTCGACGACCTGAAGCTCCGCTATTGTTACTATACCTTCACTGGCCGCCTCTATTCGCGAGCACCACTGTCTTCGGCTATTGTCCGAACATTGGTCTGCGACTTGAGTTGCTCCGCCGCTGTGGTAGACCCCCTGCACGCCGCTTGAACCCCCTCCGACCAGTGACCAACGCCTGCAACGCCCCCCGCCGCTCATAGCCCAACGCCAGCAGGCCCTGAACTGTCCAAATGCCGGTTGCCACTCCTGCACACCCTGTTACGGTCCCGGCGAATTTGTTGTTGCTTCGCCTGCTGCTGGCTTGTGCTTGTTGGCCCTCGCCGGAGGTCCGACGACCGAGATCTCCGACCGATGGTGACCCACCATCATAGCCACCGTCCTTGAGCCTAACTGCACTGAGCCTTATCACGATCCACCTTACCGTTTGGATTTTGGGAAAAAGTTCAAATTTAGGTAGAGATTTTATTTTATTAGGTAGATTTATTTTATTTTATCTTATTATATATTTTTTTTCTTTATTTATATTTCTTGATGCATGGTTGAAATTCTAATATACCACCCGATTCGCAATCGCGCCTAGGTTTTTTATTCCATCTTTAAGGCTTTAGATGAAATAATTAATCAAGCAAGAATAAAATTGATATTTTGATCTTTAAGGCTTAAGATCAATTTATCGATTTTACTAGCGAGATATTATCCCTTGATCTGAATGATGTATTATATTTTTGATGATTTTGAATGATTTGTCTCGTCTTGATTGCTTTATTTATCTTTAAATATGTTTGAGCTAGATTAGGTTTACATTAGACTGTTGCATGCTTTAGGATTATTTGTATATTTAGACTAAGCATTTTATTTATCATGAATTTTCGAAATAAAAAATAAGAAAACATAAATTTAGGATGTTAGATTTTCGATTCATTAGCTTAAATTACATATTTAATTATTTGACATTTTTTTTAAATTTCGAAATTAATAAAAAAACAAAAATCATCATGCATATATCATGTAGAATTAGGGCATCCTTTGTACGTCATTGCACATTAGGAGAAAATTGCATATTTCATTTTAAGTTTAGAATGATTTAGATAGACTATATCTTAGGTTAGAGATTGCTAAGTTAAGATAATATCTTGGTTTAAATTAGGGTTTAGCCTGACCTAATCCTTAATATAAGTGGGCTAGAATCTTAATCTAGGTAGATAATTTTCACATTTTTCTAATTTCGAATTTCATTCAATTCTCTAGGATAGATTGCACATTTATTAAGAAAACACAAAAAATATTATGTGCATGTCATTTAGAATTAGATTCATGAAATGCATGTCATTTAGTGATTGTTGCTAGGTTCATTTAATTGGAAATTGCCTATCATTCGAATTAGATCATTTAGTTATATTGCATTGCATAAAGCATGATTCTCATTTATTAAATGAAAACAAAAAGAAATTGCGTGTTAATTAAAACTCATATTTAGGATTGATGATGTGAATTATGATCTAATGACGCAGATGCTTTCGTTACTATAAAGTAAGTCTTGTAATTTATTCATTACTTTCTTGGGTGTTAAATTGGTGGATTGTGCACCCGCATGATCACCTCATATGTTAGGGAAATAGATTTAAAATCAATCTAAGTTGCTTGCAAAAGCATTTTTGAAAATAAAAAGAAATGGTACCGAAAGGGCATTAGAGAAGTCTAGTGTAACCAAGTCCCCATACCCAAAGTTTCTGGTTCGTAGGAGTAAAATAATTCTCTAATTATTTTACTTAAGTGTCTAATCGACTTGCCATAAATTGATTAGTGGCGACTCCTAAATAAAATCCATTTGCATGTTAAGAAATTTGAACTTAAGTCGCGAATAGGTATAAGCTTGAGAGAGTCCGAGCTAAGTTAGACTTAGTAGTCCATTAGCTTGATTTTAGGTGGTGCACCCGAAATTTAGGTCGCGACATGAGTCTTTTAATGTTTCTAGTGCTTTGTTGAGCCCCATGCATTATATATATTTTTCTTCTAGTGTCATTTGACTCAAGAGTCAATGTTAGTATTTCTAATTTGTTTAGGATTGTTGTTTTTTTTTTTTTTTTTTGGTAAAAATTTGTTTAGGATTGTTGATCTTTTCTTGAGAAATAAAAGGACAGTGTCATGGGATTTGCTCAAGTCTGGAAGCTTGTTCAAGTTGTGAATTTATATAAAACCCTCAAAGGCTTCGTGGAGAGGAAGCGAGTGTCTTGTAAATTTTTTGAATTAAACTCTTGGTTTAGAGTTTCATTGACTCTATATCTTTTTGATTGATTACATTGAGTGGCGAATTTTGTACTTTTGTATCTTGATGTGGGTTCCTGTAGGTAGTGAGCATGTACCTTTATATGCCCTATCCTAAGGTAAATTCCTTTGGTGGTGAGCATCTATTGTATCGTATGCTTGGGAGAGTCCGTGTTAGGCGACAACTTCATCTCCTTAATGCGTAATTGTTCGAAGTAATCCATTAGCTTTCCCATGGTGGTTCATATTTGAGAAGGTTGCGATAATACATTTAATTATACTTGAATTGGCTTAATACCATAAAAAAACCTCCAACTTTAATTATTGGCCCAATTCTACCTTCTTTTTTTTTAATGCCGGATGAACCGCTTTGGCCGACAGCTGCCACGTAAACCCCCAGGTGATGCTAGCCCAGGACCCACCACCAGGGCGCCACGTGTAATACACCTAATGATCTGCTAGCCTCCCTCCAACTTACGTTGCAGGGGCTTCGAACACCTGACCTTTCCCTTCAAATGCAGGAGCCTACCTAGCAGAGCCACCATGGTCGGTGGTGTCCCAATTCTACCTTTTGTCTCATTAAAAAGCCCAACTTTGAGTCTTGTCCCAATTCTATTCTAAACTCTCTTTTTCCCATAAAAAGCCCCCAACTTTAGGTTTAATCCCAATTTTGCCATAATTTTTTTTTGTGCTATAAAAAAGCCTTGATTTCAGGTCCAATACCAATTTACTATAAACCTTCTTTTGTCTCATAAAAAAAATCCCAGCTCTAAGACCAGTTTCAATTTCACTCTATTTTTTTTTTTTTTTGCCTCATAAAATATTACTAACTTTTACTTAAGTCTTAAATTTGCTATCCATTAATCCTTTATCAAAATCGCCCTTAGTGATTTTGCACTTGTTGATTTCTCATGCTTGGGAATGTTCCATCTCTCATAGTTGGAGAGCTCACGATGGGGACACTCAAACAACTCGAGCTTGGGATTCTTCCAACTCTCAGTGTCAATGAGAAATTTTGGATAGAGGGTTGATGTGCACAAATTTGTGACTCAAGTAAAATTTGCGGTTTTATAAGTCTATAAAAAGTTGGGTAAAACTTGGACTAAACAATAATATTATGACAAGACCGAAAGTTTGGAGTTTTTCATAGGTAAAAACAAGCTTATGGTAGAATTGGGGTAGGACCTAAAGTTAAGGGTTTTCTATGAGAAAAAAAAAATTACGGTACAATTGAGACTAGACCTAAAGTTGGAGGTTTTTTATGAAACAAAAGATAAAATTGAGATAAAAGTTATAGTGAGTAACTAGGTTTAGGAAATTATTGACTATTTCTAGATTCTGACTGTATACAAATACATATCAACAACTTAATGAGCGAACCTTAAGTGCAGCTTGATGTCCGTCGACACCTTAAGTTTTGCTAGCAAATCAAGCATATGTTTTAGTATAAAAATAAACTATAGTAAAAAGAAACAAAAAGTATATAATAGAATAAACAGATAAATAAATAAAAGGAGGATAAGAAAAAACGGGCCCAGGGGATTTTCTTTGTGGCAATTCGTCCAAGGCCTGGAAAGGATGAGCCCCTCCGTCCAGAGCGCTTTAGTCAAACGGAAGAGAAATATGCTCGCTTGGGACCCAAAAGCCCAAAGTCCACGGACGCAAAATGATATGTTTATTTTGCAGGCCTAACTTGTTTATAGGCCTTCGTCCAGCCCATGATCTTCCTCTCCAATTAAGAATTGACTTACATTCGGTGTGAGATCCACTTAAAAAGAACATTTAGACCGTGATCGTAGTTGGTATCCATCCGTTTTTGCCATATGCTCTTTAAGTAATTAATTTGTTATGATTGGTAATAGGAGAACTTCATAATAGTGCCGAGGAATGATAGATTGCTGAATGCCATCAAAATTGGGGGAAAATTTCAAATAAGGATCCAAAGTAAAATAGTTTTCTTAAAAGAGAACTAAAAATAATTTAAGTTTCAACTAAGGATATAAAGTCGTTAGTTTAGTCTCAAACAAGAATTCGAATTCCAAATTTATTCACAATTAGATGCATTTTTGTCCAAGAACATTTTTTCCCCATATATTTCCTTTTCTTTCTTCCTTTTTCTCCTCATCTTCCTCAGGCACCTTCTTCGGTCTACATCACCTCCGTCTTCAACACCATCATTAGCACCCCCCCTTCTCTCTCTCTCTTTCTCTCTCTCTGCCATCTTGTCATATGATTAGGACCGGCTTTTCTTGGGGTGCAAGCCATTCAGTCCGATGGTTCGTAGACAGTTCCACTAAGCTAAAAAGGGGAGCTTACAAAAATATTTTTTCTTTATCTCCATGTTTATTGCAAATTCCAGTGTAATTCAAGCGTCTTCCTACGAGGCACAACGCGTGCCTCAAAGATGTTGGATGGAATGCACGAACTGGTCTATTTAATTTTAACAATGGATAATTACAAACTTCGTCCTCTCTGATGTGACGACACGATTTGTCCAGGGCTTTGAATTGTCAAATTGTTAGCCCATTGGCGTATTGTGGCTCTACAACGGTGGATGCTGAAGCCTCGGCCGAAGGAAGAAAAAAAGCGAAATCACTCGTACGAGCGGCCACAATTTCCACAACCAAGAGATAAATGAGACCACTCTGGGCCCCTTTTTGGGACAATATCCCTAGTTTGGGCTCTTATTTCAACTTTTCCCGAATTGGAGCATGTCTTGTCATGCAGAGGCAATAAGTCGCCTCAAGAGAAGTTAAAAAAGGAGAGACTCACAAGAACAAAGAAGACACACGTCACAAGTAGATCGAGTCTCTCATTTCCTATGTACCATTGTTTTCACATAGTGTTCATTCCCTTATTATAATTTCAATTCAATGTAATTTCAATTTCAAGTTTATGATGCGTTTATTTCACCGAAAGCATCACTATAAAGGAAAATATTTTTCATGAAAATCATTGATTTGTTTTTCGTCATCCAAATATTAAAAAATCATAAAACAATTTCCTAAATATAGTTTTCCTTAAACAAACAAACCCTTTGATATTCTAAGACAAAAATGGGGTCTTGTGCTCAACCTCTATAAACTTGGGTTCGAGTACCAAGGACCTTGGCACAGCCTCAATGGACATGGGCTTACATGTTAGGGACCCAAGGCACCGGCACCAAGGTCTTGGGCTTGATTTGATAGACTGAGTCCTGGGTGCGGGGAGATGAGCAATGGCGGTCCTAGGTTTGGCCTTGATGGACCTGGGCACGAGCACCAAAGTCTGAGCCTATCCTCGATGGACCTAGGCCCAACCACTAGGATAGCACAGCTTCAATGGACATAATAAACTTGGGCACCAGGGACCAAAGGCAATAGCACCGAAGTCTCGGGCCCTCCTCAATGGACCTAGTCCTGATGGGGAAACTAGCATGGGCGATAAGGACCTAGTCCTAGACATGAAGACTGGGATATAGGTACTGGGGTCCAAAGCCTAGGTGCCTGGGTCCCACCCATTTGAAATCCCGACCACATATGTTGAGGTTCTAGACTAGGCCCCAATGGACCCAAGCTTGGGTGGCAAGGTTTGGGATATGGGCACCAAGGACTTGATCTCAAGTGTTAGGGACCCGAGCATGAGCATCGGAGTCTCGGGCCCAGCCTTTGTAGACTTAAGCCCAACCCTGTGTACTTGAGGCACAAGCACCTGAGTCTTGGGCCACTAGGGTCTTGGTCATTATCTCTATGGACTCAAGCCTAGCCTCAATGGACTCGAGCTCAAGCACTAAGATTATGAGCATGAGCACGAGGGTCCTAGGCCCAACTTTTGTGGAACTAGGCCTAGGTGCGAAGGACCTAGCCACAAGCATCGAGGTTCCTAGCATGGGGTGCTAGTGTCTTGAGCCCAACTTCTATGGACTTGGGCCTTGGAATTGGAGTTCTAGGCCCAAGTCTCTTCAATGCGGAAACAACGGAGATTTGCCGAACCATGTGTGCCTGAGTAACTTAGAGCAGGCTTTTAGCGGAGGGAAAGGTTCAACTATTATACCTGTAGTGATGGCCGTCTGGCACTGGCAGGTAAAATTCTTCAGGCTTGTCCTGGGCTTGAGATCCTTAACTCATCTTTTACCCGTAATTGTAGAGTAGGCATTGGGATTTTGTGCAGGAGTTTATGGGAAGAATAACCCAGACCAGCATTGTGGAAGTGACCCTAAGTTGCATGAAGTGACATCTCTTACATATTTCTAATAGAGGCATTCCCAATCTTGTTACTGATGTCAGTGCCTCAATCAACTCTTCTTGGTGACTTATCCAGGCTTTCTCATCCAGCTAAACAAACTCGTGCTTTTGATCATTGATCAATCAATTGTGGCCGAGCTGGTCCAATCTTTATATCATTAGTTTGACGTCCATTCTTTATTTTTATGCAGTGAAGTGGTGGCAGAGTCATCTTTATAATGGGTCTGCTCTGTTCTTTCCAACTATTCTCTTAGATGGCCGATCCAGAATGTTCAGCGAGGTGATGAGTGCGCTTGTGATTTCTTTATTGTTATAGATGAATCCAAATATTTTTAGGGTTTTTTTTTTTTTTTGTCTTTTCTATCAGATTTGATTTTAGGTTAAAAGTGATACATTTATATTAGCGATGGCAAGACGCTGGCTGTCAAGACGCTGAAAAAGAAAAATAGAGAGGCAAGAAAAAGAGAGAAGAAAAAGTGAGTTTTTTCTTTATGGGGGTTCTCAATCTCTTTGTGCCATGATCTTGAGAGAAGATCATCGTTGTATTCCAACTTTTTTCAAAGTCTAGTGGATTTACAGAATGCCTCTACATGGAGACGTAGCCTAAATTTGGGTGAACTTCGTTACCAAATTTTCTGGCATGTTCTTCTGATTTTGTTATTTTATTATTATATTATGCCCGATGACTTGTTTGCAACCGTTATTTTTTCTGGAATTGACGTGTGATTTCGTAACAATTGGTATTAGAACATGGGTTGGCTAATCGAAAATATCGAGGGTTTTTCGATGACGTTTGATTGAAAGCAAACAATATGACAGAAGATAAAATTAGAATCGATAAGTTCGATGGGCAGGATTTCGGATGGTGGAAAAATCGAGGATTATCTTTATAAAAAAAGATCTATATGCACCACTTGAGGGTTGGAAACCCGATATGGCGGAAGTGGATTCGACAGCAGAAGCCGAATGGAAAATTCTTGATCGAAAGGCATTAGGTGCGATTCGTCTAGGGTTGACGAAAAAAACGGGGTACCACATCGCAAAAGCAAAAACTGCAAAAGAAGCCATTGATATTTTAACGAATATTTATGAGAAGCCACCCACATCAAATCAGGTATTTTTACTAAAGCAAAATGGTTAATGTGAAGTTATCTGATAGAGTTCCTGTGGCAGAGCATATTAATAGTTTCACGTAGGTCACGAGTCAATTGGAATCCATAGGCATACATTTAGATAAAAAGCTTCAAATATTATTATTTTTATGTTCTCTTCCAGAAAGCTACAATACCGCAGTGCAGGGAATTTCGAGCACCATGAAGGATGATTTAACTCTTGATAATGCTGTGAGTAGTATCATGGATGAAGAGATGCGAAGGAAAGTCTCGGTGGAGATAATTATTTTTTTTTTTTTTGCATCTACATCTTCAACGGCACTCGTAGTGGAGAACCATGGAAGAAATAAAAGTAGAGGAAAATTCAGCATTCGTGGTAGACCACAATCAAGGGGTAAAAGACAGGTTGCAAAAGATGAGTGTTGGTTTTATCACAAAACCAGACACTGGAGGTTTTAGTGTGAAGCTTACAAAAAGAAGTAGTGAGATGAGAATCAAGGAACTAATGTGGTTAATGATGAATCTTTGCTGGATAATTTGTGTTTGTCCGCAGGGTTTGACTTGACAACAGATAAATGGTTTATTGATTCCGGTGCTTCTTTTCATTGCACCTCACAAAGAGACATATTTGATGATTATGCTAGTGGAGATTTCAAACAAGTGATTGTGGGAAATGGCCACATGTGTCCCATTGTTGGGAAATGAATCGTGACTGTGAACATCTCAGGTGGAGGACATCTTGTGACATCCCAAATTTCACCAACCTTTATTAGTGTAATTAGATCATTAAGGACTTGGATTATTTTAGATCGAGCTAGAAAGCAAACCCAATGGACCGAAGGAATGTGTGGGCTTGAGAAGTAAGCGGGCCACACGAATTTTAGAATTGGGCTTGTTAAGCCGAATGGAAGATCTAGGCTTGGGCTTGGCTTAGAGCATGCCAAGACTCGGATTTGTTAGATTAGTAAATTTAGTTTGATGGACCGTGATCGTTATAAATTAAGCCTGTTGGGCTAGAGACGGATATTTAGGCCCAAGTGATATTATTTTCAATTAAGTCTATAGATTATAGTTATGATAATTGGATTAGTGATTGTAATGCTAATATCAATTTCTAACTTTAGCATTTCTTGTGATAAATTCTCTATAGACTAACACTAAATAGTTAATGTCATATAATTTCATAACTTTATATGATTACAATAGGATTGAAATCTAATGGAATCAAAAGGGAATTAAGTGAAAAACATTAGATACAAATGAACTGACTAATGACATGGATTAACTGTTAATGGATGGTGAACGACAGATGACGAAATTGTTATGCATGGAGGCCACGACACCCCCTCCTCTCTTCGCTTCACCCACGGTTTTCTATCCCCACAAAACCGAAACAAGCAACTCAAGAAGACATAATCATTGGGAAAATCTCATGATTAGTCTAGCCTAGGGATTAGACTTGTAGACCTATCCCCTCTTAACTCTCGTAATCTCTCTCTCTCTCCAAATCCACCGACAGCTCCATCTTCTTCTTCTCTATTTCTCTTGGTGGAGTAGCAGGAGAAACCAGCAACACTTCAATGATTTTCTCCTTCTTGCATGTGAGTTTTGGTGTTGATTTTTGAAGAATCTTTGAGTTATCTAGTAGCTGAACTAAGGTAAGGAAAGATAAGTTTCTAAACTAGAAGTTATCCATTGTTTTTGTCAAGGAACCTGTGGATCTAGCTGAATGGTGGAGGATTAGACGTGATGTTGCTGTTTTGTGTTGGATTGAGCTAGATGAGTTATAGATTGAGGTTATAAGTCATCGCATGTTGCATTAGAGTCTTGCATGTCTCGACATTTAAGTGTGAGTAAGCTGTGATTGTCAAGCAAGGTAAGGAAGTGATTGCCGAGTGAAGAGATGTGATGTATGTTGCGGTAAGTGAGTTGAGATGTGGATATTTGCTTTGAGCTGAACTGTGGAAGGGCTCTATGTGAGTAAGAACCTACTATAAATATTCTTAGATGCTGTGGAAGAGTCTTGAAGTGTTATAACATAGATTAGTAGAAAAATAAATGGTTTGATTGAGCTAGAAATGAAGAAAACCGTATATAACGATTTTGTTTTAGAGAAATTTAGATAGGAAGTCTTTTTATTGTGTTGCCTTGATTTCTAAAGATGAAGATAAAGAAAGGAATCATTTTAGATTGAGTTCGACATTTAACTATGGTCATATGAATCTAAAAACATGAAGATAGAAGTGTACCTATTGAAAACAGTAAGCTGTTTCGTAGAGAATAGCTTGACCTTTGATGATTATGTGGATTTTCTGTAATTATTTAGTTAGAATTGTACTTTGAATCCTTAATGAAAGTTGTATA
This sequence comes from Eucalyptus caleyi, assembly GCA_014182885.2. Classification (NCBI taxonomy): domain Eukaryota; kingdom Viridiplantae; phylum Streptophyta; class Magnoliopsida; order Myrtales; family Myrtaceae; genus Eucalyptus; species Eucalyptus caleyi. The sequence continues at coordinate 43,612,074 of CM024468.2, forward strand.
ACACATCCTTAGGAATAACATATCAAAATTTGAGAATAAATGGACAAGGTTTGATTAGTAAGACGATTTTCTCCGTAGATATTAAATCCGGACGTCATTACTGGATGTTAGTAAAGATTATAGCGATTACTACTCTTAATACAGTGATATATAGACTTAGGTTTTTTCACGGAAAATGTCGATCTATGTCTCTAATTTAACATACTAAAATTTCGTAGTGTTCTGATACAAATTGTTATACTTTTGTGTCTGAGAACAAAACTACTCGTTTAGTTAATAATATGTTTAAACCCGAGAATATGCAATAGTTGTTGTGTCTTTTACATTAGTCTTGCATGACACACATAGAGTCTAGTGATCTTAGAACATATGTTAGTCGTATAAAAGTAAGTCTCATATATCATTTGAGGTATATGCACAATTAGTATCATGCGCGTGCAATGAGTGTGATGCATAGTGCTTAATTATAGGATAAATATTTGTTTGGCATGGTACGGGACATGTCGTAATGGGTTTTATCTTATAATTTGGACACGCACGTGTGCTAGGTATATGAGAGTTAGGTGTATAGTTATTTACTTTGAAGTCTTTTTCTTTCGCATACGGTGAATGCATTAATCTAAGGTGTGGTGGTGTGAAACGTTTGCTTAAATGAGTGAATGAACCCATCGGTACTGAGATACCGGTGATGCCCCTCGGAAGTTGGGATGCCCATGCTGTGTGATCTTGGATGCCTTGGTCCCGTGTTACTGAGATGCCTCAGAGTGAGATGCCCTTGTGTGTGATCAATGATGCCTCGGTTGTGTGATACCGGGATGCCTCAGAGTGAGATGCCCCATGCTGAGTGATCTTGGGAGGACCTCAGTTGTGTGATACCGGCATGCCTTAGAGTGAGATGTCCAAAATAGAGATATTGTGGAAGTTCGGATAAGGGAATTTTCGGAAGTGACTCAATCGGGCCGGCAGAGTTCTAGTGGGTAAACTGATCGAGGGTGGACTATATGCACACTAAATATAATTCTACTTGGCGAGTGAGTTCATTCATTATTGTTGCATTTCATCTTGATATGGATTGATTCTATGATGGATATTTATAGATATGGATGCACTCAGGATGTTTTATATGAGGTGGTTATAAATATGATGTGTTAGTATTCAATCGATTATACTCGTGACAATCCTATCTTTGTATCTTAAGCTGTTTGGTCATGATTCCCTTGTAAACTTGATGGCTGTGGATTGTCTAAGTTAGAATCTTATCATTTCTTTACTGGGCATAGTTTTTGCTCATTCCTTACATTTTTCAGATTGATAGTATGGATGTGCCCCCAATAGCTCGTTATGGAGTGATATCGGGCATTGAGGTTACCTTTCGTGATGTGTATGACCCTGATGTTGAGTTGATTTTCTCCAAGTATGAGGCTGCGTTATGGATGGATGATGGTAGAGCTTAGATGATCCCGATGAAGTTTGTCGCGTGGTTTGTCAACCACGATGGAGCGATGTTTGGCCCTCTTCCTTTTAGCAATGATGGACCAGGAGTTGGGACGGATGGCGCCTAGATGCCTTTGATCATGTAGAAGGTGAATGTCTTTTGTTTCTTTTGATGAACGTGGGTTGGTTTGGGATTAGTGGAGTTAGACAACCCATACCCTTATCCCAGGATGTTTACTTGCGCCCTTACTTTTGAAAATGTAAATGTGATGTATATAGGCGAGGTACTTGTAAAAAGATCCAAGTCGAATTTTTGTAAGCCCGAACAATCTTAACAAGTTTAGTAATGAAGCTTCTCATGATCTTTATATATAATCTTAATAGGATTGTCTATTATGAATTGATAGTACTACTACAGGATAATCCTTGTAAAACAAAGTGTAAATTTTAAATAATCCATGTTATACATGCTAACCTCCAAAGGTGAACACCATAGACTAACAAATGGAATTTATAAGTTCGGTAAGATAATAACATTTGAAATTTTTGCTTGCACTTAGTACGTGACGCTACTAGGACGTCACGCGTCTAGTTTTGCGTGAAACTAGGCATATTCTAGAATTAAAGAAAAATCTTATTTTTAAAAGTGCTAGTACGAACACCTAGAGGGGGTGAATAGGTGTGAAAATAGATTTTGCAAAATGCAGTGAAAATTTTTACTTTTAACCTGAGTTTGGTTGATTACAGACTTTGCAGAAAGAATTAGACTTTAATAGCTATTTCAAACCACGGAAGTATATCATAGCAAATAAAGTAAAGGTGTTAAGGAAAGAAAATGTTGCACACAAAATTTATAGTGGTTCGGCTTAGATCAAACATATATCCACTCTCCCACGTTAACAGCCTTCTGTTGGATTCCACTATGCAATCAACAAGAGATTACAACTTTGAGTGTAAACATTTAGTGGTAGATCACATTATCTCACTAAGTCACTCTTTTGATATTTCTCTCACGATCACAAACGTTTAAGCTCACAAGAGATAAGCATATGAAAGAAGTTCGCTTAGACTTTGGAATTATAAATTCTACGCTCTGTCTCTTACTAGCTCATCGGTCCTTCATCTCCTTAAATACTCATCAACTTCCAAACTAGCCGTTGGACAGTATCTTAGAAGATCGTCTTCCAATCTACACATTGGACAGATCTGTATCTAGAAGATTTGGTAACCGTTGAGTGATAGAAGTAGAATCCCAAATTGATTCTGATCGCTCATACAAATAGAATCTTGGTTTCCATAAGTAGAGCTTATTCATATAGAAAATTTTTGTCTTCAAGATCCAATTGTTAATCAATTAGATTGAGTCAATCAAATTAATCTTAATGTAGAATCCAACCAGATCACTAGCCGTTATACATTTAGGGCTTATGTTACCTTCTGTCAAGTTGTTTCGTTCTGATCATACTTTGTTTTGAATTTGTTACATTTTGAGCTTGTGTCTCGTTCTAGATGTAAAGTCTGAGTGTCTTCTGTCCTGGAGTAGAGTCTGAGTGCAATAGATTTTACAATCTGGACGTAAGTCTAAACATATTTTGCTTATAAACATATTTAGCCTTGAGGTCTGGACATAGTCTGGATAAGTTCATCTCTAGCATAGAGTTTGTTTTCTGGTCCTTCCAAGTATAGATTTTGACAATTTCCTTTACATGTTCAATCATCTGCATAGTATGTTACTCAACAATTAAACACGTTAGTAGCCTTTGATTTATTTTGTCATCTTCAAAACATCATAAGGGATTTCCCTAATAATCTCTCTCTTTTTGATGATGACAAAACAATCTCTATATATGTAGATGTGTAATCACACTTTCTAAAAATTTTAATAAATCAGAGCAATGTAATTCAAATCAAAAGATAGTAGAAGATAGTAAATATATTGAGCATAACAAAATATAAAAAAAATAATCGCAACTCAATATTATACAATAAATAATATCAACCAATCAATACATATGCATATTTATATTCTCTCCCCCTTTTTGTCATAATCAAAAAATGATAAAAAGTATCACGTAGAGAATATAAAGCGATAACAAATATATCTTGCATGAAACACAATTTTTAAAAAATTAGCTTTTATAAAGTAAGTCGAATATCAAAGATATGTAATATGGCTCACTTCGATCATATATATCAGCAAATATCCAATAAAAATCACGGATGCATTATAAAATTTACTTACCGCTTTTGTCATAATAAAAAGATAATGTAAATAAGAGATTTGTTAATGACAAAAGGTAATAAAAGATGCACTAACCGGATTTTTAGAACTTAACCAATTCGACACATTTACCTTTTCCTTCTTTCCATAATAATTAAGATCATGATCAATTCAAAAGATTTTTCCATAATTGATCAATGTTCTCCCTCAATTTGTTGCCTTTTTGAGGTGATCACGATTCTTTTTATTTCTTTTGGATTCACGTTCTCCCCCTGTCATCAAGACAATATTTGCGGAAACTTTGCAAAAGGAAGAGAATCTTTGAGCCTCTAGAAAATAGTACAGAATCTCCATGATTTTCAAATCTAGCTTTCCAAAATCCATATAGAAGATTCTTTTGTGACCTGCAAATTCTTACATAACAGTTAATAATCCTTGCAAAAATATCACGTAATACATTCATCTAATTTGCGTATCAAACTTGCTAGATATAAGATATCTTCTAAAAATATAGCAAGAATATCCATGAATATATAATAATATCTTTCAAGATCAAAGGGGATTTCCTTAAGCAAAAATCTCAAAATATATTATTGATGCAATTCGCAAAAAGAAAGATGATTTTCTATCACGTGCCAAATCAAGTAAAAAATTGCAATGCCTTATATTTGTGATAAGAGATATTTGCAATATAAATGATAAACAATCATCCAAAATCATAATAAATGCATGAAGAAATTTGTAAGGTGGGATGATAAAAAATATTCTCTTACCCAAAGTATATGTTTGAAATATACCATTGATAAAAAAAAAAATCATTACCAATCTTCGCAGGAGATACTTTTCTGATTGTACCAAAATCTGTGTAGATTCGCGATCATTCTTCCCTTATAGGATTTCCTGCAATCAACTCATTTCCTTTTTGGTATCCATCAATTTGGATCCATCCATTTTGTTAGAGCAAAATAGAAAATCTCCATAGATAAACAAATATTCTTTCGTAATTCATCATAACAAAGTATTTTAAGGAAAGAATATCTTTGCACAATAAATTAATATCACATAAAACAGATTTTCATTTTGTAAAATATGACAAAATTAGAGAGCATAAAATTAGATAAAATAAATTGCATTATCTCTAAAGAAAGATATCAAATCAATCACACACATTAGATCAAATCACAACTCACAAAAACAAATCACACGATTCTTTCTTCAATAAAACAAATTATTGAATACGGTCATAATAAAATCTAAATCAATCGAGGCACAAAGATAATATATCGAATATCAAGTACAATGAGAATTATGTACCCAAATCAAATTGAAAAAAAAAAAAACATTCCTTACAAACCCTCTTTTTTCTTTTCTTTTATTTCCTGCAAAAATAACTCATCTTTTCTTTGGTACCTATTTTTTCTTGGGTTCATGAGAGTTAACAGAGTATGTTGCTTTTACCCAATCTTTCTTAACAGATCTTCAGACTTTATGATATTCTTTCTCAAAGTGTTCTGAATCTTCACAATTTGAACACTTAAGGGCATTTCGACCAACATGTTTTGTAAAGATCCTTTGAAAATGCTTCTTGTACGTAAGTTTAGGAGGTCTTTGTCTAAGTCTCTCATTGACTTTAGGAAAATCTATTAGAGAATCACTTTCCTTTTTGAAACTAAGTCCCAACTTATTATAGTAAGGTACTTGTATGGAAATGATATGCTCTAATGTTTTTGAACCATTTGAAAATTCATTTTTTAAAGAATCATTTTCTTTGATAAGTAAATCTTGACTTTTTTTGTTTGTAGAAAATCTTTTTGCAAAATTTCAAACTTTTCTTTTTGAGAAAGATACTGTTGCCTAAACCATGAATTTTCATTTTTTTTTTTTTTAGTTTGGAGATCCTTTTAAGAGAAGATTTGAGATTTGAACAAAGCTCATTTGTATACTTAAGAACTTTAGTAGGAATTTTTGAATGACTTACCTCGATTTTCTCATTGGATTCTGAATCTATATCTCGAGTTAGATTTTGATTTTGAGTTTATATCTAAGTCGACTTTGATTTTGAGTTTGTGTCTTCGTCGACTCGATTCCGAGTCTGATTCTAATTCCGAATTTGAGTCTGAATGTGCCATCAAAGATATATTTCCTTGCTTGTCATCTTCTTTCATTGTTCTTTTTATGGCCATTCTGCTTGTATTGTATTCTTCCACTGAATTTCCTTCATTTTCTACTTAGCTTTTTGAATTTCTTGATCATAAAAGCAAGTTTTTCGTTGTCCATGTCATATTCTGAGTCTGTATCTTTAGAATCAATGTTAGATATTAAAGCGATGGACTTCTTACCTTCGGGATCTTCATCGTTGATTTGTTCCACTTCATAGGATTGAAGAATGCCAATCAATTCATCAACGGAAAGGGGCATAATCCTCTGAATCTCTCGAATTGAGGTCTTGACATGATTCCAATCTTTTGAGAGACCTCGCAAAAGTTTGTTGATCTTCATTGGGGAAGAAATTTGATGACCTTGATATGCTAAACCATTTACAATTTCTGTAAAACGATTGAACATATCTCCAATCGACTCTTTTGACTTCATCTTGAAGGATTCATATTGACCAAGCAGGAAGTTCACTTTTGTCTCTTTTACACGTTCAGTCCCTTCATAAGTAACATGAAGCCTATCCAGACTTCCTTTGCTGTTTCACATGAAGAAAATTCTATTATATTCAGTAGGAGACAATTTACAATATAAAGAATAAATGACTTTTGCATCAAGAGCTTCTCTTTTAGATATCTCTGTCCGAGATATAGGAGCGGGTGGGGGGGGGGTTTGATTTATTTGTTTTTGCCATTCTTATTTGATGTAGACGTAGTAGTGGGATTGATTCATTTTTCCACAACATTCCATTACAAGGGATCTCTGGATCTTAGGAATGCCTTCATTTTGTTCTTCTACACATTGTATTCTTTTCCATCAAAATATGGTGGCTTAGTGTTGCTTTGCCCTTCCATAAGTCCTGGTGTCAAGATACTAGCCATAGAAGATCTTTAACTCAAAAGTAAAAATACTTTAATAAAACAAGCACTTGGCTCTGATACCAATTGAAAGTGCTAGTACGAACGCCTAGAGAGGGGTGAATAGTTGTGAAAACAAATTTTGCAAAATACAATGAAAAACTTTACCTTTAACCTGAGTCTGGTTGACCAAAGATTTTGCAGAAGGAATCAGACTTTAACAGGTATTTCAAACCATAGAAGTATATCGCAACAAATAAAATAAAGGAGTTAAGGAAAGAGAATGTTGCACATAAAATTTATAGTGGTTTGGCTTAAATCAAGCCTACGTTCACTCTCCCACGCTAACAACCTTTTGCTGGATACCACTATGCAATCAATAAGAGATTACAACTTTGAGTGCAAACACTTAGTGGTAGATCACACTATCTCACTAAGTTACTCTTTTGGTATTTCTCTCACAATCACAAATGTTTAAGCTCACAAGAGACAAGTGTATGAAAGAAGTTCGATCAAACTTTGGAATTATAAATTATACGCTCCATCTCTTACTTGCTTATCAGTCCTTCGTCTCCTTAAATACTCATCCACTTCCAAACTAGCCGTTGGACAATATCTTAGAGGATCATCTTCCAATCTACCCATTGGATAGATCTGTATCTAGAAGATTTGATAGCCGTTGAATGATAGAAGTAGAATCCCAAATTGATTCTGATTGCCCATACAAACAAAATCTTGATTTCCATAAGTAGAGCTTATTCGTATAGAAAGTTCCTGTCTTTAAAATCCAATTGTCAATCAATTAAATTGAGTCAATCAAATCAATCTTGATGTAGAATCTAAACCAGATCACTAGCCGTTATACATTTAGGGCTTGTGTTACGTTTTGTCAAGTTGTTTCATTCTAATCATGCTTCGTTTTGAATTTGTTACATTCTAAACTTGTGTCTCGTTCTGGATGTAAAGTCTAAGTGTCTTCCGTTTGAAGTAGAGTTTGAGTGCGATAGACTTTACAATCTAGACGTAAGTCTGAACATGTTTTGCTTCTGAACATATTTAGCCTTAAGGTCTAGATACAATCTGAATAAGTTCAGCTCTAGCATAGAGTCTGTCTTCTAGTTCTTCCAAATATAGACTTTGATAATATCCTTTACATGTTCTATCATCTGCATAGTATGTTACTCAACAATTAAACATGTTAATAGCCTTTGATTTATTTTGTCATCTTCAAAACATCATAAGGGATTTCCCTAACAATTTCAACCAGTAAACTTGACTAAGAAGGTTTGGTAATAACCTTTGGATGTGGAGAGTGGAGGATAACCTCAGGGGCAGAGTAGTAGCAAAGGGAAATCGTATGAGTATACTTTATCTTCTCCAAGGAGACAATATCAGTGATATGGTTGCAACTACAATGGCTACAGGTAATTTGTCTACTCTTTGACATTATCGTTTGGGACATCTTGGTGAAAAAGGTGTAAAGCAGTTACACTCAAGGAAATTACTTCCAGGTTTGCAAAAAGTTGAGTTAGATTATTGTGAGAGTTGCGTTTATGGAAAACAGAAAGTTGTTAGTTTCAATTGAATGAACAACAAAATAAAAGCCAGAAGCTAGAGTTGGTTCATATTGATGTATGGGGACCTACTCAAGAACTCTCTTATGGTGGTAAGAGATATTTTGTCACTTTCATTGATGATGCGACAATGAAGACTTGAGTTTATGTTCTTAGAGAAAAATCATAAGTATTTGGAATATTCATAATGTGAAAGACCATGGTAGAAAAAGAGACAGGATGTCAGATTAAAGTTCTGAAGTCTGATAATGGTGGTGAATACATGAGTAAGGAATTTGTAGAATATTTGAGTTAAGAGGGCATACATGAGTTAAAGACTGTTCCTAGAACTCCTCAAGAGAATGGTGTAGCTAAAAGGATGAACATGACTATTCTAGAACGTGCGAGATGCATGAGGCTACACGCGGGTCTCCCACTACACTTATTGGCTGCCACAGTTGATGCAGCTATTTATCTTATCAACGGAAGTCCATCTAGTGCGTTGGATGGAGAAATACCACAAGAATGGTGTTTAGGTAAAAATATTAATTATTCACATCTAAAAGTGTTTTGGTTGTATTGCGTATGTTTTGATTGATAGGGAGGATAGGAAAAAATTTGATGCTAAGTCCCAAAAGTGTGTCTTTATCGGATACGGTGGCAACGAGTATGGCTATAGGCTTTGGGATTATGAGAATAACAAAATCATCCGTAGTTGGAATGTAGTATTCCATGAAGAAAAGATGTACAAGAATCATCAGACAAAGCATGAGAAGGTAGTAGAACCAGAATGTTGAATTAGACACAAGGCCCGTGAAGATGTTTTTAGTAGATCAAAGTGCACTTGAAAGAGAGGTTCAAAATGAGCCTATTATTAGTGAAGAGGTAGTTCAAGAGGAACGCAGTGATTCGGAGCAAATGAATGACCCTGAAGTACCTGTATTGAGGAGGTCTGCATGTGTGAGAAAGCCAAATGTAATTTTTGATCCATCAGCTAATACTGTTCTGAACCATATCTTATATACAAATTCAGGGGAATTAGAGATTTACAATGAGGCAAAGGTAAACACGTCTCACTTGCAGTGGGAGTGTGCTATGAAAGACGAGAAGAGCTCGTTACTTTAGAACAAAACTTGGGAGTTGACCAAGTTGCCCATAGGTAAAAACAAACTTTATTAAACAAATGGGTGTACATGATTAAGAATGAAGCAGATGGTAGTATTAGATACAAGGCGAGACTTGTAGTCAATGGTTTTTCTTAAAAAGAAGGGATCAACTACTTCGAGATATTTTCACTTGTAGTAAAAATGACATCAATTAGAATTTTGCTGAGTATAGTTATAGTGGAGGATCTTCATATTGAGCAGTTAGACGTAAAAACAACATTTTTACATTGTGACTTAAATGAAAAACTATACATGGCACAACCTAAGGGTTTTGAAGTCAAAAGTAAGGAGCACATGGTATGTTGCTTGAAGAAAAACTTGTATTTGATGGTTTCATGAAAGAAAATGGATTTGCACATTGTGAGTCTGATCACTGTGTTTATTTTTGCAAGTATGATGATGGTGACATTGTGTATGTCTCTTTATATGTGGATGACATGCTGTGGCTAGTTCCAATATGAAGAGAATTGCAAAAGTGAAGAAGATGTTATCATCACAGTTTGCAATGAAGACTTGGGAGAGGCCAAGAATATTTTAGGTATGAAAATTGTCAAGGATAGGAAAAATAAGAAATTATGCCTACGCAAAAATATTATGTGAACAAGGTGTTAAAGAGGATTAATATGGACAAGGCAAAACTGGTTGCAACTCCTCTAGCAAGTCACTTCAAACTTTCTAAGGATGTGTCCGAGCACTCAGGCTTTGAAAGATGAGATTATGGTAGTTCCATATGCATCAGCAGTGGGGAGTTTGATGTATGCCATAGTGAGCATGAGACCAGACATTGCACAGGCAGTGGGAGTTATGAGTCGATATATGCATAACCCAGGTAGAGAGCATTGTAATGCATTGAAATTGATATTGAGATATCTAGTAGGTATTTCCAATTACTCACTTTGTTATGGTGGTACATTTCTAGAGTTGCAGGGTTATGTAAATGTAGATCATTCGGGTGATCGAGATAATGGTAAGAATACCACTGGATATGTCTTTATAGTTGCAGGTATAGCAGTGAGTTAGGTATCTCAACTACAAAAAGTAGTGGCTTTATCGATGATAAAGGCAGATTACGTGGCGATCACAGAAGCTTCTAAAGGAAATCATGTGGTTACAAGGTTATATGGAGGTGCTACATCAAAAACAGCCTGTCAATACACTGTGGAGTGATAGTCAAAGTGCAGTACACTTAGCAATGAATGTAGCTTATCACTTAAGGACTAGACATATCAAGAAGTGTTATCACTTTATTAGATCAACATTGAAAGATAATGAGTTAATGTTACAGAAAATTGATGGTTCGAAGAATCCAGCTAACATGTTGACCAAGGTAGTAGATAGAGAGAAGCATATTTTCTATACTACTACCATTGGTGTTCCTCTATGTTGATTGATGAGGAGTATCACAGAGGCACAAGTTTTTCAACTACTAGTTTTTGAAGAAGACGGATGCAAAGTTACTTGGTGCTTGGGTATATTTGTCTTTAAGTGGGAGATTGTTATAGATGAAGCCAAATATTTTTAGGGGTTTTTTTGTCTTTTCAATCAGATTTTCTTTTAGGTTAAAAGTGATACCTTTATATTAGCGATGGCAAGATGCTGGTTGTCAAGACGCTGAAAAAGAAAAATAGAGACAAGAAAAAGAGAAGAAAAATTGAGTTTTTTTTTTTTTTTTTTTTTTCATTATGGGGTTCTCAATCTCTTTGAGCCCTGATCTTGAGAGAAGATCATCGTTGTATTTCAACTTTTTTCGAAGTCTAGTGGATTCGCAGAGTGCCTCTACACGGAGACGTAGCCCAGGTTTCGGTGAACTTCATTACCAAATTTTCTGGCGTGTTCTTCTGATTCTGTTATTTTATTATTATATTCTGCCTGGTGAATTCTTTGCAAGCGTTATTTTTTCTAAAATCGACGTGCGATTTCATAACACTTTATGGGATTGGAGAGGACAAAACAGCAACACGCCAGACTTACTGCGTGGTTTCATACCCCTAAAAATTACTCTATTAAAGTAAAAGCATCCTATTTATTGAGTAGCAATTGTTAATAGCTGCGTAAAGATCTATTACTATTTTTCCTTTGTTCATCCAAGAATACGAGAGATACCGTAAGGAATTGGAATCCAGAAGTTTAACTCCGCCATCTGTGATGTCTTCGGTGACTAAAAGCCTGCCTGAAAGCTATGGAGGTCCTTTCCATGTTTAGACCGACATACCCAAGTAGAAGTGTTTCTGAGACGTCCTGAGGTCATCCTCAGTACGTACTGGATTGGAACTGCTTTTACAACTTGCCTCTGTCATTCTTCCTCTCTGTCTTTTAGTTTGGCTTGTGTTTTAGTAACTATTATTCTTGGAAGAGCTGTCATTTCTTGGTGATTGCCCACATCAACTTAATGTCTGGTTATATTAGTGGAGGTTGGCGACACACCTTTAATAAGAAGACAGACAATTTTGTCTCCATATAATTTGATGCAGGCTTCATGTTGCTAACATTGTCCATAATTGTTGTCTCTGAGTTTCCAATTTCTTGAAGTACATCTGATTGCTTAGTGTTTAGTTAACTTCTTTACGATCCGAGTTACTCATTTCCGCATTTGTTGATTCTTTTTTCACCCTTATGTCTCCTCATTAATCTTTATATTTTCTTTGATTTGCAGCCTCTAACCAGAAGGATGCACATATCGTCTGCACAAGCATGCAGGTTGATGACCAAATTATTAACCACTTCCCTTATGAGGCTTGTTTCGTGATGAAATGCCATTTGGCTGAGAGACTGTTCAAAAGGTCAGAAAGATTTAGATTTTTCTTGTTTGTAGCAGTTAAGGCACTGTTTAGTAACCATCCAAACAATGCCTAATTCTGATTTTTTATTCTCGGAATCAGTTTGGGCCAAGAATCGCGTTTGGTAAAATTTTTGTTCCCGGGAACAGATTTGGAGGAGAATCAAGAATATAAAAAAAGAAGTTGATTCTTGTTCTGGGAACAAAACTGAGAATCAGAACTCTTCTTTTTCTCTTTTCTTCTTCTTCATTGACCACCATCCCACGATTGCTGCCTATTGCCATCCGCCGCCGCTCGCCACCGCTGGTCGCCGGCAACCGGTCACCGCTGTCTGACGCCACCGGTCACCAGCAACCGATCTGGCGAGCTCACCAGGCCAGGGCAAGGTCTGGCGAGCTTGCCGGAGGCAAGCCCAGCCATCGGCGAGGCCGAGCCTCGCGGATGGCCAGGTGGGCCTCACTAGGGCTGGGCGAGGCTCGCCTAGCCCCGGCAAGGCTCGCCCAGCCCCGCTAGTGGTTGGGCGAGCCTCGTGATGCCCAGCCCCGCTGGTGGCTGGGCGAGCCTCATGACGCCCAGCCTCACCGATGGCTAGGCGGGCCTCACCTAGCCCTGGCGAGGCTCGTCTGGCCATTGACAAGGCTCGCCCAGCCCCGGCGAGGCCGGCTTGGCCACCGGCGAGGTTGGGTGAGCCTCGCCCAGTTGCCGACAAGGCTCGGCCGATGAGGGCAGGCCTTGCTAATGGCCAGCGATACTCCGGTGAGGTTGCCGGCCTGAAGAAGAAGAATAGGAGAAAAAAGAAAAAAAAAAGGAAAAAAGAAAAAAAGGAAAAATTATAAAAATAATTTAAAAATTAAAAGAAATTGATTTGGAATAAATCAATGAAAGACGGTAAAAATGCAATTCTATTCCGAATCAGAAATTTTGTACAATTACCAAACATGTTTTTTTTTTTTAGAATCAGGTTAAAGAGAATGAATAAAAAAAATCATTTCTGATCAAAATTTGTTCTCGAAGAATCGTTACCAAACGCGCTCTAAGTTTCTCAAATAATTATTCATTTTTCCATCATCCTGAAGTTTTTGGGTTCTTCCTGAAGTCGTAAAAATTAACCTCGGAATTTGTTTGCTACCACAGATTCGTCAGGCATATGGATCTCCTCACTGGCTACAGCCAACTTGGAAGCTCAGTTATCTCAACTTATAGTCCACTATTACTTTCGTAAATATGTGGACTTAACCATATGTGGATTTTAAAACCCCGGAGCATGGCACTGAGTATTGACACTACTTTCACCGATAGCATATCAGCCATCATCCTTCTCATGGAGATTTGTGCTAAATTTGTTAAGAGGCACATCGACCATCCTGCTTTATTACAAGGGAAAAAGTTTGATCTTCGCTTTATAGCACTCATCTGCAGTTTGAACCTCTTGTAGATACTCCTTTCTGATGGATTCTGTTTGAGGTTTCTTTTTTGTTTTTTTAATCTGTCAATAGGGCGTAAATCAATGAAACTTTTATAAATTAATGGTTGTCTCGTCTGGCTAGTCACTGCATTGAACATTTCTCATTTTCTCTCATTTCTCAAATTTCTGGTAGCGTACCCATACTCATTGGAGAAGTACAGACTTTTTAGTACAAAACTAACTTCACAGTAATGATATGTCTCATGCAGCATCTAATTACGTATTTTTTTCCTTAGTTTTTTGGCAGTGATGCACTGTTACTCACGCTATAGAGGGTTCAAGCCAGTACTTAGATGATATGCTCCCTGCTATGCATTTGATGGTTTTATTGGTAGCGGGTCAATATGAATTAGGGATGTGTAGTTAGAAAGAATCATTGATTCAATATTTACATACACTTTTTCAGGATTATCGGGAGATCGACGAGCAACGTAGAGGTAGTCAATTCTTGCCTTTTATTGCCTGACAAAGAGTGTTCCTCTCTTGCGATCAAATTTAACTGGGGATTCTCTTAGTTGCAGTCAAGCGGTTCGATGTGCATGAGGGGGTAAAAAAGATGCTCAGGTCGATATTTGAGGCGGTTGCGATTGTGCATCCTAACATGCATAGTCCAATCTCTACGGCCATAATATGGAGTGTCTACGGCCATAATATGGAGTGAATGTCATGCTCGACAACTCTTTCAAACTAAAGTTGGCAAAAATCTATCAAAAGGATTGCGTTAGAATTTTGCGTTAGAATTTTGCGTTAAAATTTTGCGTTAGAATTTTGCATTAAAATTTTGCGTTAAGATTTACGATTACATTGATAAAATTGAAAAGTTTATAATAGAATTGATATCTATAGAATATCTTTATGACCGATTGAGTAATTTTTTCAATTTATTTGATTTGTAGAGTTTCTCGGACACACTCAAGCATTTTCGGATTGAAAGTTGCCAATTTATTGACGTTGACCGTTGACCCAACAATATGAACCCAAGCTGGCAATTTGTCCCTGTATTCTGCCTCTCATTATTTTCATTGGCGTAAAAACACGGTTGTTAGAATGTTCCACGCTTGTATTTTAGATTTTACTTGCTTAAAAGTTTGCGGAAAACAAATCGCAATTTCCTTTGTCCAAATTAATAAAAGTGATTTTATTACAAGTGTGTAAAAACTAGCTCAAACAGGTTATGCTTTTGTCTTTGGTGGTTGAGCTCTAAACTTAGTTCTTTTTTTCTTTTCAATTTTTCAGAATTTTAACGGCAATTTTTTAATAGAATTTTAAATTGACAAAATTGAAAAGTTTATGATTGAATTGCCATTTATATAATATCTTTATGACTGATTGAGTAATTTTTTCAATGTTATTTGATTTGTAGAATTTCTCGGACCCACCCTAGCATTTTCGGATCAAAAGTTGCCAAATTTATTGACGTTGACCATTGACCCAATAATATGAACCCCAGCTGGCAATTTGTCCTTGTGTTTTGCCTCTCATTATTTTCATTGGCGTAAAAACACGCTTGTTAGAATGTTCCATGCTTGTATTTCAGATTTTACTTGCATGATAGTTTGCGGAAAACGAATCACAATTTCCTTTGTCCAAATTAACAAAAGTGATTTTATTACAAGTGTGTAAAAACCAGAAGCTTAAACAGGTTATGCTTTTGTCTTTGGTGGTTGAGCTCTAAACTTAGTTCTTTTTTATTTCTTTTCAATTTTTCAGAATTTTAACGCAATTTTTTAACAGAATTTTAAATTGACAAAATTGAAAAGTTTATGATTGAATCGACATCTATATAATATCATTATGACTGATGAGTAATTTTTTCAATGTTATTTGATTTGTAGAGTTTCTCGACCCACTCAAGAATTTTCAGATCGAAAGTTGCCAAATTTATTGACGTTGACAGTTGACCCAATAATATGAACCCCAGCTAGCAATTTGTCCATGTATTCTGCCTCTCATTATTTTCATTGGCGTAAAACACGCTTGTTAGAATGTTCCATGCTTGTATTTCAGATTTTACTTTCTTAATACTTTGCAGAAAACAAATCGCAATTTCCTTTGTCCAAATTAATAAAAGTGATTTTTTTACAAGTGTGTAAAAACCAGAAGCTCAAACAGGTTATGTTTTTGTCTTTGGTTGATGAGCTCTAAACTTAGTTCTTTTTTTCTTATCAATTTTTCAGAATTTTAACAGCAATTTTTTAACAGAATTTTAAATTAACAAAATTGAAAAATTTATGACTGAATTGCAATTTATATAATATTTTTAAGACTGATTGAGTAATTTTTCAATGTTATTTGATTTGTAGAATTTCTCGGACCCACCCTAGCAGTTTCGGATCGAAAGTTGCCAAATTTATTGACGTTGACCGTTGACCCAATAATATGAACCCGAGCTGGCAATTTGTCCCTGTATTCTGCCTCTCATTATTTTCATTGGTGTAAAAACATGGTTGTTACAATGTTCCACGCTTGTATTTTAGATTTTACTTGCTTAAAAGTTTGTGGAAAACAAATCGCAATTTCCTTTGTCCAAATTAATAAAAGTGATTTTATTACAAGCGTAAAAACCAGAAGCTCAAACAGGTTATGCTTTTGTGTTTGGTGGTTGAGCTCTAAACTTAGTTCTTTTTTTTTTTCTTTCAATTTTTCAGAATTTTAACGGCAATTTTTTAATAGAATTTTAAATTGTGAAAATCAGAAAAAGTTTATGATCAATCACATTTATATAATATCTTTATGACTGATTGAGTAATTTTTTCAATGTTATATGATTTGTAGAATTTCTCGGACCCACCCTAGCATTTTCGGATCGAAAGTTGCCAAATTTATTGACGTTGACAGTTGACCCAATAATATGAACCCCAGCTAGCAATTTGTCCCTGTATTCTGCCTCTCATTATTTTTATTGGCATAAAAACATGCTTGTTAGAATGTTCCATGCTTGTATTTCAGATTTTACTTGCTTAATACTTTGCGGAAAACAAATCGCAATTTCCTTTGTCCAAATTAATAAAAGTGATTTTTTTACAAGTGTGTAAAACCAGAAGCTCAAACAGGTTATGCTTTTGCTTTGGTTGTTGAGCTCTAAACTTAGTTCTTTTTTTTTATCAATTTTTCAGAATTTTAACGGCAATTTTTTAATAGAATTTTAAATTGACAAAATCAAAAGTTTATAATCAATCGACATCTATATAATATGTTTACCACTGATTGAGTAATTTTTTCAATGTTATTTGATTTGTAGAGTTTCTCGGACCCACTCAAGCATTTTCGTATAGAAAGTTGCCAAAATTATTGACGTTGACCGTTGACCCAATAATATGAACCCCAGCTGGCAATTTGTCCTTGTATTTGCCTCTCATTATTTTAATTTGCATAAAAACACGCTTGTTAGAATGTTCCATGCTTGTATTTCAGATTTTACTTGCTTAATAGTTTGCGGAAAACAAATCACAATCTCCTTTCTCCAAATTAACGGAAGTGATTTTCTTACAGGTGTGTAAAAACCAGAAGCTCAAACGGGTTATGCTTTTGTCTTTAATGGTTGAGCTCTAAACTTAGTTCTTTTTTTTTTTCAAACTTTCAGCATTTTAACGACAATTTTTTAACAGTTTGATTGAATTGACATCTATATAGTCTCTGTATGACTGATTGAGTAATTTTTTCAGTCTAATTTGATTTGAAGAGTTTCTCGGACCCACTCAAGCATTTTCGTATGGCAAGTTGCCAAAATTATTGACATTGACCGTTGACCCAATAATATGAACCCCAGCTGGCAATTTGTCCTTGTATTCTGCCTCTCATTATTTTTATTGGCATAAAACACGCTTGTTAGAATGTTCCATGCTTGTATTTCAGATTTTACTTGCTTAATAGTTTGCGGAAAACAAATCGCAATTTCCTTTGTCCAAATTAATGGAAGTGATTTTATTACAAGTGTGTAAAACCAGAAGCTCAAACAGGTTATGCTTTTGTCTTGGGTGGTTGAGCTATAAACTTAGTTCTTTTTTTTCTTGTCAATTTTTCAGCATTTTAACGACAATTTTTTAACAGAATATTAAATTGACAAAATTCAAGAGTTTATGATTCAATTGACATCTATATAATATCTTTATGATTGAATGAGTAATTTTTTAAATATTATTTGATTTGAAGAATTTCTTGGACCCACTCTAGAATTTTCGGATCGAAAGTTGCCAAATTTATTGACGTTGACCGTTGACCCAATAAGATGAACCCGGATTTGTCCATGTATTTTGCCTCTCATTCTTTTCATTGGCGTAAAAACACGCTTGTTTGAATGTTCCATGCTTGTATTTCAGATTTTACTTGCTTAATAGTTTGCGGAAAACAAATCACAATTTCCTTTGTCCAAATTAACGGAAGTGATTTTATTACAGGTGCGTAAAAGCCAGAAGCTCAAATAGCTTATGCTTTTGTCTTTGGTGGTTGAGCTCTAAGCTTAGGTCTTTTTTTTCTTGTCAATTTTTCAGCATTTTAACGACAATTTTTTAACAGAATTTTAAATTGACAAAATTCAAGAGTTTATGATTGAATTGACATCTATATAATATCTTTATGACTGAATGAGTAATTTTTTAAATGTTATTTGATTTGAAGAATTTCTCGGACCCACTCTAGAATTTTCGGATCGAAAGTTGCCAAATTTATCGACGTTGACCGTTGACCCAATAAGATGAACCCCGATTTGTCCTTGTATTTTGTCTCTCATTCTTTTCATTGGCGTAAAACACGCTTCTTTGAATGTTCCATGCTTGTATTTCAGATTTTACTTGCTTAATAGTTTGCGGAAAACAAATCACAATTTCCTTTGTCAAAACTAATGGAAGTGATTTTATTACAGGTGTGTAAAAACCAGAAGCGCAAACAGGTTATGCTTTTGTCTTTGGTGGTTGAGCTCTAAACTTCTTCTTTTTTTTTCTTTCCAATTTTTCAGCATTTTAATGACAATTTTTTAACATAATTTTAAATTGACAAAATTGAAAAGTTTATGATTGAATTGACATCTGTATAATATCTTTATGACTGATGATTAATTTTTTCAATGTTATTTGATTTGTAGAGTTTCTCGACCAACTCTAGAATTTTCGGATCCAAAGTTGCCAAATTTATTGACGTTGACGGTTGACCCAATGATATGAACCCCAGCTGGCAATTTGTCCTTCTATTCTGCCTCTCATTATTTTCATTGGCATAAAAACACACTTGTTAGAATGTTCCATGCTTGTATTTCAGATTTTACTTGCTTAATAGTTTGCGGAAAACAAATCACAATTTCCTTTGTCCAAATTAATGGAAGTGATTTTAATACAAGTGTGTAAAAACCTGAAGCTCAAACAAGTTATGCTTTTGTCTTGGGTGGTTGAGCTCTAAACTTAGTTCTGTTTTTTCCTTGTCAAATTTTCACCATTTTAATGACAATTTTTTAAAAAAGAATTTTATATTGACAAAATTGTAGAGTTTATGATTGAATTGACAGCTATATAATATCTTTATGACTAAATGAGTAATTTTTTCAATGTAATTTGATTTTTAGAGTTTCTTGGACCCACTCAAGCATTTTCGTATAGCAAGTTGCCAAAATTATTGACATTGACCGTTGACCCAATAATATGAACCCCAGCTGGCAATTTGTCCTCTTATTCCGCCTCTCATTCTTTTCATTTGAGTAAAAACACGCTTGTTAGAATGTTCGATGCTTGTATTTCCGATTTTACTTCCTTCATTGTTTTCGGAAAACAAATCCCAATTTCCTTTGTCGTAATTAAGAAAAGTGATTTTATTACAAGTGTTTAAAACCAGAAGCTCAAACAAGTTATGCTTTTGTCTTTGTTGGGTGCGCTCTAAACTTAGTTCTTTTGTTTACTATTCAATTTTTCAGCATTTTAACGATAATTTTTTAACAGAATTTTAAATTGACGAATTGAAAAGTTTATTATTGAATTGATATCTATATAATATCTGTATGATTGATTGAGTAATTTTTTCAATGTAATTTGATTTCTAGAGTTTCTTGGACCCACTCAAGCATTTTCATATAGCAAGTTGCCAAAATTATTGACATTGACCGTTGACCCAATAATATGAACCCCAGCTGCCAATTTGTCCTCTTATTCCGCCTCTCATTCTTTTCATTTGAGTAAAAACACGCTTGTTAGAATGTTCGATGCTTGTATTTCCGATTTTACTTCCTTCATAGCTTTCGGAAAACAAATCCCAATTTCCTTTGTCCTAATTAAGAAAAGTGATTTTATTACAAGTGTTTAAAAACTAGAAGCTCAAACAAGTTATGCTTTTGTCTTTGTTGGTTGCGCTCTAAACTTAGTTCTTTTTTTTTTTCTGTTCATTTTTTCAACATTTTAACGACTATTTTTTAATGTAACTTTAAATCGACAAAATCAAAAGTTTTGGCGATTAAATCAAATCTATATAATATCTGTATGACTGATTGAGTAATTTTTTCAATGTAATTTGATTTTTAGAGTTTCTTGGACCCACTCAAGCATTTTCGTATAGCAAGTTGCCAAAATTATTGACATTGACCGTTGACCCAATAATATGAACCCCAGCTGGCAATTTGTCCTCGTATTCTGCCTCTCATTCTTTTCATTTCCGTAAAAACACGCTTGTTAGAATGTTCCATCCTTGTAGTTCAGATTTTACTTGCTTAATAGTTTTCGAAAAACAAATCCCAATTTCCTTTGTCCTAATTAACAAAAGTGATTTTGTTACAAGTGTTGAAAAACCAGAAGCTCAAACAAGTTATGCTTTTGTCTTTGTTCGTTGCGCTCTAAACTTCGTTCTTTTTTTTCTTTTCAATTTTTCAAAGATTTTAACGATAATTTTTTAACAGAACTTTCAATTAACAAAATCAAAAGTTTATGATTGAATCGACATCTATATAATATCTGTATGACTGATTGAGTAATTTTTTCAATGTAATTTGATTTTAGAGTTCCTAGGACCCACTCAAGCATTTTCGTATAGCAAGTTGCCAAAATTATTGACATTGACCGTTGACCCAATAATATGAACCCCAGCTGCCAATTTGTCCTCTTATTCCGCCTCTCATTCTTTTCATTTGAGTAAAACACGCTTGTTAGAATGTTCGATGCTTGTATTTCCGATTTTACTTCCTTCATAGCTTTCGGAAAACAAATCCCAATTTCCTTTGTCCTAATTAAGAAAAGTGATTTTATTACAAGTGTTTAAAAACTAGAAGCTCAAACAAGTTATGCTTTTGTCTTTGTTGGTTGCGCTCTAAACTTAGTTCTTTTTTTTTTCTGTTCATTTTTTCAACATTTTAACGACTATTTTTTAATAGAACTTTAAATCGACAAAATTGAAAAGTTTATGATTAAATTGAAATCTATATAATATATGTATGACTGATTGAGTAATTTTTTCAATGTAATTTGATTTGTAGAGTTTCTTGGACCCACTCAAGCATTTTCGTATAGCAAGTTGCCAAAATTATTGACATTGACCGTTGACCCAAAATATGAACCCCAGCTAGCAATTTGTCCTTGTATTCTGCCTCTCATTATTTTCATTGGCGTAAAAACACGCTTGTTAGAATGTTCCATGATTGTATTTCATATTTTAGTTGCTTAATAGTTAGCGGAAAACAAATCACAATTTGTCCTCGTATTCTGCCCTCAATCTTTTCATTTCCGTAAAATCACGCTTGTTAGAATGTTCCATGCTTGTATTTCATATTTTAGTTGCTTAATAGTTTGCGGAAAGCAAATCACAATTTCCGTTGTCCAAATTAACAAAAGTGATTTTATTACAAGTGTTTAAAAACCAGAAGCTCAAGGAAGTTATGCTTTTTGTCTTTGTTGGTTGCGCTCTAAACTTAGTTCTTTTGTTTACATGTCAATTTTTCAGCATTTTAACGATAACTTTTTAACAAAATTTTAAATTGACAAAAAAGAAAGTTTATTATTGAATTGACATCTACATAATATCTGTATGACTGATTGAGTAATTTTTCAATGTAATTTGATTTTTAGAGTTTCTTGGACCCACTCAAGCATTTTCGTATAGCAAGTTGCCAAAATTATTGACATTGACCGTTGACCCAATAATATGAACCCCAGCTGGCAATTTGTCCTCGTATTCTGCCTCTCATTCTTTTCATTTCCGTAAAAACACGCTTGTTAGAATGTTCCATCCTTGTAGTTCAGATTTTACTTGCTTAATAGTTTTCGAAAAACAAATCCCAATTTCCTTTGTCCTAATTAACAAAAGTGATTTTGTTACAAGTGTTGAAAACCAGAAGCTCAAACAAGTTATGATTTTGTCTTTGTTCGTTGCGCTCTAAACTTCGTTCTTTTTTTTTTTTTTTCAATTTTTCAAAGCATTTTAATGATAATTTTTTAACAGAACTTTAAATTAATAAAATTGAAAGTTTATGATTGAATTGACATCTATATAATATCTGTATGACTGATTGAGTAATTTTTTCAATGTAATTTGATTTTTAGAGTTCCTAGGACCCACTCAAGCATTTTCGTATAGCAAGTTGCCAAAATTATTGACATTGACCGTTGACCCAATAATATGAACCCCAGCTGGCAATTTGTCCTCTTATTCCGCCTCTCATTCTTTTCATTTGAGTAAAAACACGCTTGTTAGAATGTTCGATGCTTGTATTTCCGATTTTACTTCCTTCATTGTTTTCGGAAAACAAATCCCAATTTCCTTTGTCGTAATTAAGAAAAGTGATTTTATTACAAGTGTTTAAAAACCAGAAGCTCAAACAAGTTATGCTTTTGTCTTTGTTGGGTGCGCTCTAAACTTAGTTCTTTTGTTTACTATTCAATTTTTCAGCATTTTAACGATAATTTTTTAACAGAATTTAAATTGACAGAATCAAAAAGTTTATTATTGAATTGATATCTATATAATATCTGTATGATTGATTGAGTAATTTTTCAATGTAATTTGATTTCTAGAGTTTCTTGGACCCACTCAAGCATTTTCATATAGCAAGTTGCCAAAATTATTGACATTGACCGTTGACCCAATAATATGAACCCCAGCTGGCAATTTGTCCTCGTATTCTGCCTCTCATTCTTTCATTTCCGTAAAACACGCTTGTTAGAATGTTCCATCCTTGTAGTTCAGATTTTACTTGCTTAATAGTTTTCGAAAACAAATCCCAATTTCCTTTGCCCTAATTAACAAAAGTGATTTTGTTACAAGTGTTGAAAACCAGAAGCTCAGACAAGTTATGCTTTTGTCTTTGTTCGTTGCGCTCTAAACTTCGTTCTTTTTTTTCTTTTCAATTTTTCAGCATTTTAATGATAATTTTTTAACAGAACTTTAAATTAACAAAATTGAAAAGTTTATGATTGAATTTGACATCTATATAATATCTGTATGACTGATTGAGTAATTTTTTCAATGTAATTTGATTTTTAGAGTTTCTTGGACCCACTCAAGCATTTTCGTATAGCAAGTTGCCAAAATTATTGACATTGACCGTTGACCCAATAATATGAACCCCAGCTGGCAATTTGTCCTTGTATTCTGCCTCTCATTATTTTCATTGGCGTAAAAACATGCTTGTTAGAATGTTCGATGCTTGTATTTCAGATTTTAGTTGCTTAATAGTTTGCGGAAAACAAATGACAATTTCCTTTGTCAAAATTAATGGAAGTGATTTTATTACAAGTGTGCAAAACCAGAAGCTCAAACAGGTTATTCTTTTGTCTTTGGTGGTTGAGCTCTAAACTTTGTTCTTTTTTTTTTTTCTGTTCAATTTTCACAGAATTTGAAATTGACAAAATTGAAGAGTTCATGATTGAATTGCCATTTATATAATATCTTTATGACTGATTGTGTAATTTTTTCAATGTTATTTGATTTGTAGAATTTCTCGGACCCACTCTAGGCTTTTCGGATCGAAAGTTGCCAAATTTATTGACGTTGACCATTGACCCAATAAAATGAACCCCAATTGGCAATTTGTCCTTGTATTCTGCCTCTTATTATTTTCATTGGCGTAAAAACACGCTTGTTAGAATGTTCCATGTTTGTATTTCAGATTTTACTTGCTTAATAGTTTGCAGAAAACAAATCACAATTTCCTTTGTCCAAATTAACAAAAGTGATTTTATTACAAGTTTGTAGAAACTAGAAGCTCAAACAGGTTATGCTTTTGTCTTTGGTGGTTGAGCTCTAAACTTAGTTGTTTTTTTCTTTTCAATTTTCAGCATTTTAACGGCAATTTTTAACACAATTTTAACTTGATAAAATCAAATGTTTATGATTGAATTGACATCTATATAATATCTTTATGACTGATTGAGTAATTTTTCAGTGTTATTTTATTTTTAGAATTTCTCGACCCACTCAAGCATTTTCGGATCGAAAGTTGCCAAATTTATTGACGTTGACTGTTGACCCAATAATATGAACCCCAGCTTGCAATTTGTCCTTGTATGCTGCCTCTCATTATTTTGATTGGTGTAAAAAGACGCTTGTTAGAATGTTCCTTGCTTGTATTTCAGATTTTACTTGCTTAATAGTTTGCGGAAGACAAATCACAATTTCCTTTGTCCAAATTAATAAAAGTGATTTTATTACAAGTGTGTAAACACCAGAAGCTCAAACAGGTTATGCTTTTGTCTTTGGTGGTTGAGCTCTAAACTTAGTTCTTTTTTTTTTCTTGTCAATTTTTCAGCATTTTAATGGCATTTTTTAAACATAATTTTAATGGAAAGTACTGTGATATTTGAGTACAGATTTGGAATTTTTAGTGATACAAAGACAATTTAGGGAAAATGTGTAGTATAATTTGAGGGTTTTGGTGGTTTTTTTTCCTTATTTATAATGAAATATCGCATAAAAATAGTATTTTTGTGGTTAGGTGCAAAGAAAGGATATAGCTAGTTATTGAAAGGCTCTCACGTGGCCTCATCATCCAATCGATATAATATATGCAGAACACATAAGTTTGTAAGGACTCTAATCAAGACTGTACAATTTCCCTAACAATATTCCGCAGCATTTAACTATCATTTGGGCTTTTCTTTGAGTAATTACATATAGGTTCACTACGAGACTTACATGTAGCTATTTAGAAGATGAAACTTCACCAATGATTTCATGAATTATATTTTATTCTTTCTAGGGTTTGTTCATAACCTAACAAGAATCAGTTCCAATGGCATTAAACTCCAATAACCCAGCATCATTCTAACTTTTCATTTTCAATTTTTTTTGAATTATGTGGAGATTATTGGATATTTAAGTAGTTTTGAAATATTTAAAACTATTAACTTTTATAACGGTTCTTTTACTGTTATCAATTTGTAACGGCATTTGTCTGCCATTTATATAGAATGATTTTGTAATGTTTTATAGCAGTTATTTAATGGTCATGTAACGGCCTTGTAACAACCTTTTAATGGTCGTATAATGGCTCTATAATGTTTTATTTATTTATACATAAACTCTTCATTACTTTATAATGGCTATACAATGGTCATTTTCTTCTTTAATTACTGATTTATTTATGACTGTTTCTTAACGGCTCTCTCTTTCTTTAACTTATAAATGGTTACTCTGAACATAATTGGAAAGTAATATCGATATATCAAAACCACAATATTCCTATTTCTCTTTTCCTATTTTGTTACATATCTTTATTTTCTTTGTTAGATTATACACATGATGTTGTTCTGTTCATTCTAAAATTCAGTGCGGAGTATAGAAGAAGGTTCATTATATCTTGGAAAGATAGCCATTGAAGACTAACAAACTGAGTTTCGCACTTCGAGGAGCGGAATTATCCTTAAGGATAGTGCTTGCATGTCTCAAGCATTTGTTTTATCTTCTCATCTTTTTCAATGTATTTCCACCAATTGTTATTATTTTCATGTTATCTAACAATTTTTCCAACAAGTTCTCCCGGACGACGACCACACCACAAATTCTTGAAAAACAATCGTCAAATGAAGTCCAAGTGAAGGAATTGCCGTGCTCCACACAAGAGGAGGAAGGCGAAGGCATACTTCTGTGGAAGTTTTAAGCTATGGTGGGACAGCACGTCGATGGAGGCGGAAAGGGGACCGTCGAAATTGCAGGGTAGCAAGGGATTGAGATGCATGTGCTTAAAGATTGGGAAAGTGAGGGACATATTTATTTATTTTGTTTTTTGGTTGAAACAAAGATGTCATTCATATATTATAATGATACTTGAGAGGTATATAGAAAGCTTTCGAATTTTGCAAATCTTAAATAACAGTAGAACAAAGCAAAATCTAGAAAGCAACTAACAAAGTATAACTTTCATCCCTAAAAACAGATCCGACACCGCAAACAGTCGGCGAAGAAGAAAAAAGAACAATATGAGAAGAAAGAAACAAGTATTTTGGTCTTTTTTAAAAAATTTAGGAATAGTAATTTTTATATAAATTTTTGGATAAAAGTGTCCATATTATAATTGTCAGAAATATCACTTATTCATCGAGCGAAAGACATTTGGTCGGCTGGTGAGGTGATACCCATATTTGATACGATAAGATCGACTCTCTCTCTCTCACTTATTTTGTATGTACCCTAGTTTTCGCATGATGTACATTCCACAATCTATTTACGTTTCTCCACGCTTATAAGAAGAAAATTCTAGCCACGTTTATCTAGTCCCCTTTTCTTCCCCTTCCTCGGCCCACCCTTCCCCACACGCACACCTTCCCTTCCCCTTCCTCGGCCCTTCCTCGGCCCTTCCCCTTCCCACACGCACACGCCACCTTCCCCACCCCTTCCTCCGCCCTTCCACCCCGAGACGGCCATATAAATAGCCCTTGAAGTTGATGGTATCATTCGATAGCTGAGTTCCTCTTCCGGTCTCCTTTTCAAGGTATTTGTTTCTCTCGATTCTCCTCTTCAGATTGCCATGATCTCTCGGTCTCCATTGTCGTTGCTATTTCTATTCAGTTGTTTCTTCTTCTAAATATAGACGTATACGATGTTTTTCCTGTTGATTTGAGCGCTGATCTGGTTTTTCCCATGATGAATTTACGGCGATGAGATTACATCTGAAGATTACGCCAAATTAAGTCATATATCTGCTTTTCTCTTCTACATGTTCAGTTTTCTGATTTGGGATTTCTTAAGCTTCTTCTTCGCATGAATCGAACTAAAGTATGACAATTAGGTTGCCAACCAGCGCAAGAAAGCAGTGTTTTGAAATGAAATTTTAGGTCATGGAAAAGGGAAGGTAGTTGTGGAATTGGGTTGCCAAGAAGCGAAATAACGCAGTATTTTTATTTAGGCGAAGTGAGGTAAGAATTTGTGCATAGATTAAACCATCTTCCAGGAAGGTGAGTAGAGCAGCTGCGAATGTCGTTCTGCTTCTATTCACTTCACCATATCCCTGGACTTTGGCTTCCCCCTCGCAGCCATTCCTTCTTTTGCTCTGCCTATGTTGTTGTTGAATTAATCTCTTGTTGTGGTGTCTCATTTGGAGGATTACCAGCAAGATTTACGAGTTGAGACTGCTTTAGATCAGTGAAAATTTGGAGCTTTCTTTTATCCTAACTTTTCCTGCGCCCTCCATGTAACTTAGATTACTGGTAATTGTCAGGCCTAACTTAAGCCGGGAAGGAAGCGTGACGTGAGTTTTCAATAAGAGCAGGAAGAGAGGAGAATGGGACAGACGATGCGAAAACTTCAATGCTGGAAGCACTCGGAGGATCAGGTGAGTGTTTTTGACTAGAGTAGAAAATTTGCACGATAATGCTCGGATAGGGAAGTAGTGACCATCCACAATCACGAGACTCACGTAGTTATTTGGCCGGCAATGGTGCAGGAGGGGAAACGCCGAAAGCGCAACAAGACTATTAAAAAGGGCAACAAGACTACCGATCAGAAAAAGATTTCGCGCAACAAGACTACCGATCAGAAAAAGATTTCGCGCAACAAGACTACCGAGCAGAAAAAGATTTCGCACAACAAGACTGCCGAGCAGAAAAAGATTTCGCACAAACCGCCCGACAAGAATGATGAGTCGAGAATGATTTCGAACAAACTGCGCATCGTGAATTCTAGGCCAAGAGTGAGTTCGAAAGAACGGCGCGCTGAGAATTCTGGGCCTGTAATGATTTCGAAAGAACGGCGCGCTGAGAATTCTGGGCCTGTAATGATTTCGAACCAACGGCGCGCTGCGAATTCTGGGCCTTTAATGATTTCGAACCAACGGCGCAAACCACGCTATTGAATATTAGAGTTGCACAGCTCTGATAACACTTTCACAAGAGAAGCTCTTAAGGAAAGAGATGAATTCACTACTTTACTTGCAGAAAAGTCTCTTCTTCTTTTTCTTTTTTTACTCTCCATTATAAGACTGGTTTATATGTAGGCTTAAAACAAGACTCTTGACATGCCTTAGATATATGAAAAGACATGTCTAAATAAATAGTAATAAAGACACTTTAATATGTGTGTCGAAAGATAGGCGATGATATCTTCAAGACTCCCCTTCATCGACTACTCTCTCTAGGGATAGTCCTTGCGACCATACCAAGTTGAGCTCAAAACTCTTCAAACTTTGCAGCTCCAAGACCTTTGGTGAAGATATCAGCAACTTGATCACCTGTCTTGATGTACTTCATCTTGATCTCGTACTCCAACAGAAAGTGATAGTGGACTTCCACATGCTTAGTCCTAGCATGGAAAACAAGATTCTCTGCCAAGCTTATAGTGGATAAATTATCACGATACAATATTGTTGAATAACCTATTGACTGATGAAGATCATCCAATAACTGCACTAGCCACGTGCTCTCCTAAGCTGCCATTGCTGCTACTCTGTATTCAGCTTCTGTTGTAGACAAAGACATAGCCGGTTGTCTTTTATTGCATTAGGACACTACTGCTGATCCAAGATTAAATGATTATTCGTGTGTGTTGATCTCTAGCGTAGTCAGCATCACAATGACCGACCAACTCACTCGATGATCCCTTTTTATATAAAAGCCCAAAATCAGAGGTCTTCTTTACATACCTCAGAATATGCTTGGCTGCATCCAAGTGAGGCTTCTTTGGCTTCTCCATGAATCGACTCACTACTCCTACTACAAAAGAGATGTCAGGCTGAGTTATGGTAAGGTAAATTAGACTACCTACCAGTTGCCTATACATAGTCGAATCTTCTAGTTCTCGACCTTCTTTAGCACATAGCTTTGCGTTCCCATCCAACGGAGTAGATATAGGTTTGCAATCAAGCATTCTGAATTTTTTCAAGAGATCTTGTGCATATTTGTTGACATAGGAATAATCCTTCCTTTGTCCTATCAATCTCGAGCCCCAAAAAGTGTTTTAGTTTTAACAAGCTCCTTCATCTGGAACCACACAAAGAGGTTGGCTCTAATTCGACATATTTCATCTTCATCATCTCCAGTAATGATGAGATCATCCACATAAACCTGCATAGCTGCAACCTTTCCATCTTTTGCTTTCACAAATAGGCTCAAGTCTGCTGGAGCTACATTATAATTGTTCTTCAACAAGAATTCTGCAATCTTTCCATACCACGCTCTTGGGGCTTGCTTCAAGCCATACAATGCATTCTTTAGCTTGTAGACATATTCTAGATGAATTTTGCTCTTGAAGCCATCCGGTTGCTCCATATATATCTCTCGCTCGAGTTCTCCATGCAGGAAAGCATTCTTCACATCCATCTACCACACATTACACGACTTGCTTGTTGCAAGTGCTAATAGAACTCGAACAGTGGTAACCTTTACCGCTAGGCTAAAGGTCTCTTCATAATCAACCCCATATTTTTGCGAAAATCCTTGAGCCACTAGACGTGCTTTATACCTCTCAATTGACCCATATGGTCGAGTTTTAAGTTTATAAACCCATTTGCAAGAAATAGGATGTACCTCTTCAAGTTTCGGTTCCAAGTCCCATGTCTCATTCTTCTTTAGTGTGAGGATTTCTTCTTCCATGGCCTTCCTCCATTATGTACTCTTTGAGGCTTCTTCATATGTTGAAGGCTCGACCATGCCAACATCTTCAATCAATGCTGCATTGGCATACTTAGGGTTCAGCTTCCTTTGCCTCATTGATCTCCGAAGTTGAAGCTCCTCCTCTTTAAGTTCTTCGACCTAACTTAGTCGAAGTTCTTCTGTTGGCCTTGGATGGTCACTAGATGAACTTGTCGATCTTGGTGATTGTGCTTCAACATCTTTTTCGACATCTTTTTCAACAGGCTAATTCTCATCGATTTCTTTCAGCCTTTCTTCGACCTCTTCATCAAAATGCTATGAATTTGGCAATTTGACTACATGAGGTGACCACCAAGACAACATTTCATCGAACACCACATTCCTTGAAGTATGACATGTCCCTATTGTAGGGTCGCAGCACTTCCACCCCTTTCGTTGATCATCATATCCCACAAATATGCAGTGGACTGCCTTCTTGTTGAATTTGCTGTGAAGGTGATCAGGCACAAATGCATAACATACACATCCGAAAACTCTAAAGTGACTTACCACAAGCTTGCGATTCCATAGCTTCTCGTATGGTGACGTAAAACCAAGCCTTGCTTGTGGCGGCCTGTTAGTCACGTGAGCCACTGTCTTCATACATTCAGCCCAAAACCTCAGTGGAACATTCTTCGCGTGCAACATGCTCCAACATGTCTCAGCTAGATGTCGATTCTTTCTTTCGGCAACACCGTTCTGTTGCGGCGTATACGGACAAGTATACTGTTGACATATCTTGTACTCTTGCAAATACTTGGTAAACTCGTATGAAGTGTACTCTCCCCCGTTATCGGTGTGTAGGCAACGAATTTTTCTACCTACTTCACCTTCAACCTTCTCCTTAAACACCTTAAATTTGATAAATGCCTAAGATTTTTCCTTCATGAAATCAACCTAGACGTACGTGGAGAAGTCGTCGATGAAAGTGATTATATACTTGAATCTGCTAACAGATTGCTGCTTCACTGGTCCAAACACATCCAAGTGAACGAGCTCGAGAGGCATCCGAGCTTTGAATGACGATTCCTCATACGGAAGTTGATGTGCCTTCTTGTACTGGCACTCGGCACAAATCATATTTTCTTGCACTTCCAATTGGGGAAGACCCCTTAGCATGTTCTTTTGCATCATCACCTTCAACTTGTGATAATTTATATGCCCAAGCCGCGCATGCCATAAATCGGGTGTATCATTCCTTCGGGTTTTGTTTATGTATGTCGTTTGAGTAGACATCACGTAAACAGACTCCAGCCGAGCCGACGTCCTTCCATGATTGGTCGACTAGTGGGCTTTAAACTTTGGTACACCTTAACATCTCGTGGACCGAACACCACATAATTACCCAAGTCTGTGAGCTGGGACATAGACAATAAATTCTTCTTCATTCCTGACATGTGTTACACACTTTCAATTCAACTTGCTGTGAATTGAACCGATGAGTTATCATCGTCTCGCCAATATGAGTAATCGGCAACCTCGAGCCGTCTGCAATAATAACAACATGTCCTTTGGTATAATTACGCATGTTCGACAGTTTGTCTTGATCTCCAGTCATATGACTCATACACCCTGAATCAATAATCCAGTTGTAATCATAATTAATCGACTTTTCACTTACAGAGATTAATGCCATCACATCGTTTAATTGGACTACAGAAGAGGTAGCGAACTCGTCTGACACCACTATTGCAACAGACATTTGGAAATCCCATTCCTTATCTTCATCGAAATCATTCATCTTCGATGATGCTGCGACATTTCCCTCAACTTTCTTCGCTCGACAATCTCTAGCAAAGTGGCCCTCTTTGCTGTAAACGTAACATCGTCCACTACGTCTTTTGCCATCACGTCGCCCAGCTCCCCCTGGTCGAAGGCTCGACTTTCCTGGACGTTCTTGCCATCCTTCACGAGCTGGTTGCTTTTTCCATTCGACGTGGCTTTTCCTAGACTTGCCATCTTTATTGTCGACTGGTTCACTTGTCCTAATAACATTCCACTTTGATAACATTTCAATTGCAACGGGTCCATAAATCTTGGGTGTTCGTACCATCTCAATCGGTCTCCATAAATCCTAGGGGTTCACCATCTCAATCGGTCCCCAAAGTCATCATATAACAGAAGCATACTTATCATCTCCCTGACCCATACACGACCAAACAATACAATGCAATACACACCAACTATAAACTTTCATATATATATATATATATATATATATATATATATATATATGCATTTTAGGGTGGATCACTTTTATTTACATACTAATATGGATTTCACAAGTCGGTATGACAAAAGAGCCAAGACTATAACTAAGCTCGGCTAAGCTAAAAAAGAACCCGACTATACATCAAACATGTACATCTATCCATCAGCTAGTGTCGCCCATTCCAAAAAGTGGCAACCTCCACCAGTCACATGCTCTTATCACACCCATCCTAGTGCATTGGCCGGCAGCGGTGGCAGCATCCCCATCATCCTCCCATCTCGGCGAACATGGACAGACAAAAACTCTTGTACTACAGCGCCATCAGGCAAGCTCACGTCGTACATGACCAAAACATGGAGGCGGATAAAGACCAAACCATGAACACCAAAGCAAGGGTGCTCCGTGCACTAGACCTCGACATCGGACGGTAATCCATAAAACGTACCACGCATGACAGGTGCTAGAGGCATAGCTCAATCTGAAATGTTGGTCCCCAAAGGGGTGAGTACAATCACTCAACAGTAAAGATCCATCAAACTACACAATGCATCAAGCAAGACAATCAAGATATCACGAGTAAAGCACATATCATCCATGCTATCGAGCATACATCACCATGCGGTCGTGCACATATCACCATGTAGTCATGCATATCTCACCATGCCATCATGCATACATACGTATGATTCACATCATTCATACAATCATGTATACATCCCCATGAGATCCATTCAAACCTTCATGATCGCATTCTTAATGTCAAATAACATCAATTCACTTTCATAAGCAGATCATGCATCATGTCATATGCATATACCCATGCACATGATTTGATTTCAATATTTATCTTTCACAAGGATCTCATTATTTTTCTCCTAGGGACTAATGTTTGCATCCCTTAATTTATTGCTCACACCCAACCTGGCGTCGCGAGGAGCCTCCGGCACAAACCTCCAGGCATCTAGTATCCCAACTAGTATCACGAGGAATCCCTCCGGCACAAACCTCTAGGGCTTCTATCACAAACCTCCGAGCATCTCGAAACTCCCGAGCACCTTCGGCACAAACCTCTGGGCATCCGGCACAAACCTCTGGGCATCCGGCACGAACCTCCAGGCATCTCAAAACTCCCGAGGCATCGTCGACTCACACCTCCGATGGTCTTGTTATTATCACAATATATATAATCTCAAATATGTCTCATTTTCATCATGGCATTTGATGCAACAATATCAAAGGTCTAAACCATCTTTTGATGTCACATGATATGCCAAACATCACCATATATGTAGCATATATAACCACTCAAGACATCATATTTCGTAGAGCAGTCCATTTATTCTTGAAAATACAGCAAATTTCGGATAAAGCATAATGCACTTCTTTAATAAAAATTCTGGAAAAATTAGTAAACGATATCAATAAATTCTGAAAATTTAACATGATGTAAAAAAGAACCAGAGGAAGATATTTTATGAAGAACACCATGTCAAGAAAGTTTCACATCAATCACATAAATCCACACATCACACCAAAAGAAATTCCAGCACCACTTTTGCACAGTTTCGGAAATAATTTCGATTAAACCCTTAAATGAATTCCAAAAATTCTGAGATTTTAATATGGCATAGCTGAGATCTATAGGTAAAAGTTTAGTGAAGAAATCAAAGTCAGATTCATGATAGATCAAAAGCTAGTCGTCATACTTTTCATAATCCTCAGTGACGATTTCCAGATCTAACCATTTCAAAGAAAATCATTTCACCGGGATATACTTGTCCGTTTCTCCTCAAATTTCATTATGTTATTCCTCAAGATGTTGTCTACAACTCTTATCAAGAACACGAGATCAAATTCGGATTGGATACTTGCACGAAATTCACAGAATCACAATAGATCATCATAACAGTTTCCAGATCTAGCTTCATCAAAGAAAAATGATTTTACCGACCTATACTTGTCCGTTTTCTCTCAAATTTTGATATGTTATTCTCTAGGAAGTTCTTTACAAGTTTTATCAAGAAGTCGAAGTCAAATTCCAACCATAGCATCGCATGCAACTCACGAAATCATCAAAGGTCGGACTGTTTTTCCAGAAACAGAATACTAGGTTTGAACATAGCTCCTATAACTTCGAAATTTCACACATCATCCACATCCGAAATTCACCATTCATCACACACAAAACACAGTAAGCAAAGGGTAGATCAATGGACTCTACTTGCCTCTAATCCAAGCACAACGCAGCAAGTAAACGGCGGGGCAAGGTGGCTCAACGGTGGCGACTAGGCGGACGATCGCCAGCAACGGCCTCCTTCTTCCTCCTCTTCTCTCGCACGCTCGCTCTCCCTCTCTGGATTTCACTCTCTCTCTCTCTCAATCCACCCCTTCTCTTTCCTTTCCCCCCTTAATGATTTGCAATCATTTGATTTTGCATGACTAATGCCACTTGGCTCTAGAGGAAAAACACTTGGCAAGCTTCTCTTGCCACTTGTTAATTTTGCCATGCACATGATGGGCCTTCTTTTGGGCCGGGCCTCTCCATCCATCCCTCTCTTCTCTTGGTCGACGGCAGCCCTTCCTCCTTTGGGCTTCTTGGGCTGGTCGAATGGTGGGGCTATGGGCTGGTTTGGTCCTTAAATATCCAGCCCATCATCATTCCTAATAATCCACCTTAATTTACTACTTATATAAATACCTAATTGAATTTTATAAAATCATAAAACTTGCACCATAATTTAATAAATGCCAGCCTATAAATCACATGGCCAAGAATGGAAATTTTTCCATCAAATAATTATCCATTAAAAGCTTTGCCTTAAACTTATTGCAAATCATGGATAAAATGGCTACAATATAAATTGATGGTACTTCCATCACCTATCCATGGCTCATAGCACATCTAGAGGTTATCATGAAATTCTAGGATGCCACAATTCTTCCCTCCTTAGAGAATTTCGTCCTCGAAATTAGACATTTCCTAATCTCTTGAAACAAGTGAGGGTACCTTTCCCTCATCTCATTTTCACTGTCCCATGTGGCTTCCTCCACATCATGATGTCGCCATAATATCTTAACCAATGGGATTTTCTTCGTCCTAAGAATTTGCTCGTTTCGATCTAGCACTTGCATAGGCTCTTCAATGTACCTCACTTTCTCATCCACTTTGATGGCTTCATGATTGAGTATGTGACCAGGATCCGACTAGTACTTCCTCAGCATCGATACATGAAACACATCATGTAAATTTCCCAATTTAGGAGGCAGCGCCAAACGATAAGCTACATCTCCTATTCTTTCAACTATCTCAAAAGGTCCAACAAATCTAGGGCTTAACTTACCCTTCATTCCAAATCGAGATATTCCTTTCATAGGGGACACTTTAAGGAATACATGATCTCCCACATTAAACTTTAAAGGTCTCCTACGCTTATCTGCATAGTCTTTTTGCTTACTCTGGGCTGTTCTAAGTCTTTTCCTTATTAACTCCACAGCCTCAGTAGTAACTTGTACTAATTCAGGTCCTATCAAACTCCTTTCACCTACTTCATTCCAACAAACAGGAGTCCTACACCTTCTTCCATATAATGCTTCATATGGAGCCATGCCTATATTTTTCTGAAAACTATTGTTATAGGCAAACTCTATCAATTGCAATTTTTCATCCCAACTTCCCTTAAAATCAATAATACATGCTCTCAGCATATCTTCCAAAGTTTGGATCACTCTTTCCGTTTGTCCATCTGTTTGAGGATGAAAAGCAGTACTAAACTGAAGCTTTGTCCCTAAAGCATGTTGGAGACTTCTCCAAAAATTTGAAGTAAACCTAGAGTCTCGATCCGATGTGATTGTCACAGGAATACCATGCAAGCGTATCACTTGTCTTACATATATCTCAGCAAGTTTACTCATCGAGTAGTCTACGTGGACAGCTAGGAAATGAGCAAACTTAGTCAAATGATCCACTATTACCCAAATAGAGTTGTGACCACTTGGTGTCCTTGGCAGTCCTTGCACAAAGTCCATCGTTACATGCTCCCATTTCCATTATGGTATGTCCAATGGTCTCAACAATCCTGCGAGTTTGCGGTGTTCCGCTTTCACTTGCTGGCATGTTAAACATTGAGAAACATGCTTAGCTATATCTTTCTTCATGCCACTCCACCAAAATTGCTGGCGCAAATTTCTATACATTTTCGTACTCCCCGGATGAATACTATAATTACTCTTATGTGCTTCTAGTAGAATTTCCCTTCTCACTTCTTCATTATCAAGAACATAGAGTCATTCTTAGCATCTTACTACTCCATTATCAAAGACTTGAAACTCTGGTCTTTTCCCTGAAGACATTGCGTTTCGTATCTTCAAAATCTCCGGGTCAGATTTTTGTAAAATCTTAACTTTCTGAATGATTTCAGGCTCAATCCTTAATGCAATAAGCATATCAGTAAGGTGGTCCATTTCCAACTTGAAATCTAAATCCACAATTGACTTTAACAGATTCTACTCTGTTATTCTTAAACTAGCCATGTCCACAGCCGACTTTCGACTAAGGGCATCTGTCACCTTATTTGCCTTTCCTGAATGGTATCATATTTCACAGTCATAATCTTTCAATAACTCCATCCACCTTCTTTGTCTCATGTTCAACTCTTTTTTGTGAAAACAAATACTTCAAGCTCTTATGATCTGTAAAGATTTCAAACTTCTCTCCATACAGATAATGTCTCCATATTTTCAAAGCAAACACTATAACTGCCAATTCCAAATCATGGGTTGGGTAATTTAACTCATGAGGTTTCAATTGCCTCGATACATAAGTTATGACCTTGCCATGCTACATCAAAACACATCCCAGTCCTTTATGAGATGCATCACTATACATCGTGAATCCTTCAGATCCAGATGGTATAGTTAGAATTGGAGTTATAGTCAACTTCCTTTTAAGTTCTTGAAAACTTCTTTCACATCTTTCACTCCATTCAAATCTTACATTCTTTCAAGTCAATTTTGTTAAAGGGCCAGCCAATTGTGAAAATCCTTCGATAAAACTTCTATAATAGCCAGCCAATCCTAAGAAACTTTGTATCTCAGTTGGCCTTGTCGGTCCCGGCCAATTCACTACCATTTCAACTTTTGCGGGGTCCACTGCAATTCCATTTCTCGACACCACGTGCCCTAAAAATATTATCTGATCTAGCCATAATTCACACTTACTGAATTTGGTGAATAACTCATGATCTCTTAGCGTTTGCAATGCTATCCTCAGGTGTTGTTCATGCTCTTCAGGTCCTTTAGAATATATCAAGATATCATCAATGAAGACAATTACAAACTGATCCAAATAAGACTTAAATATCCTATTCATTAAATCTATGAATGCAGCTGGTGCATTCGTTAATCCAAAATGCATAACCAAGAACTCATAATGTTCATAACGAGTCCTAAATGCAGTCTTAGGGATGTCTTCTTTCTTTATCCTTAACTAATGGTATCCTGACCTTAAGTCAATTTTAGAAAAGACTAAAACTTCCTTGCAACTGATCAAATAAATCATCAATTCTAGGCAAGGGATACTTATTCTTTATAGTCACTTGATTCAGCTGTCTATAGTCAATACATAGACGCATTGACCCGTCCTTCTTTTTCACAAATAGAACTGGTGCACCCCAAGGTGAAGCACTTGGCCTAATAAATCCCTTATCAAGCAACTCTTGTAGTTGCACCTTCAACTATTCAGCTCTACCAAGGCCATTCTATACGGGGCTTTCGATATCGGTCCTGTTCCAAGCATTAGTTCAATTTCAAACTCAATCTCTCGCTCTGGTGGTAATCCAGGCAACTCCTCAAGAAACACATCCTGAAATTCCCTGACTATTTGGATCTCACCAATTTCAACCTCTTTCTTAGTAAGATCTCTTACCATTGCTAGGTATCCTTGACATCCTTCGTCAAGTAGTTCACGAGCTTCTACCATTGAGATAATGGCTACAGAGGGGTTTGTCCAACCTCCAAAAGATTCAAAACTAAATTGATTAGGCAACATGAACTGGATCACTTTCCTATAGCAATCCACCTTAGCCCTATGCTTATGGAGCTAGTCCATTCCTATGACAACATCAAAGTCATACATAGCCATCACAACTAGATCTATTTCCATATCTCGTTCTCCTATAGTTATCTTACATTTTGCACACATCAATGTAGATAACACCATATTCTTTAAAGGCGTGGAAACACAAAGAGGCATCTCAAGAGGCGTAGTTTCTATTTCACTCAATTGCCTATATCTTTCAGATATAAATGAATGCGTAGAACCCGTGTCAAACAATGCATATGCCTTCTTGCCATTTATGAAAATCGTACCTGATATAACATTTTTGGAAGCTTCCACTTCCTCTTGGGTGACTGCATACACCCTTCCTTGTGCTGGTGGCCTATGAGAATTCGTTGGTAAATTTGGTCCACTAGTACTTTGTTGCACCTGTTGCATCGAGCCAACACTCAGTTGCGACCTCTCTTATGGAAAGTCTTTCTTGAGGTGACCTACTCGTCCGCAACCATAGCATTTCGGCCATCTATTGCAAGGTCCTAGGCCATGTCATCCATCACACCTTCGACAAACATCAGGCTGATAGGGTGCTTTCCCTATATTCAGGCCATTCCTAACTCTTCCACAATTTCTAAAATTACTCTTTTTCTTAGCATCCCAGGTCTGACCTTGACCAGGATAGGGCCTCTTACCCCTTCGAATATCATTAAAAGTCAACTGTCTCTTAGACTCTAATTACTCTCGTATCAGCTCTTGCTCCACCAACTGTACCCTTTCATAAATCTCATTATAATCCCTCATATTCAGGGGCACAAGTTGTTTCCTAATATCAACCCTCAACCCTTTCAGAAATCTCTTAGCTTTTTCCTCACGATCCTCAATCAATTTGGGAGCATACCTAGACAGTTCAGAAAATTTTGCCTCATACTGATCCACTGTCAGCTTCTTTTGTTACAATTGAACAAATTCAGTGATCTTCCTATTCTTAGCACATTCTGAAAAAATCCTTCCTATTAAAAGCTCTAACAAACTCATCCCAATTTACATCAGTACCTGGTGGAAAGAGCGTATCTCTCGAAGCTCTCCACCAAAACTTTGCATTTCCCTCCAGCTAGTACTCTGCCAAAACTATTTTCTCAGCATCATTGCAGACCAACAACTGAAAAATTCGCTCCATTCCATCAATCCAATGTTCCGCCTCCTTAGGACTTCCCATTCCACCAAACTTAGGCGGTTTCAACTTCATAAATTGTTCCACCAGTCCTTGAGGGCGATGTTCCACTCCGGGTTGTTGCTGCGCTTGCCTTTCCATTAGATTTCCAATATTGGCCAATGCCTACAGGATATCTTCCATTCGGGGTTCAGCCATTGCAGTAGAGGCTTCAACCCTCGATGGATGAGCACTTCCAGCTCGCGCCATGACTTTCCTGTAGTTTCCAAGCATTTTGCCTTAGGAATAATCTGTAACTCAATGTCTCCATTTGAAAGCAACCATAACTATATAAGTAACATATACATGTTACTGGCACCTAAAGACAACTCATAACAACTCCTAGGGATCTACGAGTGAATACCCATCACCCGTTATTCAAAGTTAACCAACTATTCCAGTTGATATCCTATAGTGTGCATTGTCATCATATTCCTCAATTTCCAGATGAGGCTCCTTATCACTCCACCTATAACAATTGCTTTGATACCAAAAAAGCAAGATGTGGCACCCCTTGACGTGGCCCTTGATCTGCTTGGGTTGCCATAGTCCGCTGACCTACTTACCTTTTTACTTGTCCTAACAATATTCCACTCTGATACCATTTCAATTGCAGCGGGTCCATAAATATTGGGGGTTCATACCATCTCAATCGATCTCAGTGTAGATCATATAACGGAAGCATACTTATCATCTTCCTAACCCATACACAACCAAACAATACAATGCAATACACACCAACTACAAACTTTCATATATATATATATATGCATCTTAGGGCCGGATCACTTTTATTTACATACTAAGATGGATTGCACAAGTCGGTACGACAAAAGAGCCAAGACTATAACTAAGCTAAAAAAGAACCTGACTATACATCAAACATGTACATCTATCCATCAGCTAGTGTCGGCCATCCCAAAAAGTGGCAACCTCCACTAGTCACACGCTCCTATCACACCCATCTTGGTGCATCGGCTGGTGGCGGCGGCAGCATCCCCATCATCCTCCCATCTTGGTGAACATGGACAGACAAAAACTCTTGTACTATAGGGCCATTAGGCAAGCCCACATCGTACATGACCAAAACACGGAGGCGGATAAACACCAAACCATGAACACCGAAGTAAGGGTGCTCCGTGCACTCAACCTTGACATCAGACGGTAATTCATAAAACGTACCACGCATGACAGGTGCTAGAGGCATAGCTCAATCTGAAATGCTGGTCTCCAAAGGGGTGAGTACAACCACTCAACAGTAAAGATCCATCAAACTATACAATGCATCAAGCAAGACAACCAAGATATCACGA
This sequence comes from Eucalyptus caleyi, assembly GCA_014182885.2. Lineage (NCBI taxonomy): Eukaryota > Viridiplantae > Streptophyta > Magnoliopsida > Myrtales > Myrtaceae > Eucalyptus > Eucalyptus caleyi. The sequence goes on from CM024468.2 coordinate 43,652,513, forward strand.
GTAAAGCACATATCATCCATGCTATCGAGCATACATCACCATGCGGTCATGCACATATCACCATGCAGTCATGCATATCTCGCCATGCCATCGTGCATACATATGCATGATTCACATCATTCATACAATCCTGTATACATCCCCATGACATCCATTCAAGCCTTCATGATCGCATTCTTAATGTCAAATAACATCAATTCACTTTCATAAGCAGATCATGCATCATGCCATATGCATATACCTATGCACATGATTCGATTTCAATATTTATCTTTCACAAGGATCTCATTGTTTTTCTCTTAGGGACCAATGTTTGCATTCCTCAATTTATCGCTCACACCCAACCTGGCGTCGCGAGGAGCCTCCGGGACAAACCTCCGGGCATCTGACACAAACCTCCGGGCATCTCGTATCTCAACTAGCATCACGAGGAATCCCCCCGGCACAAACCTCTAGGGCTTCTAGCACAAACCTCCGGGCATCCGACACAAACCTCCGGGCATCTCGTATCTCAACTAGCATCACGAGGAATCCCCCCGGCACAAACCTCTAGGGCTTCTGGCACAAATCTCCGGGCATCCCGAAACTCCCGAGGACCTCCGGCACAAACCTCCGGGCATCTCGAAACTCCCGAGGCATCGTTGGCTCACATCTCCGACGGTCTCGTTATTATCACAATATATATAATCTCATATATGTCTCATTTTCATAATGGCATTTGATGCAACAATATCAAAGATCTAAACTATCTTTTGATGTTACATGATATGCCAAACATCACCATATATGCAGCATATATAACCACTCAAGACATCATATTTCGTAGAGCAGTCCATTTATTCTTGAAAATACAGCAAATTTCGGATAAAGCATAATGCACTTTTTAAATAAAAATTCTGGAAAAATTAGTAAACGATATCAATAAATTCTGAAGATTTAACACGATGTAAACAAGGTCTAGAGGAAGCTATTTCATGAAGAACACCTTGTCAAGAAAGTTTCACATCAATCACATAAATCCACACATCACAGCAAAAGAAATTCCAGCACCACTTTTGCACAATTTTGGAAATAATTTCCTTCTAGATTAAACCCTTAAATGAACTCCGAAAATTCTGAGATTTTAATATGTCATAGCTGAGATCTAAAGGTAAAAGTTGTTAGGCTCGTTTTAGGTGCCTTCTGGACCCTGTTTGCCAAGCCCGCTTTGGAGTAGATCGAGCCTCGCTTTGTCCCCATCGATTCGATCCGAGCGGATCGTTAAACAAGTGAGTTTAACTCACTTATCCTGGCTTAGTAAGTTAATGACATTTAGGGGTTGATTAGTTTAGACTAAGATTGGATTAGGTGGATAGTTAGATTAGATTAGCAATTCAATTAATTGTGATTGCATGTTAGGTGGTTAGAGTAGTGTAGTTAGTGCCTAGACAAGCTCTAGTATTTATCTAAAGTAGTTCAAAAATTTTCCGGGCTCGTCTCGGCTTCCAATTAGGCCTTATCGGGCCTAAGTTGCATTATTGGTATTTATTTATTAATTTCTGTAATTATTTATTTATTTATTTATTTATTTTCCGAAAATTAGACTGGAATAATTGGTGACTGGAAGTTTATGCTGATTGCAAAGTGTTGCATTCCGTTTATTTAATTGACTGTTATTTCATGCAATTCAGCCGTATTTTGTGAAATTGGGTATTTATCTCAATTTTATTAATTTTTAATAAATTGAACAATTACCGGACGTTGGTTTACAGTGCCAAAAATATATTTCTAGACTGTTAAAACCAATGGGAAGTTCAATTTTGAAATTATTGCATTTTGGTTAAGGCCGACCGTGTACCCACACACATCTATTTTATTAGGTGTGATAAAAATGATAAATTGATTCAAGGATCGAAGCTATATATTTTAGTATCAGCTTTGGGTGAGCTACTTCGGGCGAGCTATATATATGTGTGTGTGTGTGTGTGTGTGTGTGTGTGTGTGTGTGATTTATTATTATCAGCTTCGAGCGAGCTATATATATATATGTGATTTATTATTATCAGCTTTAGGTGAGCGAAATAAATTATCAGATTTGGACGAGCTATACTATCTATATTTTCAGCTTTGGGTGAGCGGTCTTGATTTGATAGGACATTATAGATAGTATTGATTGAGTTGAGTATAATCAAGTCTTACTAATTTCCCACCAACTACCATGATACAATTGCACACCACTAAACATCATAAGAAAAGATAAAGCCATGACACTTTTATTTACATATTTTCATGATGGATTTTCTCAGGTCGATACAACAAAAGAAAGGCCAAGACTTTTAGCTACACTTGGCCATAACCCCAAAAAGAGATGACTCGACCTTCTAAGACGATCATGCAAAATCCTCCATCAACTAGTGTCGGCTATCATCCCAAAAAAGTTGCAGCTCCTACTCTTCACAAACGTGCCGTCACACCCATCCCGGTGCATTAGGCGGTGGTAGCGGCAACATCCCTCGCATCACCCCATCTCGACGAACGTGAACCGATATGAACTCCTGAATGACAGGGCCCTCAGCCAGGCCCACGTCATACATCACTAATGCACGAACTCGAATAAACATCAGACCAAGGATGGTGGGACAATCGATCTCCACACACTCGACCTCCACATCCGAAGCAAGGATGTAAAAGACGCCTCGCATGACAATAGGGAGTGGCATCTCTCTAATCTGAAATGTTGGTCCCCGAAGGGGTGAGTACAGCCACTCAGCAGGTAAAGGACCAATAAACCACTCAATGCATCATACAATACAATCATCACAAACATAGCATAATACATGTCATCCATGCATCCATGCATAACTTACCTTGAAACCATGCACATGTCATCATACCATATGTACATACATCCTCATGTAATCATCACCATCATGTCATACATGTACCATCATGCCATAGGTGCACATACATCCATGCACTCACCATCATCATGTCACATATACCATCATGCCATAGGTGCACATACATCCATGCACTCATCATCATCGTGTCATACATGTACCATCATGCCATAGGTGCACATACATCCATGCACTCATCATCATCGTGTCATACATGTACCATCATGCCATAGGTGCACATACATCCATGTACTCATCATCATCATGTCACATATACCATCATGCCATAATGCATAATTCAATTTCAATTTCCCAATTTTATCCTTTCATTTTGGGCCACCACATTTCTCTTTCTTAGGACCAATGTTTGCATCCCACATTTATCGCTCGCACCCAATCCTGGCATCGCGAGAATCCTCCGGCACAAACCTCCGGCATCTTAAGACACCATCCGGCACATCTCACCCCAACTGGCATCACGAGGTATCCCCCGGCACAAACCTCCCGGCTTCCGGCTCCCCACGCTCCAAGCATCTCGAAACTCCCGAGGACATTCCCGCATTTAACCATTTAAGGCCACTGGGCATCCGGCATTTACACTCCCTGGCTAGGCATCTTGACACTCTCGGGGCATTGTCGGCTCACACCTCCGACGGCATTCTTGCTTATCTTAGTTCACATTTTCAATTATAGCTCAATTTCAACATGGCATATGATATGATGGCAAACAAGATCATTTTCATAATTTGTTTCTCATATGCATTTTCAAACATCATCATACATGCAGCAAGATACAATCACTTATGACAATACAATCCATGGGGTCCATACAACTTAGAATGATCCATACATCATGACTTTTGAGATTTAACAAAATTCCAGCTTGCACAATTTCGGAAAACATGTAAATTAAATATCCATATGTTCTTCAAAAATCATAAAATCAGGACATGTGATAGACAAGACAAAAAGGTAGCAATTCCATGAAGAACAAATGCCCAAAAGAACTTCACACAAAAAGATATAACCCACATAATACAGCTTGCAAAATTCGGATAAAATCAGATTGCGCAGTTCTAGAAATATTTCGATTAAAATACCCGAATGACCTGAAAAAATTATGAAATTTTACCAGGTGGTAGTCAAGACCCTAAGGTATATTTCTCATGAAGAAATTGAGGCCAGATTCGCTCTATATAATTAACTAAAGATGGACAAAGATACTGTTCCTAGTACCAAACAGTCCAGTTTAGCTGTCTCCAAAAAATCGAGGTTTTGCCTACTTATCCTCCTTCGTTTCCTCTGAAATTTTGATATGTTGTGCCTCAAGAGGTCCAATACAACTTTCATCAAGGGTTATAGGTGATATTCTCAAAGGATAGTCACCATTTAGTTCACGAAGTCTCTGGAGTCCAGTACAATACTTCCAGATCTACCGTCTTCACAGGAGAAATCGTTTCACTAGTCTCAACTTGTTATTTTTATCTCAAATTTGAGTATGTTAATATTCAGGATGTTCTCTACAACTTTCATGAAGAAGTCAAAGCAAAATTCTTAGTAAAAAGTGACATGCAACACACAAAACCACCAAGAGGTCGACGAAACAGTTTCAGATCTAGCCTTTTCGTAGAGGATGGGTTTCACCCCTTAGCACTCAGCCATTTGGCCTCAAATTTTAGTATGTTATACTTTGAGATTCTGTCTACAACTTTCGTGAAGAAAATAAAGTCAAAATCTAACTCAAAACCCACATGCAAGCCTCTACAACGTTCTGGGTCAGGCTGTATAGACGAAAACAGCAAGCTATTTCAAGAACAACACACTCTAGTTTCGGTTTCTCATACCCTAATCATCCGAGATTCACCACCATTTCAAACAAACATGCAAGAGCAGAATATGGATCCCAACTTGCTTCCAAAATCAAGCAAACAACGGCACACAGACGGCGAAGGATGGGCGGACGGGCGAGCAACGGGCAGGCGAGCGGCTCCTTCCTCCTCTCTCTCGGTTCCTCTCTCTCGGTTCCTCTCTCTCTTGCAACCCTCTCTCTCTCTTGCAACCCTCTCTCTCTCTCTCACTTGGCTTGGGCGACAGCCCCTCCAACCAACCACTCTCTCTCTTTTATTTCCCCTAAACCATAATCATTTGCAATGATTGAGAAGCCACCCACAATGTTCAATGCATGGAGTCTCCTTTTTGCCACTTGGCAAGACTCATGCAAAGTGGGCTTGGATGAATTGGGCTGGCCTCTCCCCCTTGTGGCCGACAGCAGCCTCTCCATGGGCTCCATGCTCCATGGGCCAAGCCAATTTGGCCCACTTTAGGTCCATACTCTTGGGCCTAAAGTTTAACCCTAATAAACCCCTATTTCACTTTTAATTATTTATCTTTAATTCTCTCTTTTATAGATTTCAAATTTTAAATTTCGTATGGCCAAAATCTTGTAACATTTAATCTATAAGGATTAAATCTATGAGGTGCATAGCCAAGAATAAATTCTTCTCATTAATTTATCCTATAATACTAATTTTAATAACTTATGAACACAAATATATAACACTTGGTCTTAAGAGAAAATCAATGGCTAAAGCATAAACCATAGGTAATTTCATTACCTAATAATGGGCTTTAATTCATCTAGAGGTTATCTTGAATTTTGGGATGCCACAATTCTCCCATCCTTAGAGAATTTCGTCCTCAAAATTAGACACCACTCGTGCCTTCTTGAAACAAGTAGGGGTACTTTCCCTTCATCTGATCTTCACTTTCCCATGTGGCTTCCTCCACATCATGATGTTGCCATAATACCTTAGCCAGAGAATCTTCTTAGTCCTAAGAATTTGTCCCTTTCGATCCAATATTTGCACAGGCTCTTCGATGTACCTCACTTTCTCATCCACTTCAATGGCTTCATGATCGAGTATGTGACCAGGATCTGGCTGGTACTTTCTCAACATCGATACATGAAACACATCATGCAAATTTCCTAACTTAGGAGGCAGCGCTAAACGATAAGCTACATCTCTTATCCTTTCAAGTATCTCAAAAGGTCCAACAAATCTAGAGCTTAACTTGTCATTCCTTCCAAATTGAATATTCCTTTCATTGGAGATACCTTAAGGAATACATGGTCTCCTACACTAAACTCCAAAGGCCTTCCACACCTATCTGCATAGTCTTTTTGCCTACTTTGAGCTTGTTTTAAGCCTTTTTCTGATAATTTCAACAGCTTCAGTGGTAACTTGTACCAGTTCAGGTCCTATCAATTTCCTTTCACCTACTTCATTCCAACAAACAGGAGTCCTCCATCTCCTTCCATATAATGCTTCATAGGGAGTGCCTATACTTTTCTGAAAACTATTATTATAAGCAAACTCCACCAAATGCAATCTTTCATCCCAATTTCCTTTGAAATCAATTACACAAGCCCTCAACATATCCTCTAATTCTGGATTACTCTTTCTGTTTGTCCATCTGTTTGAGGATGAAAAGCAGTACTAAACTAGAGTTTAGTTCCTAATGCAATTTGAAGACTTTGCCAAAAGTTCGAAGTGAATCTTGAATCCCGATCTGAGGTAATAGTTACCAGAACACCATGTAAGCATACCACTTGACTTACATATATGTTCGCATATTTGTCCATTAGGTAGTCCATGCGAACCGCTAGGAAATGAGTAGATTTAGTCAAATAGTCCACTATAACCTAGATAGAGTCATGACTACTTGACGTCCTTGGTAATCCTTGTATAAAGTCCATTGTTATATGCTCCCATTTCCATTATGGTATGTCTAATGGTCTCAAAAGTCCTGCAAGTTTATGATGTTCCGCTTTTACCTGTTGGCACGTCAAACATTGAGAAACGTGCTTAGCCGTATCTGCTTTCATACCATTCCACAAAAACTACTAGCATAAGTTCCTATACATCTTTGTACTATCCTGATGAATACTATAATTACTCTTATGTGCCTTCGACATAATTTCCTTTTTTAATTCTTCATTGTTGGGAACACAAATTCGTCCCTGACATCTTACTACTCCATCTTCAGAGACTTGAAGTTATGGTCTTTTTCCTAAGGACACTGCATATTTTACTTTCATAATCTTCGGGTCAGATTCTTGCAGGATTTTAACTTTCTTAATAATTTAAGGCTCAATCCTTAATGCACTAAGTATACTAGTAAGACAATCTACCTTCAATTTAAATTCTGAGTTTGTAACGGACTTTAACAAGCTCCATTCTGCCACTCTTAAATTTGCCATCTCCATAGTCGACTTACGACTAAGGGTATCCGCTACCTTATTCGCCTTCCCTGGATGGTATTTTATCTCACAATCATAATCCTTTAACAATTCCATCCACCTCCTTTGTCTCATGTTCAACTCCTTTTGTGAGAACAGATATTTCAAACTCTTATGGTCCGTATAAATCTCAAACTTCTCCCCATACAAATAGTGTCTCCATATCTTCAAGGCGAACACTATAGCTACTAATTCTAAATCATGCGTTGGGTAGTTTAGTTCATGGGGTTTCAATTGTCTAGATGCATAGGCTATGACCTTGCCATGCTGCATCAAAACACATCCCAGTCCTTTGTGAGATGCATCACTATACACTGTAAAACCATCAGGTCCAATTGGTATAGTCAGGATTGGAGCCGAGGTCAATTTTCTTTTAAGCTCTTGGAAACTCCTTTCACATTCCCCATTCCATTCAAATTTCACGTTCTTTCGAGTCAATTTAGTTAAAGGACCTGCCAATCGTGAAAATCCTTCAATAAACCTCCTATAATAACCAGCCAGTCCTAAGAAACTCCGTATTTCAGTAGGTGTTGTCGGTCTCGGCCAATTTATTACCATCTCAACTTTCGCCGGATCTACTGCAATTCCTCCTCCTGATACCACATGCCCTAAAAATATTATCTGGTTTAGCTAGAATTCACACTTACTAAATTTGGCATAGAGCTTATGCTCTCTCAGAGTTTGCAAAACTATCCTCAAGTGTTGTTCATGCTCTTTAGGTCCTCTCGAATATATCAGAATGTCATCAATAAAAACAATCACAAACTGGTCTAAATAAGGTTTAAATACCCTATTCATTAGATCCATAAATGCGGCCGGTGCATTGGTTAGTCCAAATGGCATAACAAGGAACTCGTAGTGTCCATAACGAGTCTTAAATGCAGTCTTAGGGATGTCCTCTTTCTTAATTCTTAGCTGATAGTGTCCTGACCTTAAGTCAATCTTAGAGAAGACCGAACTTCCCTGGAGCTGGTCAAAAAGATCATCAATTCTAGGCAAAGGATATTTATTTTTAATGGTTACTTGATTCAGCTGCCTATAATCAATGCACAAGTACATCGATCCATCTTTCTTTTTCACAAACAAGACCGGTGCACCCTAAGGTGAAGCACTTGACCTAATAAATCCTTTATCAAGTAACTCCTATAGTTGCACTTTCAATTCCTTTAATTCGACTAAGGCCATCCTATAGAGGGCTTTTGATATAGGTCATGTTCCAATTATTAATTCAATTTCAAACTCAATTTCTCGCTCTGGCGGCAATCCAGGCAATTCCTCAGGAAATACATCTTGAAATTCATTAACTACCCGAATTTCATCAATCTTAGGCTCTTCCTTAGTATAATCTCTAACCATGGCCAGTTACCCTTGACATCCTTTATCAAGTAATGCATAGGCTTCTACTGCCGAAATAAGTGCTATAGGTAGATGGGTCTAACCTCCTAGCAATTCACAACTAGACTAATTAGGTAAGGTAAATTGGATCACTTTCCTATAACAATCCACTTTGGCCCGATATTTATGAAGCCAATCCATTCCTATGATAACATCAAAATCATACATGACCATTACGACTAAGTCTATTTCCATATCCTTTCCTCCAATTGTTATCTTACAATTTCCACACACTAGCGTAGACAATAACATATCCTTTATAGGTGTAGAAACACAAAGAGGCGTCTCAAGGGGCGTAGTTTCTATCTTATTCAACTGTTTATATCTTTCAGACACAAATGAATGCATAGCACCCATATCAAACATTGCATATGCCTTTTTATCATTTATGAGGATCGTACTTGAGATAACATTTTTGGAAGCTTCCGCTTCCTCTTGGGTGATCGCATACACCCTTCCTTGTGTTGGTGGCCTCTGAGGATTCCTTGGTAAGTTTGGCCTAACAACATTCCGCTGTGGCTGTTGCACCGAGCCAATACTCACCTGCGACCTTTCTTGTGGGCAGTTTCTCTTAAGATGACCTATTCGTCCACAACTATAACATTCCGATTGCCCATTGCAAGGTCCTGGGCCATGTCGCCCATTACACCTTTGACATTCCTCATTTTGATAAGGTGTTCTTTCCAAATTCAGACAATCCCTGCCCTTTCCAAAATTCCCAAAATTTCCCTTCTTCTTAGACTCCCAGGTCTGACCTTAACCTGCATAGGGTCTCTTACCCCGTCTCACATCTCCAAATGACAATGGTCTCTTATTCTCCAAATGTTCCCTTACCAACTCCTACTCCACTAACTGTGCCCTTTCATAGATCTCATTATAATCTCTTATGTTCAAAGGCACTAGTTGTTTCCTGATATCAGTCCTCAACCCTTTCAAAAACCTCTTAGCTTTCTCTTCTTGATCCTCAATTAACCTAGGAGCATATCTAGACAGTTCAGAAAATCTTGCCTCATACTGGTCTACTGTCAGCTCCTTTTGTTCTAGTTGAACAAATTCTGTAATTTTCTTATCCTTAGCATAGTCAGAAAAATACTTTCTATTGAAAACTCTCACAAACTCTTCCCAATTAACCTCAGTACTTGGTGGGAAGATTATGTCCCTCGAAGCTTTCCACCAAAACTTTGCATTTCCCTCCAACTGGTATTTTGCCAAAGTTATTTTCTCAACATCACTGCAGTCCAACAACCTGAAAATTTGTTCCATTCCATCAATCCAATATTCCGCCTCCTCAGGACTTCCCATCCCACTGAACTTAGGTGGCTTCAGCTTCAAAAACTGCTCCATTAGTACTTGAGTACAGCGTTTTGCTCCAGGTTGTTGCTATGCCTGCCTTTCCATCAGATTTCCAATATTGGCCAATGCCTGTAGGATATCTTCCATTCGGGGTTCAACCCTAGCAGCAAAGGCTCAGCCCTCGATGGATAAGCACTTCCAACTCGCACCATGACTTTCCTGCAATTTCCAAGCATTGCCTCAAGAATACTCTGAGACTCATTGCCTCTATTCAAAGCAACTACTACTACTACATAAGTAACATATACATGTTATTGGTACCTAAAGAAAACTCAAAATAAACTACTAGGGATCTACGAGTGAATACTCATCACCCGTTATTCAGAGTTAATCAATTATTTCATTTTATATCCTATGATGTGTATTGTCATCATGTTCCTCAATTTCCAAATGAGGCTCCATATCACTCCACCTATAACCATTGCTCTGATACCAAAAAGGGCGGTTGTGGCACCCTAAAGCGCCTCCTCAGGTCACCACAGATACCAAAGAAGAACCTTAATTCCTAGGCATTTTTTTTTTAAACGGTCCCAGCGCATCTTATTTGCGGAAGCATAATCGAGTCTCACTAATTCCCCCTTCAACAACCATGATAAAATGGCACACCACTAAACATCATAAGAAAAGATGAAGCCAAGACACTTTTATTTACATATTTTCATGATGGATTTTTCTTGGGTCGGTACATCAAAAGAAAGGCCAAGACTTTTCACTACACTCGGCCATAACCCCAAAAAGAGACAACTCGACTCAATACGTTGATCATGCAAAATCCTCCATCCACTAGTGTCGGCTATTGACCAAAAAGTTGCAGCTCCTACTTCTCACACATGGGCCATCACACCCATCCCGGTGCGTCAGGCGGTGGCGGCGGCAACATCCCCCATATCACTTTGTCTCGACGAATGTGAACAAATATGAACTCCTGAATGACGGGGCCCTCAACCAGGCCTATGTCTTACATCACTAATGCATGAACCCAAATAAACGTCAGACCAGGGATGGTGGGATAGTCGATCTCCACACACTCGACCTCTACATCCGAAGGAAGGCCGTAAAAGACGCCCCGCGTGACAATAGGGAGCGGCATCTTTCTAATCTGAAATGTTGGTCCCCGAAGAGGTGAGTACAACCACTCAGCAGGTAAATGACCCAATAAACCACTCAGTGCATCACACAATACAATCATAGCATAACACATGTCATTCATGCATCCATGCATAACTTACCTTGAGGCCATGCATATGTCATCATACCACATATACATACATCCCCATATAATCATCACCATCATCATGTCACACATGTACCATCATGCTATAGGTGCACATACATCCATGCACTCATCATCATTGTTTCATACATGTACCATCATGCCATAGGTGCACATACATCCATGCACTCATCATCATCATGTCACATATACCATCATGCCATAGGTGCACATACATCCATGCACTCATCATCACATGTCACATGTACCATCATGCCATAGGTGCACATACATCCATGCACTCATCATCATCATGTCATACATGTACCATCATGCCATAGGTGCACATACATCCATGCACTCATCATCATCGTGTCATACATGTACCATCATGCCATAGGTGGACATACATCCGTGCACTTACCCTCATCATGCATCCATGCATATATATGGCCACACCATGCATGATTCAATTTCAATTTCCAAATTTTATTCTTTCATTTCGAACCACCATATTTCTCTTTTACCCGGGACCAATATTTGCATCGCACATTTATTGCTCGCACCCAATCCTAGCATCGCGAGGAACCTCCGGCATTTAGCCATTTAAGGCTATCGGGCATTCGGCACACACCCGCCGGGCATCTTGCACCCCAATTGGCATCACGAGGTATCCTCCAGCACAAACCTCCGGGCTTCCAGCTCCCCATGCTCTGAGCATCTCAAAACTCCCGAGGACCCTCCAACATTCAGCCATTTAAGGCCACCGGGCATCTGGCATTTACACTCCCTGGCCAGGCATCCCAACACTCCCGGGGCATCGTCGGCTCACACCTCCGACGGCCTTCTCACTTATCTTAGGTTACATTTTCAATTATAGCCCAATTTCAACATGGCATATGATATGATGGCAAACAAGCTCATTTTCATCATTTGTTTCTCATATGCATTTCCAATCATCATCATACATGCAGCAAGATACAATCACTTATGACAATACAATCCATGGGGTCCATACAACTTGGAATGATCCATACATCATGACTTTTGAGATTTAACAAAATTCCAGCTTGCACAATTTTGGAAAACATGTAAATTAAATATCCATATGATCTTCAAAAGTCATAAAATCATGACATGTGATAGAAAAGACAAAAAGGTAGCAATTCCATGAAGAACACATGCCCAAAAGAACTTCACACAAAAAGATATAGCTCACACAATACAGCATGCAAAATTCGGATAAAATCAGATTTCACAGTTCTTGAAATATTTCGATTAAAATACACGAATGACCTCCAAAAATTATGAAATTTTACCAGGTGATAGTCAAGACCCTAAGGTAGATTTTTTATGAAGACATCAAGGTCAGATTCGTCTCAGATAATTTACTATGGACGGACAAAACTGCTGTTCCTTGTACCGAACAGTCCAGTTTAGCTGTCTCCGAAAAATCAAGGTTTCACCTACTTATTTTCCATCATTTCCTCTTGAATTTTGATATTTTTTGCCTCAAGAGGTCCACTACAACTTTCATTTAGGGATCTAGGAAAGATTCTCAACGGATAGTCACCTTATAGTTCACGAAGTGGTTGGAATCTAGTACAATACTTCCAGATCTATCGTCTTCACAGGAGAAATCGTTTCACTAGGCTACACTTGTTATTTTTATCTCAAATTTGAGCATGTTAATCTTCAGGATGTTCTCTACAACGTTCATGAAGAATTCGAAGCAAAATTCTTAGTAAAATGTGATATGCAATACACAAAACCACCAAGAGGTCGACGAAACAGTTTCAGGTCTAGCCTTTTTGTAGAGGGAGGGTTTCATCCCTTAAAACTCAACCATTTTATCTCAAAGTTTAGTATGTTTTACTTTGAGATAGTGTCTACAACTTTCATGAAGAAGTCAAAGTCAAAATCCGACTCAAAACCCACATGCAAGCCTCTACAACATTCTGGGTCAGGCGGTACACTCGAAAACAGAATATATTTTCAAGAACAACACACTCAAGTTTGGGTTTCTCACACCCTAAACAGCCGAGATTCATCACCATTTCAAACAAACATGCAAGACACACATGCAAGAGCAGAATATGGATCCCAACTTGCCTCCAAAATCAAGCAAACAACGACACACGGACAGCGACGGACGGGCGGACGGATGGGTGACGGGCGAGCGGGCGGACGAGCGGCTTCTTCCTCCTCTCTCTCGGTTCCTCTCTCTCCCTCGGTGACCCTCTCTCTCTCTCTCTTACTTGGACGACAGCCCCCTTCAACCAGCCACTCTCTCTCTTTGTATTTCCCTTAATTACAATCATTTGCAATGATTAAGAGTCACCCACAATGGCCAATGCATGAAGTCTCCTTTTTGCCACTTGGCAAGACCCATGCAAAATGGGCTTGGAAGAATTTGGGCTGGCCTCTCCCCCTTGTGGCTGATGGCAGCTCTCTCCTTGGGCTTCATGGGTCAAGCTAATTTGGCTCACTTTAGGTCCATACTCTTGGGCCTAAAGTTTAACCCTAATAAACCTCAATTTTACTTCTAATTATTCATCTTTAATTCTCTCTTTTATAGATTTCAAATTTTAAATTTCATATGGCCATAATCTTGTAACATTTAATCTATAGGGATTAAATCTATGAGGTGCATAGATAAGAATAAATTCTTCCTTCTCATTAATTTATCCTATAATACTAATTTATAATAACTTGATGAACACAAATATATAACACTTGGTCTTTAAACATCTAGAAAATGCCAATGGCTAAAGCATAAACCATAGGTAATTTCATTACCTAATCATGAAGAGCTTGTAGAGTGCTTTAGGTACAAAGTTGTAGTACAGTACAACATATCATTCTCAGACGAATGGCCAGTTTGAGAGGACGATTCAAACCCTCGAAGACGTGCTGCGAGCTTGTGTACTAGATTTTAAGGGAAGCTGGGTGGAACAACTTCATCTCGTGGAGTTTGCCTATAACAAAAGTTATCAGCAAAGCATCCAAATGGCTCCTTTTGAAGCACTGTATGGCAGAGCGTGTAGAACACCCATGTGTTGGGATGAAGTCGGGGAGAGAAAGATCATAAGCCCATAATTAGTTCAGCAGTTAGTGGATGTAGTCGTAGTGATCAGGAACAAATTAAAGACCGCTTAGAGCCACTAGAAAAGTTATGCCAATAAGCGCCGAAAGCTTTTGGAATTCCAAGTTGGTGATCACGCTTTTCTGAAAGTTTCACCAATGAGAGGAACTCCGTGCTTTGGCAAGAAAGGAAAATTGAGCCCGAGGTATGTAGGTCCGTTTGAGATTCTTGAGAGAATCAGGACCCTAGCGTATCGTCTTGCATTGCTGCCAAGACTGGCGCAAGTGCACAACGTCTTTCACGTATCAATGTTGAGGAAGTATGAGGCTGACCCGACCCACATGCTTAATTTTGAAGAATTGGGCGTGGACGACCGTGTGTCGTATGTTGAAAGCCCAGTTCAGATCGTGGATTGAAAAGAGCAAATTCTGCATACAAAGACCATATAGGGTTGGTCAAAGTGGTATGGCAATACCATGATAGTAAAGGAGCAACCTAGGAGAGCGAAGAGTTGATGAGTCGTTTGTACCCCCACCTTTTTATTTAAAGTGTGTAATGGTTTAAATTTCAAGGATGAAATTTTTATAAGAGAGGAAGAGTTGTGACATCCTGGATTTTCATTCTCATTTTCAATTAAATAAATCAGGCCTTTCATCGACACGCCTATAGTACTATTCTTAGAGCTGATCACTCCTAAGATAACTAGACTATGTGGGGAAGTCATTAAGAGATTTTGTTGCAATAGAGTAGAGGATTCGACTAGGAAAAAGTCGAGGTAAGGCCGTTTTTGTCTAGAAAATTCAGAGGACCATTTTTGATCGCGCAATTGGGAAGCGAGTAGGATCAATTGGTGAGGAAAAATACAAATTTGATCGAAGACTCGATATTGGAATTTTTAGAAGCAGAATTGGATTTATTTAAGAGGCATTTGAGTCCAATTGGAGGGAATTCAAGCCAAATTCGTATTACCCTCCATGGGCACAACTTGTGGACCACTTCAAGGACTTCTAAAGGGTTTTTGTGGCTGAAAATTGCAGAGGATATAGCTGGGTTGTGGTAGGGCCTTCCAAGGAGACAAAAGGGGGATAAGAGAGACCAAGGTAGGCCCCCTCCAAGCCAACTTGTCCCCTCCCTCCTTCCTCTTTTTCCCCACCGTGGAGCTTTTCCATCTGCAAGCCAAAAAAACTCCAGCAAACCTAGAGAAACCTCCTCCCTCCCTCATCGACACCACTCGCTAGCCGCCAGATCGCCTCCGTGGGTGGCTCGCTTGCCCACGCCCCTCTAGCATGTCACTACCATTCCTGTCCGCCGTTTCAACCAGCCCACGCGCCCAATAGCTTGCCAAGCTAGCTCATGCCACCTCTGGAGCTTCCACCGCCACCGTACGCCACTACCCTTGCCTGCCTGCCATCGTGAAGCCCCGCCAAGCACCCCTACAGCATCTGCCACTCTTGTCTCTCCATTCAACCACCGGAGCAGCCCCTCTTCGGCCAAGATTAGAAACCGAACTAATGGGTATTCCAGCAACTATTTTGGCCCGCTTTGGTGCCTTTTGTACCTTGGTTGGTAGTCCTGCTTTGGAGTTTGTTGATCCTTGTCGCGTCCCCGTCATTTTCATTTGAGTGGATCATTAATCAAGTGAGTTTAACTCATTAATCATTTCTGAGTAAGTTAATGATATTTAATGGTTTATTAGTTTAAGTTAAGCTAAGATTATGTGGTTAATTAGAATGGATTAGTGATTTAATTAATCCTTGATGCATGTTAGGTGGTTAGATTAGTGCAATTAGCAAGTAAATAGGCTGTAATATTTATTTAGATAGGTTCGAAAATTTTCCAAACCCGTTTGGCTTTTAATTAGGCATTACAGCCTAAATGTGCATTTTTTGGTATTTAATAATTAATTTTCGTAATTATTAAATTAATTTTTTTTTCCGGAAATTAGACTGGAATAGTCGATGACCAAAATTTTGTGCTGATTGTAATGGTGTGATTGATTTATTTATTTGATTGATATTTTTTGTAAATTGGATGTGATTTGTGATTATGGGGTATTTACCCCAAAATTTATTATTTTTAGTAATTGATTGGAAAATAACCGAGCATTGGTTTACATCACCAAAAATATTTTGATGGACCATATTAAATGGTGGGATTTGTGGAAAGGAAAATATTATATTTTGGCTAAGGCCGACCATGTACTCACACACGAGTATTTTTATCATGAAAGATAAAAATGGTGACATTTTTAGTTGGTGAGAATAAGTATACTATATCAGTCTACGGACTTGATATATGAGCTTTGGGTGAGCAGTATACTTTATCAACTTAGGGTGAGCATCATAGGTATACTATATCACCCTACGGGTCTTGATATGTTAGCTTTGGGTGAGCGGTATACCGGTATGTTATATCTACCTACGGGCCTTGATATGTCAGTTTTGGGTGAGAAACATACCTTGTCAGCTTATGGTGAGCATTATTAGTATATTATATCATTCTAAGGGCTCTGATATATTAGCTTTAGGTGAGCAATATACTATATTATCAGCTTTGGGTGAGCTATACTATCTATTTTCAGCTTAGGGTAAGCAGTTCTAAATTAGGTCGAACTTGATAGATAGTATTGAGTTGTTTGACTAAGAGATGGTCTTGATGACATGGAATTGACTAAGTCGATTGATTGATGATTCAATCTGTTGTGGTAATTGATGCGATAAGATGATTCCATGAAATTGTGAATTATATTGACTTACAGGAAGGAACTGAGTGTGGCACCCTCGAACGGCCTCCGAACCGTTAGGGTCGCCATAGTTTGTTTACCTTTCCCTTTATTCATATAACATGTCACTCTGATACCATTTCAATTGCAGCGAGTCCATACAACCATGAGGGTTTACATCTTTTATTATCGGTCCCTTGCGCAGTTCATATGGTGGAAGCACATCCATCAACTCCCTTCCCTATATTCTGAAAAACGATGCACACCCACTAAACATTTATAGGTAAAAGCCAAACACTTTTATTAACTTAAACCAGATAGACATCATTCATCGGTACATCAAAATGCCATAGTTTTTTTTTTTTTTTTAATACTTGGCTATACTTCAAAAGATAACCGACATCTCCTCCAATAGTCATATACTTAAGGTCCATCGATTAGTGTCGGTGTCCAAAAGTTCATTCCTTTGCTATCCTCCTCCTCACGTTCATATCCAACCACTTGATCCATCTACTGGTGGCAGTGGCAATAGAGATATTTTATCTAGTCTGAAATGTTATTCCCCAAAAAGGGTGAGTACAACCACTGAGCGGTAAAGATCCACCAAACTACTCATTGCGTCAAACAGAACAATCAAGGCATCATAACAAAGCACATATCATTCATGCATATCAAGCATACCTCACCTCGCAACCATATATATATCATCATGCCATCATCGTCAAGCATTCATACATACCCATACCATATGTGCATATACCGCCATGTATTCATCATCAAGCATTCATGCATACTCATGCCATATGTGCATATACCACCATGCACTCATCATCAAGCATTCATGCATATATCACCATGCACTCATATCATCCATGCTATCAAGCACACATCATCATGCAGTCGTGCATATATTGCCATGCAGTCATGCATATCTTGTCATGCCATCGTGCATCTATTACCATGATTCATATCATCCATGCTATCAAGCATGCATCACCATGAGATCCATTCAAGCCTTCATGATCGCATTCTCAATGTCAAATAGCATCAATTTTTTTTCATAAGCAGATCATGCATCATGCCATATGCATACACCCATGCACATGATTCACTTTCAATTCTTATATTTCACAAGGATCTCATCAGTTTTTCTTTCTAGTAATCAATGTTTGCATCCCACAATTTATCGCTCGCACCCAATCCTGGCATTGCGAGGAACCTCCGGCACACACCTCTGGGCATCTCGCATCCCAACTACCATCACAAGGAATCCCCTCGGCACACACCTCCAAGACTTCCGGAATTACGTACCGACATACCACCAAGATCCTCCCCTCTGGAATTATGTACCATATACCATCGGGCATCTCGAAACTCCCGAAGACCCTCCGGAATTACGCCACTAGGCCACCGGGCATCCGGCACCTCCACATTCCGGGCAACCCGACCATCCCGGGGCATCGTCGGCTCACACCTCGGACGGCCTTCTCATCACCACAATGCATATTCCCATACATCTCATTTTCAATTTCACATTTGATGCAACAATGCCAATGATTTGACAACAGCCCTTTTTAAAATCATATAATATGCCTTGGGAAAAGTATCATTTGATACAATGGTTTTGAAAACTTCATTGAGTTCATGAAAATTCATCAATCCTTTAATGTCATATGAAATGTATGAATTTCATCATGTCATTGCACGAATAATAATCCAAGATATCATGATTTACATAATAAATCCAATAAACAGTAAATAAGACAATTTCATGAATGCGTGCTATTCATGAAAAATTCTAGAAAATTAGCAAACGATGGAAATAAATTCTGAAATCTTACCACAATGTAGATAAGATCTCAGAAAACATATTTCGTGAAGAACACCATATCAAACAAGGCTTCACAGAATACGTACAGGTCCATGCATCTCCAAAAAGGATCTTAACATCATCCATGCACAGTTTTGAAAAAAAAATCGATTAAACCCTTAAATAAACTCATAAAATTATGAAATTTGGAAAAGATGTACTTAAGACCTAGAGGTACAAGTTTCATGAAGAAATCGTAGTTCAATTCGTTCTGCATTAAAAGATAAAATGATTTACTTTTCCTATTCTCGATATCATTTTCCAGATCTACCCGTGTTGAGGAAAATAGTTTTCTTGGTCATTACTGGTCTATTTACTCTGAAATTTCAGTATGTTGGTCCTCAGAATATTACCTACAACTTTAGTTAAGGATAAACGATCAAATTTTAGCTGTATGATTTTATAAAAATCCCGAAATCATACTAGGTCGAAGCAGCATTTTTCCCAGATCCAGTTTCTTCAAAAGACAACGTTTTAACCAGCCTATTTTCGTTAATTTCCTCTAAAGTTTTTATATGTTCTACCTAAAGAAGTATACTACCAATTTCGTTAAGAGATAAAAGTGATATTTCAACAAGAATGTTACTTTACAGACCACGAAACCACTGAAGGTCATCACGACGAATTCCAGATCTAGTCTCTCCAAAGGAAAATCGTTTTACTAAGAAATACTCGTTTTTTTATCTAAAATTTCAGTATGTTATTATTCAAGATGTTCTCTACAAATTTCATGAAGAGGTAGAAGTGAAAATCCAAATAAAAAGTCACATGCAACACACGAAATCACCAAGAGGTCAACAAAACAGTTTCCAGATCTAATGTTTTCATAGAAAAAGGGTTTCACCACTTAATACTTGTCCATTTTGTCTCAAATTTTAGTATGTTATACTTCAAGATTTTCTATACAACTTTCATGAAGAGGTCGAAGTGAAATTCCAAATAAAAAGTCACATACAACACACAAACTCGCAGACGGTCGGACTGGTCTTTCCGAAATCAGCATGCATGACCAACGAATCTCTCTTCAAAGCTCCGAAATCTCATCCCATCTACCACAATCAAGACTTACCATCTACTACACATACACACAGCAATGCAAAGAGTAGGTTTTAGGACTTCACTTTCCTTAGATTCAAGCACAAAACAGCAGCAAACAGAGGCAAAGCAGCGAAGGAACGGCGGCGAACTCTCTTCCTTCTTCTTCGCACGGCCTCTTCCTCCTCTCTCGGTTTCCCTCTCTCACTCTCTCTCTCTCTCTCTCTCTCTCTCTCTCTCCCCTTTTCTTTTTGGTTTCAATAAAACCCTTGCATGCCTCCATTTTTGCATGGAGGGACACTTGTCCCTAAGAAGGAGACAAGTGTCTCCCTTGTTGAAGACACTTGGAGGAGGCCCATCCGGCACCTCTCCCCATCCATGCGGTTGACAGCCCAATGGGCTTCATGGGCCGCCCCTCTTGGCCCACTTTAGGCCAACACTCTTGGGCCTAAAATCCAAACTTAAATGGCCCAAGTTTATTTTTAATAATACATCTTAATCCTCATTTAAATAAATACCTAATTGCATAATAAAATTGCCAAAAGACTTTGTGACATTAACCCATAAAATCAAATCTATAAAGTGCATAGTCAAGAACAAAGTCTTCTTTATCAAATTGTCCTATAGCACCAACCTTGATCATCCATTAACATTTTTCACTTAAATAAATACCTAACTTGCAAAAATAATAAGGCCATAAAACTTGTAGTCACAAATCCATAAATTCCAATTTATAATGCACATGGCCAATGATAGAATTTTCTTTCCTATCACATAATTATCCATTAAAAGCTTGGCCATAAATCTTATTGCAAATTATGGATTAAATGGCTATAAAATAACTTGATGGTACTTCCATCACCTATTCATAGACTTTAATGTAACTAGAGGTCGTCATGAATTTTGGGATGCCACACTGAGGCCAAGGTAAGTCCTCTGACTCATGTTTGTGCTTAGGCAGCCCTTAGGGCGTATTTTTTTCCTAGTCGGGTCTTAGGGGGTGAACTTGCTGAGACGTCATGACACCCTGTTGTTGGATAAAAAATTTCAGGTCGTTAGATGGCTGCTCCTCCCAAGCATTTTGGACAACCGAAGGAAGTCACAGGACAGAGGTTTTACATTCTGTTTCATGGGGACCCTAGGGGATGGGACTACGAACTTGTGCCCTCTGTGGTCTGGGTCGCTACGGGATTCTCCAACCGGATGCCCTATCGATACAGATCATGGTACCGTCAAGATTGTAATGGTCAGAGAGAGGGCCCCATACTGGAATATGAGATATCTCTGTATGTGCTGGAGGTTGCTTTTGGGGAGGCACAGTAGATCCTCCAGAAGGTTTAGTGGTAGACGCGATAGACCTGGATCTTCAAGAGCCAGGAACCCTGGTGTTCTCAGAAGGAGGCTCCAATCAAGACGAATATTTATAAGTGTGTTGTTGGTTTAAAAAATTTATAGCCTTACTTTCCTATCCTATATTGTTGTTGTCTAGGAGTTTATTTATCGCTTCCGCATGTGTATTAAAATGAATGGGTTGGTGATGTGTCATGGGATGTCGCTATTATATCAACCAAGTAGAGATGGGCATGTGCTCGGAGGATCGGGGTGTAACACGCTGCCCTGTGCCATGCGTTCGAGCCCTCGAGCCACCGTCCAGCCCGTCGAGAGCCCTCCGCCACCCATCCAAACTGCCTTGTCCGCCTCCTCACCGTTCTAGCCTGTTTCAACTGTGAAGCCCCTTTGGTTCACCCTTGGATAGAAGCTAAAGTTCCAACAAAGGCTGAAACTTAGTGGCCCACTTTAGGCCTTGTCCGGATGTCACTTAGTGTCGTCGCAAGCTTGTTTGTCGCTTGCCTCCACGTCGCTGTCACCGTGGACTTACCGGCCCGCTAAACCAGTGAGTTTACTCACTAAACCTTAATATGGATTAGTGCTAATCTAGAGTGGTTAGATTAGTCTTAGAATGAATTAGTGTTGATCTGATTAGTGAGATTAGCACTAATGAGGTTGGATTAGTTCAATTCAGTGGACTTTTTGTAGTTATGATTTCTAGACCCTCGCCATTTGCCATTTTTGCAGATCGAAATGGGTTGTGAATTTGAGGTCGATTCCTTCTTGAGAAATGTTTAAGACATCTTCATCTATAACATATATTTGACTCAAGAGTTTTAGGGATTTAAAAGAGCGAGCTAGTAGCTTCATAATTTGCAAACAGAACCTCTGTTTGTGCTGAAACTAGTGACCTTCTGGATTCAAGGGATTTTTATCAACTGTTATGGTTCTAATTTCAAAATTATTTCTTCATAAAAGTTGTTTTTCACATATTTTAGTTTAACATACTCAAATTTCAGATCAAATGGACAAGTTTTAGGTCTCAAACCAAACTAATTTCGAAAAATAGACCTTTTGGAAAAGGACACAGTTTTTGTTACCGTTTGAGCAATTTACTGCTCTTAATCTAGAAGGATTTGAGTTAAGGTGTCTGCATGAATTTTTTTTTTTATATGTCATTTACATCATATTCAAATTTGAGAATTTTCCGAACTCGTTTGATTAGATTTATGGATTTTAACTCAGAGACACGCGAGTGGGCCATTTCTGCCAATTAGGACGGGTAGTAGTTCTGATTGTTATTGATGCTATACTTGCTAGAAATTACATATTTGGTGATGTGGTTAACCTGTGACATGCTTGGAACTTGTGCGTGGCGATATGTGAATGGGTTGTGAGTAGGTAAATGACTAAGTACTACATGAGGACGAAACTTCGTGTGAGTCACCTCTTGTGCCTTATACTATTGCTTATTGTAATCAACGGCTAAGTGTTACATGGCAACTTAAATTGCATGGGAATTACCTCTAGAGCCTTGCAGTATTGTCATGCATAGTGAAGGGCTAAGTGCTACACGATATCGAAACTCGCGTGAGCCATCTCTAGTGCCTTGTACTATTGATGTATGTGGCCAAGGACTAAGTACTACATGGTAGCGAGATTTTGTGTGTGTTACCTTTAGTGCCTTATACTATTACTTATTGTAATCAAGGGCTAAGTATTACATGGCGACTTGAGTCGTATGGGAATTACCTCTAGAGCCTTGAGTTTGGTATTGAGTTAGAGCCTTGAGTTCGATCTTGAGTTTGATTCTTGAGTTTGAATTTGAGTATGATATTGAGTATTGAATATTGAATTGGGACGTTGAGTTTGAATATTGAGAGTGAATATTGGGTGTGAATTGAACCACCGATATGAGTTACCTGCGCTTGATTATGGGACAAAATTGTGTGGCACGGAATGTGATGTGTCATAATGATTTGGCCTTATAATCGAGACTCTTGTGAATTGCTTGATGGAGTGATTTAGCCACGCCTGATTATGGGACAAAATTGTGTGGCACGGTATGGGACGTATCATAACGATTTAGCCTTATAATCACGACTCCTGTGTTGATTGATTTGATAGTGAGATGCTCCAATTGATGAGTGCATTGATTATATGCATATGTTTTACGAACTGTACTAATGTGCATGAAGGAACTGAGGTGAGGTGAGTCTCATTGGTTGTGTGTGTAGGCTGCCTCTAGGTGTATTATCTTCCTAATTAGGATTTAGGGCGTGAACTCGCTGAGATTTATTCTCACTCCAGCGTAGTTTACAATTTTTCAGGTCCTTAGTCTGGAGATACCGGAGAGTGTCGTGGAGGATCCCGAGCCAGAGTCGAAGGGATTTAGAGTAGAGGTTGTCCAGTAGTTCTTTTAGGGCAAACCTTAGTGTGCAGACTTGTAGGATTGACTTTAATTGTATATAAAGTGTGTTTATATAAAATTAGGTTGTCCTGCTTTTCTATCTCATGTTTGTTGTGGTTAGTGGATTAGTAATTCGCTTTCGCATGTGCATAATCGATTGGGTCGGCGATGCGTCCTAGGAACGTCACAAATTTTAGTTGACCATTGAGGGATGTGTGTGTACTCGAGGTTCAGGGCGTGACACAAGTGGCTTTCGGATGTGATCCTAGTTAAGAAGAAAAATGGGAAATTTAGTGCATGTATTGACTTCCGTGACTTTA
The DNA here is from genome assembly GCA_014182885.2 of Eucalyptus caleyi. NCBI lineage: Eukaryota > Viridiplantae > Streptophyta > Magnoliopsida > Myrtales > Myrtaceae > Eucalyptus > Eucalyptus caleyi. The sequence goes on from CM024468.2 coordinate 43,676,424, forward strand.
ATGGTACTGCTTCGAAAGATGAATATCAAATACCAATGGTCGACAGGTTAGTTAATTCTACATCTAACAATGAAGTTATGTCTTTATTGGATGGTCATTCTGGGTACAATCAAATATTCATAGCAGAAGAAGATGTCCACAATAAAATATTTAGATTTCATAGAGCTATCGGTACATTTGAATGGCTAGTTACGCCTTTTGGTTTGAAGAATGCCGGAGCCATATACTAAAGGTCCATGAATCTTATCTTTCATGACATGGTTGGCGAATTTGTGGAGGTCTACATAGATGATGTCATTGTCAAAACTGACTAGGTATGTCATTTAGATTACTTGGAACAAGCCTTTATTAGGATGCAGAAACTTAAGTTAAAAATGAACCCATTAAAATGTGCTTTTGGTACAAAAGTTGGTAATTTTATAGGTTTTCGAGGAATAGAAATAGATAAAAATAAAATGAAAGCTATTCTAGAACTCCCACCGCATAGAAACAACTTCAAATGATACTTGGGAAAATAAATATCTTGCGTCGCTTTATAACTAACCTATCAAGGAAGATCGAAGTGATTTCCCGGTTGCTCAGATTGAGAAATTAGGAGGAATTTACTTGGGAGGATACGCACCAATATGCTTTCAACCAAATAAAAGAGTACTTGACTAGACCTCTTGTCACGTCCCGGTCTCCGAGCATGTGCCCATCCCTACTTGGTCAATATAATAGAGACGTCCTAGGACGCATCGCCGATTCATTCATTTTAATACTCATACGGAAACGAATAAATAAATCCTCAGACAACAACAAGATCGGATAAAGAAGTAGGGCCATAATTTTTTTTTCAAACCAACAACAAACTTATATATACATATCAAAATAGGTCATACACAAACCAAGTCGATACATACATATATATATATATATATATATATATATATATATATATATATATATATATATATGTCGTCTACAAAATAGGGTGGTTTCACAAACAACTACTAGTCTTCATCCTTGTCCTCCACCTCCTCTTCATCCTGGTTGGAGCCTCCCTCTAAGAACACCGGAGATCCTGGATCTTCGAGATCCGGGTCTATCATGTCCACCACTGAACCTTCTGGAGGATCTGCGGTGCCTTTCCCAAAAGCAACCTCTAGCACATATAGAGGTATCTCAGATTCTGATATGGGACCCTCTCTCTGGCCGGTATGATATTGACGGTACTATGATCTATATCGATAGGGCACTCGGTGGGATAAACTCGCAACAACCCAGAACACAGATCGTACAAGTTCAAACTCCCATCCCCTAGGGTCCCCATGAAACGTAATGTAACACCTCTGTTATGTGATTTTCTTCGGTTGTCCAAAATTCTCGGGAGGAGCGGCCATCTAAGGACCTAAAATTTTTATTCCACAACGGGGGTGAGACGACGTCTCAGCAAGTTCAACCCCTTAAGACCCAACTAGGAAGAAAATACACCTTAAGGGCTACCTACGCACAACACGAGTTTAGAGGACTTACCTTGGCCTCAGTCTCTTCCTGCAAGTCAACACAATAGGCAAATCATTGAGTCACATCAACAAATTAAATCATGAAATTTAGATTGAATCATTTATCAATCGACTTAGTCGATTCCAAGACAACATGACCATCACACGGTCAATTCAATTACTCAACCCCAACTCTGATTTATGGCTTAGTGGACACGGCCTACTAGATCTTCGGCCGTGAATTACGGCTCGATGGGGACAACCAATTCCAAGTTTGGTGGTAAATTACAGCCCAGTAGGCACAGCCATACTTCGGCGGTTTATCTTAATCCAACCCATAACATCACACGGTTATTCACCCATGGTCAACGACATTGCACTTCATAAATAGATTCCTCAATTAAGAAAACATCTTGGCCTAATTCCCTCATATTAAGGGTACCCAATAAAAATAATCATATGTGGGTACACGGTTGGTCTCAGCCAAAAATATAATATCTTTACTTTCGAAAAACCCCACCATTTATATAGTCGATAAAAACATTCTTGGTGCTGTAAACCGACGCTTGGTGATTTTCTAATTAAATACTTAATTAATAAATTTTGGGATAAATACCCCCAAATTGCCAATCACACTCAATTTGCATTAATTAACTGTCAAATAAATAAACAGATCACACCACTACAATCAACATAAAATTCCAGTCACCGACTATCCTGGTCTAATTTCTGAAAATAAATAAATAATGAAATAATTACGGAAATTAATTATTAAATGCCAAAATAGCAACTTAGGCCCGTAAAGCCTAATTAAAAGCCGAGACGGGTTCGGAAAATTCCCGAACCTGTCTAAATGAATACTAGAGCATAATTACTTGCTAATTACACTAATCTAATCACCTAACATGCATCAATAGTTAATTAAATTGATAATCTACTCTAACTATCCACATAAACCATACTTAGTCTAAACTAATCAACACCTAAACGTCATTAACTTACTAAGTGAGGATTAGTGAGTTAAACTCACTTGAATAGTGATTCGCTCGGATCAAAACGACGGGGATGCGGCGAGGAGCAAGAAATTCTAAAGCGGGCACACCAAATGGGGTCGAGAACGGCCCGAAAATAGCCCAAACAGTGGTTGGAAACCCACTAACTTCGGCCTTTGCTCGGTGTTGGACTTGGGCTGAGAAAGGTTGGATAATGGCTGGCTGAGGGGGAAACGGCAATAGCAGCGGGCGAAAGGGCTTCCGGTGGCTCAACGGGCTTCCCTGGCGATAAGTGGAGGCTGGACGGTGGTGTGCAGGCTCTGACGGTGATCTAGAGGCTTTGTAGGACGGCGAGCAGGCGAGAAGGAGGTGGCTGGATACGACAGAGGCAGAGGGCGCGCGCGTGGGCAAGCGGCATCGACTCCGGGCTTCAGCAGGCGATTGTGATGTCGAAGGGGCTAGAGTTCAATCTCTCCTGGTTTTGCTAAGCTCCGAAAATAACAAGTGAGGGGGAGGGGAGGAAGGTCGACGGCAACATGAGGAGAAGGGGGGAACATGCTTGGCTTGGAGGGTCCCTCTTGATCCAACTCTATCCTTTTGTCCCCTTTGACTAGTCCACCTTGGTAGCTGGCCTCCTTAGCTCAATTTCCAGCCCCAACACACCTTCTAGAAGCCCTTGAAGTGGTCCACAAGTTGGGTCCAATGGGGTGCTACGAATTTTGAGTGAATTTTCCCCAAATTGGACTTCAATACTTCTTGAATCAACACCAATTGGCCCTAAAAAATTCAACCATCATAACACCAATCAAATTGACATTTTTCTTCGCCAATTGAACCTACATGCATCCTCATTGCATGATAAAAAAACGGTTCTCTGAATTTTCTGGACAAAAATGACCTTACCTTGACTTTTTTCCAAAAATTCTTGGTTTGTAGAAAAATCTTCGGAGGCTGGGTCAACGTTCCTAAAATGACCTGTGACATGACAGAACTTTCAATTTCTGAAATCGGATTCAAATTCATGGTTAATTTCAATCTGACGTGATTTTATCGTGATCTAGGCTACCGGGTAGATTTCATAAACTTTTAGTGCAATTGACCCGTGGTTGATTTTCTTCAAACCACAATGAACCTCTTCAACACATTGGCGACTCTCGGTGGTCGTGAAAATCTCGAGGTCTCAAATACGGACATAAGGTACCAAAACAATAGAATAATTAGTTTAGTGCTGATCGACGATAATTTTGCAATTTAGTGGAATCACCTACGTTTAACCACACATCTCAGTCGAACTGACCTATCTCTGAATTTCTAATAGATCTTTACTGTGCCAAAATGATCTCTGCAGATGAGCACGGTTGAGTAGTCGATTCCTATTCGAATTCCCAAGTTCATTGCATTAAAATCTCTTAATGACTTCCCTAGATAGTCTAGTTATCTCAAGAGTGATCAGCTTTGAGAATAACACTGTAGGTGTGTCGATGAAAGGCTCGATTTATTCAATTGAAAAAATGACTGAAAATCCAAGATGTCGCACCACTAGTTCTGATGCCATCCATGATGGGTAGGTGGTTAAAAATGTATTTGTCGACAAGAAAATGATGAGGGAAAAGAGCAGGCAATATATTACCTATGCAAAATGCTGAATGATGCTGAGACAAGATATATTCTTATGGAGAAATTGTGCTTATCATTATATTATGCGTGTACAAAATTACGTCATTATATATTATTGATTATGCAGTAGCAGATTTTATTGCGAAATACTCACATGTAATCTACAAGACAAGTGTAATGAAGTATTTGCTAACTAGGCCAATTATAAGGGGCCAGATAGCTTATTGTCCATTTGCCTTTTCTAAGATCAATTTAATATATGTGCTGCTAAAAGTAATAAAAAGACAGGCAGTAGCAGATTTTATTGCGAAATACTCACCCACTTTAAAGATTGAAGAGGATGAAAATTATATTAAGGTATTATTATGGGTTTTGTATTTCGATGGATCAAGTGTATTTGGATGATTAGGCATTAGGATTATGATCGTGTCCCCACAAGGTTAGAAAGCTAAATTCATGTTCAAACTAGACTTTCAGTGCTCAAACAATCAAGTAGAGTATGAAAATTATTTTTTTGGTCTCAATATCCTAATCGAAATGAAGGTCAGATTTGTTAGCATCAAAGGTGATTCACAATTGGTTATAAAGCAACCGACTGGAGAATATCAATGATTAAATGAAAATATAATATCACATCATATCCTAGCAAAAGAGTTATTAAGCAATTTTGCCAAATGTGAAATGATTTACATCAGGAGGAATGAGAATCCGTAAGCCAATGAATTAGCTCAAATGACATCCCGTTATAAAATATCAAAGGAACTCGCTGAAACATATCATTACACAGGTAAAATGTTTTCTTTGATAGATAATAGAATGATGATGGTACCAAGCTATTTGGTCGAAAGCCAAGACAGTCAAAATGAACAGCATTTGAGAATCCAATTCATAAGTTACTTGAAAAACACAACTGCCAATAACAAGATTTTTAAGAAGCAGGCAATGAAATACTTGTTAATTGGTGATGAATTATATCAAAGAACAGTGGATGGACTATTGTTAAGATGCCTAGGAAAGCGAGAATCAATGCCTGTAATGGCTGAAGTTTATGAAAGAATTTGTGGCGCACACCAAGCTAAGATAGAAATGAAATGGCTATTGTGACATCCCGATTTTTCTCAATTTTATTTTCAGTCAATTGAGTCGGGCAATTCAAATTGTGCATATAGTTCGTCTCTCAGAGTTGGCCACTCACGAGGGAACTAGTCTATTGAGTGAGGTGATTAAGGAATTTTACTGCGTCAGACTTGGGGACTGATCACCCTCGGGTCGGATGCAAGAAAATTTCCCTAAAAGCCACTCAGTGGATTAGGCACGCTGAAAACGCACCAGATTGAATTCAACTGAAAAAATTGAGATTGAATTTAGAAGTTGGAAGCTCGGTCATGTCACCCATCTTACTAGGATCATGGGATAATTTTTGTGGACTTTAATTTGGACTCAATTAGAAGAGAATTGATGGAAATTGAAGTAATTGAATGTACAAGAACTTGGACCCCGGCGGAAAATGAAATTGAACCTATTGGAAGATGTTATGGAGGATTTGAATTAGTGGAGAATGACATCAGCAGGTGATGTCATGGTGGAGGCCAAATTTAAGGAGGGCTTGACAAGTGTCACAAGCCAATTGGCTCACCAAAAGTGGGGATGTCACTTCCCCCCTGTCTCCATCATCTTCAAGCTTGAGAGGAGAGAGATTGGGAGGGAAGAGAGATAGAACCAGCGGAAACCGCCCCCTTCCGTCCGCCCTTCGCCGCCCGACCGTCGCCACCTCTCGCCTTCGTCGTCGCTGGAGCTCGCCGTCGCCGCTCGCCCGCGCGCGACCGCACGCCCTCCCGCACTGAGCTGCTTGTCTCCGTCCGCCAAGCCTCCCCACCGTCGTCGCTCCAAGCCGCTTGCTGTTCGTCGCCGTCGAAGCCCCCGTCGCCACCGTCCGTCGTCGTGAGCTGCTGTTCGAAGCCCTAGCTTCCTCCGCTGGTCTTTCTCCGCCGTTCCTCCGCCCGTTAAGCCGTCGTCCGCCGCCCTTCAAGCTTGGTTAGTTGCTGGAAAAAAACCAGAAAGATCTAGCCCCTTCCGAGCTCCTTTTGGTCCCCTTTTAGTGCTCATTTGGTGTTGATCCGTGTAGGTTTGTCATCGGCGTCGTCGTGCTCTTCGCCGGAGACTCGTCGGAAAGTGATTCCGGTGAGTTTACCTCACTAATCCGCGATTAGCGAGTTAATGATGTCTTAAGTATGTTTAGTTTAAGTTGATTGAGATTAGGTGGATAGATTGGCTTAATTAGTTATGGATTATATTAAGGTGATTAATTAAGGTAAAGTGTGTTTAGTTTAATGGTTAAGTATGTTTATTTTTAAAATAAACCTTGATGTGACTTAAAGGAGTTTATTTATGATTTAAATAAATGATTCGAAATTGTTGGATTATTTAATAATATATCTTATTCCGAAATTCATTAAAATATTATTTATAAAAAAAAAAAAACTCGAAAAATTTATTTTGACCCTAGTTGCTCAGAATTTCGTGCCGATCGTTGCTGTGCTTGTAGAATTTGAAATTGATGATTGGTTGTGATGAATTGAGCGTGATTGCGATTTATGAGGATTCTTTAGAAAACCCTAAGTGTGGAAATTGATGGGCGATTGGCCATGATTAACCACCTATTAAAGGTCGTGCCTAGTGAGGCTGTGATGGATCACCTATGAGAAGTCGTGCCTAATATGGCTGTGATGAACCACCTAAGAGAGGTCGTGCCTAATGGGGCCGTGATTGACCACCTATTAGAGGTCGTGCCCAGTTAGGGCCGTGATGGACTACCTATGAGAGGTCGTGCCTAATGAGGCCGCGAACTACCACCTAATTGTAGGTCGTGCCGAGTGGGGCCGTGATTGCCACTGGATATTAAACCTTCCTATAGGGTCGAGATTGGGAGTAGTAATTGATTTACTAGAATGACATGTAATCGGCCGAGTCGATTGATCGCTGAGACGATCCCCGTGACTGAGTTGTTCTGATGATGTGATTGTACTTCCGTTGTTGAGTTATTAGAATTGTACGTGGTTGAATTATATAAACTGTGCTAACCTGCAGATGAGGGCTAAGACGAGGTAAGTCTTCTTGATGTCGTGGCTAAGCTACTTGGGGGCGTATTTACTTTCTAATAGGGGTTTAGGAGGGGTGAACTTGCTGAGACAAAGTCTCATCCCAGTTTGAGGAAAATATTACAGGACCGTAGATGGCGGGACCCCCAGAGAAGAATGGCATCCCAGTGCAGATTATCGAGCAGGTGCACACCTTCCCTGATCATGGGAGCCATTGGGTCTACGAGTTGATCAGGACTACCGTATGGATCCAGGAGACTGAAGATGTTAGGGTACCCCATAGGTATAGGGCTTGGTTCCGTTTTGGGGCCAATGGCTTTAGGATTGGTCCACTTTACAGTTTTGATATCCCACTGGCCGTGATGGATGCTATCCCGGGTGAGGGTGTAGTTGACCTTCCTGATGGTAGGGTGGATGACCCATCGTCTCCGGACCCAGCGTTGTCAGTGGTGGAGGAAGTGGGATCGTCGAGCGAGTTCGATTAGTAGTAGTAGGACTATTCCTCTTTTTGGTGGGCTGATCCATGTTGTGTAGGCTAACCCCTTTTTGATGCACATAAACTCTGACCCATTTTTGGTGCATAGTCTTTGGATCCTGTTGATGTACGTAAACCTTGTAATGATGATGATGTATGAAAGTATGTTGTTTGATTTTGAATTGATGTTCCTGCTGTTCCTATCCCGTATGCTTTTGTAAGGGGTTTTCTTAGTATGTTCCGCCTGCGCATTAAAAAGTAAATTGGGGTCGGCGACACTACCTGGGAATGTCGCATTTTCATGACCACGGCGGGTTGTTTCACGTGTCTCGGGGTTCGGGACGTGACAACTATTGTGTCGACAAGGGTACTTTTAGCCGACTATTACAAAGGATTGCATCGATTATGCAAAAGGTTATGAGCTTTGCCAGAAACATAGTCCGCTCCAACACATGCTAGCCACGGTAATGAAACCCATCATTAAACCATGGCTGTTTCAAGGTTGGGCAATGGATATAATAGGTAAGATTTACCCCCTTTATCGAAGAAGCATAGTTTTATCCTAGTGGCAACTGATTATTTCAAAAAGTGGATAGAAGTGGCTTCATATAAGAATGTAATACATAAAGTTGTCAAGAAGTTTACTGAAGAATGAATTATTCATCGATTTGGGATTTCATAGTCTATAATGGCTGACCAAGGGACAGTGTTCACAAGACAAGAGGTGTTGGGGTTTTTGAAGTCTAGAGGCATTAGAATAGTTTATTTGACACCTTACTATGCTCAGGCTAATGGTCAAGCTGAGGCTTCCAACAAGATTATAATTAACCTTATAAAGAAGCATTTAGAGGAAAATCTGAGTGAATGAGATTCCTTATTATAAACCGTTTATGGACTTATCAAACATCGAAAAGATTGAATACTGGAGTTAGCCCTTATATGCTAACATATAGACAAGACGCCATCCTCCACTTGAGATCACAGTATAGTCACTTAGAGTGAAATTATAAGACAATTTGTCGAAGGAAGAGTATGGTGAGTTAATGTATGCAAATGTCGATGAACTTGGTGAAAGCAGAGCTTCAGCATTGGAGAAATTGGCTACCCAAAAGCGAAGGGTTGCCAAAGCATACAATAACATGTGAATTCTAAGCATTTCGACATTGGTGATTTGATTTGGAAGACCATTTTACCTACAAGTGCTGATAACAAGAAATTCGGTAAATTATCATCAACCTGGGAAGGCCCGAACTTAGTTAGTGATGTTCTCACTAGAAATGCATATCGATTGATGGAGTTAGATCGAAAAGAATTCCAGTGATCGATTAATGGCAAGTTTCTCAAGAAATACTACCCGACTATGGGGGAAATGTGGAAGATCGAAGGAAAATGAAAGAAAGGGAATTTCTAGAACTCTTCCTTTCATTCATTCATTCATTACATTCTCTCTCTCTCTCTCTCTATCATTTCCTTCCTTCCTTCCCTCCTTCCTTCAAGCTTTTGGCCTTAGCCCTAGTTCAGCCTACTCAAGCTAAGGTGCTATCGGAATGTGATCACGAAGTGGCGTAGCCGTGACTCAAGGTGGTCATTGGCTTTCTCGGTGCGTTCCTTGGGCTTGCTCAGCTTGTCCATCTCTGTCTTGAGGGCGTCTCTTGCTTCAGGTGCTTGAAAAGGACCAATTGAGCTCTAACCAGTTCGTCAGCCTTCTTAAGCAAAGCTTCCACGGCCTGGATGTCGGAGTCCACAAAGGTCAGGGATCTAGTTAGCATAGCCTCGTCGATCTCATAGGGGCTAGCCCTTTTTTCATCCATTTCTTCATCACTTTGGCTCTGCTGAAGACAACTCCCTAGAATTTGAAGAGCTAAGTATGGGTAGCGTGAAGGGCCCCTTGTGCCTTTGTGAGTTCACGATAGACTGCATCCGCACTGTCGATCTCCACCCTTTTGCACCAGTACTCGTGCTTCGCAACGTCAAAGGCTATGATGTCCCCCAGGTTAGACTGGAAGCTATCAATGCCGTGGTTGAAGGTTAGCATGAACTCATCTTAGTCGACAATGAAGGGGTCACCCTCAGGGAAGTCTGTTGGTGCAGCATGAGTCATGAGAATTTTCAGTCTCTCAAGGGCACCCAGCTTGGTGGTCAGCAAGCCATATGTTAGGCTGAGATAGGAGAGCAATTCCCTCCACAGAGCGACAAAGTGACGGTCGTAGTAAGGAGAAGAAGAGGAGGAAGAGTTTGGCTCCATTTCGACCGCGTGAAAGTATAGAAAAGTTTCAATGGCTAAAGTAATGGATGAAGGGCTAGTTACCACAGACCATACTATTTATGGACCGAATGCAAAAGGCGAGCAGTCACTATCCTTCATGAACCAACGTGATGAAGAACAGGTGGACGTGCATAATTGCAGGATAGCTGAAAAATATGAATTCGTGCATTGTGGGATAATGGATTGATACGACGCACGCAATTAAGATTATATTGGAAATCAAAATGACAAGATGGCTAACCGATGTGGTTAGTACTCACCTGTTGAAGTGTCACGACTATTGGGGGATTGAGATAAGTGAGGAGTCATTGGTCAATAAATGCAATGAAGACGGCGGACTACCAGTGATTTGGATGAATCTCGGTTCATGATGAAGGATAAGGGTATGAGTACTTTAACCACAGTGGTAGGATGTCGGAGATATACCAAAGATAAATTTGTGATAATAATGAGCGAATGGATTGAGAGAAAGGTACGACAAGCAAGTGTCGAGATAAGAACTTACATTTAAAAAATAGTACTAAAACATAAAGTTCATGCAAGCCACAAGTACGAACATAAACATATGCAGAATTATTTTACATATCGCCATATCCCTGGCACAAAGCTATGGAGCTGCATTTCACTATTGCAATTGGCTTCAAAATATTCATCCCTTTTGTCCCCAAGCTTCGATAGTTTAAGTTTCGGGGAAACAAAGGCTGCCTACAAGTAATTAATCTTGATTGAACCAGTAATGCCTGCAAATGAGTGTGGTTCGCTTTCAAGATGTCAAAAGTGATGTGGTGCCGAGACAGTTTCTCCCTTTTGAAAAAGGCATTCTTCTCCATGTTTTCGATATCTTCAGTATTCTTTAGCCGCCCTATAAGACTCTAGAGTGGAGCCAAAGGAAAGAGAAAATTCATTGATAGCAAACTCAAGAGCTCGACACTGGATAGGATAGGGAAGATTGGTTAGGAAAGCAATGAGAGTTTTAATCTCACACTCAACGTATATGTCACCACATATGGTATCATAACCCATCTTCAATAGGTCATAAAGTCGTGCCCATTTGACTTGAGTAGAATTGCAGTCTTTAGAGGGAATCGGCTCATTCGGTAAAAAGGGAGATAGTGAGCCGAAATTATCAACAACACTTGAAATGTGAACCATATTAATATGGTTGACATCAGCTGGATAAAGGGGAGAATTGGACATAAGCTCATTGAAGGTCCTTACAGTTTGCTTGTTGGACAATGAAGAATCATCTACACTGAACAAATAGTTTAGAAGATGAATAAATGAAAATAAGTAAAGCAAAGGGTGTCATGCCTTGATCCTCAGGCACGCACACATCCCTTACCTTGGTTGATTAATAGCGACGTCCTAGGACGCATCGCCGACCCATTCTTTTCATATACACATGCGGAAGCATATAAATTATCCCTAGACAATAAAATATTGGGATAACACAGTAGGATTAAATTTCAAACCTTCAAAACGTTCACTCATATATACATTGCAAACTAGTGCACCTATATATATACAAGGTGAACTATTAAGTCAAATTCAACTTAAGCCAGTGTAAAAATAAGGTCTACAAACAAGAGTGGGGTCCTACAAACTACGGGTCCCTGTCCTCTTCTGCATCATCCTCTACACTTCAACTGGAGCCTTCAGCAGACTGCATTGGACTTTCGAGATCTTCAAAATCCAAGTCTGCTGCATCCAAGGACCTAAAATGGTTATTCAATAACCAATGAGATAACGTCTCAGCAAGTTCTACCTCCTAAGACCCAATTAGTAAACTAATACACTGTTCAGGTTGCCTATGCACTCACGGGTCAGAGGACTTACCTTAGCCTCAGATTCCACCTGCATATTAGTATAGTTCAATAGGCACCTAAACAATCACATCACAGATCGATATCTCGATCAAATCCACTTAGTCAATTACACGCCAACAAGACCACTAACGGTCAAATCAATTCAATCAATTTATTCACAACGTTAAATCAAAAAATGATCAATCAACCTAGTCGATTTCATGCTAGCCGGACCAACTCTAGGTCATTCCCAAACATCAATCAAATGTACTCTCTCGGGCGTCTTTTTCACCAACTGCTATACCATCACTGATCACGTGCATTCTTTAAGGCGCCGTTTTCGCCAGTGATATCCCAATCACCGAATCACGTATCATTTCTATGGCGTCGTTTTCGCCAATGACATACTGATCACCGACAACGTGCGTTCTTTAAGGCGCCGTTTTCACCAGTGATATCCTCGATTACCAAACCACGTGTCCTTTCTAGCGCGCCATTTTCACCAAGGTGACATCGGCAATAGACAACATCGTGGGTTTCTAAGGCGTCGTTTTCACCAGTGACATTTCCTTAATCACCGAACCACGTTTTGTCTATAAGTCATTCACGTGCGTTCTTTAAGGCACCGCTTTCGCCAGTGATACTTCCAATCACCGAACCACGTATGTCCAATAACATCGTACCTGATTGGTCTCAGCCAATAATATTCTCAGTTAGCTCTCACCATTCCCTCTACTATATAGCCCATCAATGTAACTGGCGCTATATATCCATACTCAACCATCTACCAATCAAATATTCAGTAACAAACAATTTAAGACAAATCCTCAAATTTCACAATTTAAATCAATTCCATATAAATTGAAGCTCAATTAAATAAACGGACTGCACCACGACAATCAGCACAAAATTTCGGTCGTCGGCTATCCCCGCCTAATTTCCGAAAAATAAAGAATTAATTAATTAATTTTGAAAAATAAATAAATAAATATTAAAAATCCAATTTAGGCCCGTATTGCCTGATTGGAGCCCGAAACGGGTTAGGAAAAATCCCGAGATGCATTCAATAAATAATAGTACATCTCTACTTGCTAATGACTAAGTCTAACAACCGAACATGTATAATTAAGTCACTAATTTAATTGTCCTAAACTAATCTAACTATCTAATTGCACTTATTTAAATCTAGTCAACCCTTAGGCATAATTAACAAACTAAGAAAGCATTAGTGAGTAAAACTCACTTGATTAAAGCGAGGACTGGAACACCGCGACGATGGCGCGATGGTGGCCCAATTCCAAATTTTCAGCGATGTCGACGAACACTTGCACTGAGCCTAAAACGGGCCCAACAAATCTCAGTCCAATTTGAGATTTGCTTTTTGAATTCGACCGGGCCTGAAGCGGACTAACTTCGCCGGGCTTGAAGACCGAAATTTGGGCTTCAACTTATGGGCTGGACTTCAATTGATTTGCTGGAAATTGGGCCTCAAAAACTGGGCTGCAAACAGGTTAGGCTTGCTAGGCTAATAGTGTTGAAGATGGGCTGAGCTCCACGCGGGCTGAACTGTTAGATTGGGCCGCTGAAAAATCGGAATTGGCTCGCTGTGGTTGGTCCACGAGCAAAAGAAATGGATGCTGGCCTCACGGACTGGGCCGAAGACACGCAAGTGAAGGAAGCAGTGGCTTGCGGTGTCGAGCTGGGGAAGACCACGTGGAAATGCTGGACTGCTGCTTCAGTTGCTTCGAGCTTCACTGGCAAGGGAACTTCGTCCGATGCTGAGTCAATTTTGTTGTCTTTAGCGCTGCTTCGATTGACTGGGATGTGGCAGAGACGGAGGGAGCAGCTGCTGGCCGAAGGTGGAAGACACGCGGATTGAAGCCCGCTCGGTGGTCAATAAAATGGGGAGAATCCGCTGCAGTTGATCGTGAGCTGGCGTGAGAGGCAGCGTGGAGGAGAGATCGAAGTCGACTCTGGGGATGGGTTGCGAGAGAAAAATGAAAGCAGACTGGTGGAAGACCGAGGTTGAAGTTCCGTGGAGAGGATTTTGTGGCCGCTTAGTTTCGAGGAAACAAACTGGAATAAAAGATCAGCGGGGCAGCTGGCGTTTGAGGGAAAAGAGACGTGCAGAGGTTGGCGACCAAGATGGAGGGTAGCTGTTCGGCGTGTTGGGGAAGCCACGGAGGAAAGAAAAATCAGCCACTTATCCATTCCATTAATTGTATGTCCCCTTAATACTTTCTAGGATAATTTGAATATATAAGTTCACCAAATTGATGCCAAAATGCAGCCCTATGCCCAATCCGAATTTCACTCAATTTTGTTGGTCTTCAATTTCTTCAATAATTTCTCAATTTCGGTGTCATATCTTAATGTAGAGAAAGCCCACAAAATTTCTACAAGTGCCCTTCGCCATATAGCTCAGTTTGCAAGTCGAAAATTTCTTCAATTCGGCCAATCCGAATTTCCATTAATTTTCTGCAACGTCAGAACCAATTTTCCGTAAAAATCCCGGAATCTCTGAAAAATCTTCTGAGACTGAATTGACGTTCCTAGAATTTATTGTGACATGACAGAACCTTCGATTTATGAAATCGGACTCGAATTGGCGGTTAATTTCCATTCGGCGCATTTTTAGCGTGACCTAGACTACCAGGTAACTTTCAAGCATTTTTAGTGCAAATGATTCATGGTCGATTTTCTTCGAGCCATTATGAATCCACTCAACTCATTGACGACTCTCGATTGTCATGATAATCTCGAGAATTCAAATATAGACACATGGTACCAAAACGACAATGAAATCAAAATAGTACCGGTTGACGATAATTTTTCAATTTAATGGAGTCACCCACGATCGGCCACACATCTCAGTCGAACCGATCTATTTCTGATCTCAAATCGGTTTTATACTGTGCCGTAATGGCCTCTAAAGATGAGCACGGTCAAGAAGTCGATTCTTGGTCAAATTTTCAAGTCTATTTGCCTTAAAAATCTCTTAATAACTTCTCCAGATAGTCTAGTTATCTCGTGAGTGGCCAACTCCAAGAAAATCACTATAATCGCGTCTATGAAAAGCCCAACTTATCCAATCGAAATCAGGACCTGAAAATCAAGATGTCACAACTCTTCCCCTCGTATAAAAATTCCGTCCTCGAAGTTTAAACCTTTACCAATCCTTAAACAAAAAGGTGGGGGTGTTGTCGTCTCATTAGGTCTCACTTTTTTATGCTGTCTCTTTCGTCTCGTGGTGTTGTTAGACCACTTTAATCAAGGAGACCATCTTGGAACATAGAATTTGCTCTTTTTGAACCAACAACTGAACCAACTTCGCACGTACGACACGCTGTCATCCACGCCTAATTCTTTAGGATTTAGCACGTGGGTCGAGTCAGGCTCATATGTCCTTGACACCGACATGTGAAAGACGTCATGCACTTATGCCTACCTTGGCAATGATGCAAGACGATACGTTAGGATCCTAATTCTTTCTCTAGAATCCTTAAGGAACCTACGTAGCTTGGTCTCAGCTTTCCCCTCCTTGCTAAAATGCAAGGTATTCCTCATTGATGACACCTTTAATAAGATGCTTTCACCAATTTAGAACTCTAAGGGTCTTCAAAGCTCATCAATTCAACTTTTCTGGCAGTTCCGTGCAGTTTTTACTTTGACACTGATATCAGCAACTGCAATTACTAACTACTGTACTGACCCTGGCCTGTGATCTTTCTTTCCCTGACTTCATCTTAGCAATTGAAGTTCTGTACTCTCTGCTATGCACTACTTAAGAAAGAACCATCTGAAAGCTCTGCCAACTTGGAATATCTGATCTAGATTTGAAATACAATTCATCACCGGCACTCCATACCGATGAATTATTTGATATGCATACACCTTTGTATACCCATTCAAATCGAGATCTATTCGTACTGTACTGAAGTGAGTCAGCTTCATTCATCTGTCGACCACAATCCCATAAGGAATCAGTACTCTCCTAACTCCTTAGTAAGCCTGTCATAACATCCCATCCGGATATACTTCCATTCCCACTCGGGACTCTCGAGTGCTGGAAAAAAGCTTTCCTGACTTACATTACCAAATTCTCACTTACTGATACATCCAACACTTACAACATGTTTGTCGATATCTATCTTCATAGCGGTCTACCAACCAATTTGATGTCGATTCTGACTTACTTCGAATTATCTGATCAAATACTACAACTACTACAATGAATTTCTGACAAGGTCTTCTCCTCAAGTTCCGTACCGTCTAACACCTATCATCACCCACGATACCTCAGCATTCCATCTTTAAAATTCGAAAGTCAACATTTCTCTTATCGGTATCCTCTTACAAGATTTCTCGAACATCTCTTACCGGTATCCTCTTACAGGATTTCTCGAACATCCCAATCTGTCAATTGAAACGTCTGCTTTTAACCTGAATATCCGGTTCAATTCTGAGGGTGGCCATAAAGTTCGAAAGGTGGCCTATCTCAAATTTGAAAACTGAATCTTGAATTTTCTCAAATAAGGTCCATACTTTAACCAGCCCATACATAATTGAAGACTCTTGACTCAATGCATCAGAGACTTCTATCATTCTTCCAGGGTGATACCGGATATCACCATTTTAGTCCTCCCAAGGTTCTGATTTACAACACTGTCTTATATTCAACTCATTCTGAGAGAATAAACACTTGAGACTTGAATAGATGATGAAGATATGGAGTTTTCCCTCATACCAACTATGTTTCTAAATCTTAGAGCGAAAATTAATGCTGCGAATTTTCAATTCATGCGTTGGAAATTTTAACTTATGAGGTCTCAACTGGTGGGACGTTTATGCAACAACCCTATCATAATGCATTAGCACACAAACCAGTCTTCTGAATGACCCATTACCATAGGTCTTGTATCTTCCATGACCAGATGGAATGATCAGTACAGGTACGGTAGTCAGCTTCCACTAAGCTCTTGGAGACTACGCTCACACTTATCTGTCCACATGAACTTTTCTTCTTTCTTTAGGAGTCGAGTCATTGGCGATACTAATGCTGAAGCTTCTCCCACAATTCATCTGTAGTAACTAGTCCAATCCACACTACTTCTGATCTCTGACATTGTTGCCGATCCTGGTCCGCCAACAACTGATTCGATCTTGGCTAGGTCCATGAAGATTCCTCCACCATTGATCTAGATATTCTTTGAACACTCAGTTTGTCAAATCTATGACAACGGTTGGAGCATTCGTCAAATCAAATGGCTTTACATAATTCTCACAAGGTCAAATCAAGTGCGAAAAGTTGTCTTTAGTATATGCTCCTTCCTGGTTCTCAACTAACGATAACCTGCCCTCAAGTCAATTCTTGAAGACGTCAACACTCTTTATAATAAGTCACCTAATTTGTCGATCTTTGACAATGAACACTTATCCTTGATTGTCACTTGATTAAGTTGATTATAGTTGATGCATAATTGCAACGAACCATCTTTCTTTCTTTCTCACTACGAAACTGATGTTTCCCTTAGGTAATGCACTGATATGCATGAATTCCTCATTCATCAATCCTCACATCTGCACCATTGGTTCTATCAATTCAAACAACAACAACTGGTAAGAAGCTTTAAAAAATGGTTCTGTCACGAGTGCTAACTCAATCCCAAATTCTATCTCACTTACTAATGAGAGGCCTGACGATCCCTCTGGCAACATTTCCAGAAGTTCTTGGACCACCGAGGAGTCCTCAATTTTCAATTCTTCAATTTGTTTTATCTTTGACAATCGCCAAGTAACCTAGGTGTCTTTCGTCTAACAAACGGATCACCTCCAATGACGAGATTAAAGAAGTCAAGGACCCTTCTCGACTCTCAATAAAATCCGGCACTTCTACCTGCTCCTGGAATAAACTGGGTTACTCCATTATAACAATTCATCGCCACAAGATGCTCCGGAGCCAATTCTTTCCACAATTGACGATAGAGTTGTACACCAAGAGCCAATCGAGTACAACTCTAGTCAGTGGTTCTTCTCTTACCACCTTAACACACATATTGAAATTCCACAACTTAATCCCTGAAACTCTGAGGCACCATTCTGATAAAATTAATTCAAGACATTGCTTCTCTGTTCGGTGCATGGTTAGTTTCATTCCTGTCCCTTTTGTCATCCTAGTGGCATTCTATCGGTAGTAACAATGTTAGTGTTCTTTCTAAACTTTAATTGACAGTCCTTCATCTGATGGCCATGCTGATTACCATCACAGTATATCCTAGCCATAATCAGACATAGGATTAATGCATGCATCCCTTCCGTACTTTCAGCACTCACTTGGTGAGTCCTCTATCTCTTGACAGATGACAGCATGTACACTTACTTGCACCGGGGTCTGTCCCAATATTTCCCCGTGGTATTTTCTACGGCGCACTCCTATTGATCTTATCTCAATGATGGCGATGGCACTTGTGATCCCATCAATGATAATGACAACTGCTATTGTGGTCCCATCGACCTTCTAGAACAGTTTCTTGCCAAATGACCCTATCAGTCACAATCAGAACAACCACCCGTCCTAACATGGCACGAGGCTAATTCACGTTGTCTTCCATGACACACAACGTTCTAATTCAATGCTGACTTGTCTATCCCATCTTTCCTAATGGGTGGAATAGAACATACTTTTTTGGTCATAAGCTCCTTTCCGAATTGATTTCCACCTCTACTGAATCTGTACCTTGTCTTGGATGAAACAGCTTGCTCCTAGATCACATCTCCATATTGAACCTTGGTAGGTGTGGCAATAACAACGATTCTAGCATTGACAACAGTAATGTCAACAACGGCGGCTCGATCCTGAGCTTACTGGCTCGACAAGCTCCTTAGGAAAACTTGCGCTTGAACAATCCCGCTGAACCTAGGATCGCTTGGTGCTGCTAGACTCTTAGCACCGACTTACGGCAGTACTCTTATACTCGCACTGGCCTAAGCCAATGCTCTGCCACAACCACCTCGGGCACCAATCCTCATCAACGTTCTTCCCGAGTCACAGAGGCTACCGTTCTCTTACTAAGAGCTCTCAGCTCCAGATCACTCATACTACAAGCTCTTATAGACGCCCGTTTTCAAATTCTAGTACCATATTAGAATTCGCATGATCTACAAACAAGTTACCAACCGGCTATCACAGACATGCACCAGCATGAATTAAAAGTCATTCCTACTAACTATCTCATGACTCATCGCACCTTATCACTCCAACTACGACCATGCTCTGATACCACAAAAAGGGGATCACGCCCTGATCCTCAGGCACGCACACATCTCTTACCTTGGTTGATTAATAGCGACGTCCCAGGATGCATCACCGACCCATTCTTTTCATATACACAAGCGGAAGCATATAAATTATCCCTAGACAATAAAACATTGGGATAACACAATAGGATTAAATTTCAAACCTTCAAAATGTTCACTCATATATACATTGCAAACCAGTGCACCTATATATATATACAAGGTGAACTATTAAGTCAAATCCAACTTAAGCCAGTGTTAAAATAAGGTCTACAAACAAGAGTGGGGTCCTACAAACTACGAGTCCCTATCCTCCTTTGCATCATCCTCTACACTTCAACTAGAGCCTTCAGCAGACTGCACTGGACTTTCGAGATCTTCAAATTCTAAGTCTGCTGCATCTAAGGACTTGAAATGGTTATTCAATAACCAATGAGACAACGTCTCAGCAAGTTCTACCACTTAAGACCCGATTAGTAAACCAATACACCGTCCAGGTTGCCTATGCACTCACAGGTCAGAGGACTTACCTTAGCCTTTGATTCCACCTGCATATTAGTATAGTTCAATAGGCACTTAAACAATCACATCACATATCGATATCTCGATCAAATCAATTTAGTCAATTACACGCCAACAAGACCACTCACAGTCAAATCAATTCAATCAATTTATTCACAACGTTAAATCAAAAAATGATCAATCGACCTAGTCGATTTCATACCACCTGGACCAACTCTAGGTCATTCCCAAACATCAATCACATGTACTCTCTTAGGTGTCTTTTTCGCCAACTGCTATACCATCACTAATCACGTGCATTCTTTAAGGTGCCGTTTTCGCCAGTGATATCCCAATCACTGAATCACGTATCATTTCTGTGGCGTCGTTTTCGCCAATTACATACCGATCACCAACACCGTGCGTTCTTTAAGGCGCCCTTTTCACCAGTGATATCCTTGATCATCGAACCACGTCCTTTCTAGTGCGCCGTTTTTGCCAAGGTCACATCGACAATAGACAACATCGTGCGTCTTTAAGGCGTCGTTTTCACCATTGACATTTCCTTAATCACCGAACCACATTTTGTCTATAAGTCATTCACGTGCATTCTTTAGGGCACCGTTTTCGCCAGTGATACTTCCAATCACTGAACCACGTATGTCCAATAACATTTTACCTAATTGGTCTCAGCCAATAATATTCTCAGTTAGCTCTCATCATTCCCTCTACTATATAGCCCATCAACGTAACTGGCGCTATATACCCATACTCGGCCATCTACCAACCAAATATTCAGTAACAAACAATTTAAGACAAATCCTCAAGTTTCACAATTTAAATCAATTCCATATAAATTGAAGCTCAATTAAATAAACGGATTGCACCACGACAATCGGTACAAAATTTCGGTCGTCAACTATCCCCGCCTAATTTCCGAAAAATAAATAAATAATTAATTAATTTCGAAAATTAAATAAATAAATATTAAAAATCTAATTTAGGCCCGTATTGCCTGATTGGAGCCCGATAAGGGTCAGGAAAAATCCCGATATGCATTCAATAAATAATAGTACGTCTCTACTTGCTAATGACTAAGTATAACCACTTAACATGCATCATTAAGTCACTAATTTAATTGTCCTAAACTAATCTAACCACCTAATTGCACTTAATTAAATCTAATCAACCCTTAGGCATAATTAGCAAACTAAGAAAGCATTAGTGAGTAAAACTCACTTGATTAAAGTGAGGACCGGAACACCACGACGATGGCGCGATGGCAGCCCAATTCCAAATTTTTTGGCGACGTCGACGAACACTTGCACCGAGTCTAAAATGGGCCTAATAAATCTCAGTCCAATTTGAGATATGCTTTTTGAATTGGACCGGGCCTGAAGCGGACTGACTTCGATGGGCTTGAAGACTGAAATTTGGGCTTCAAGTTGTGGGCTGGACTTCAATTGATTTGCTGGAAATTGGGCCTCAAAAACTGGGCTGCAAACAGGTTAGGCTTGCTGGGCTGATAGTGCTGAAGATGGGCTGAGCTCCACGCGGGCTGAACTGTTGGATTGGGCCGCTGAAAAATCGGAATTGGCTCGCTGTGGTTGGTCCACGAGTAAAAGAAATGGACGCTGGCCTCACGGACTGGGCAGAAGACACGCAAGTGAAGGAAGCAGTGGCTTGCGGCGTTGAGCTGGGGAAGACCACGCAGAAACGCTGGATTGTTGCTTCGGTTGCTTCGAGCTTCGCTGGCAAGGGAACTTTGTCCGATGCTAAGTCAATTTCGTTGTCTTCAGCGCTGCTTCGGTTGACTAGGATGTGGCAGAGACGGAGGGAGCAGCTGCTGGCCGAAGATGGAAGACACGCGGATTGAAGCTCGCTCGGTGGTCAACAAAATGGGGAGAATCCGCTGCTGTTGACTGTGAGCTGGCGTGAGAGGCAGCATGGAGGAGAGATCGAAGTCGACTGTGGGGATGGGTTGCGAGAGAAAAATGAAAGCAGACTGGTGGAAATCCGGCAAAGACCGAGGCTGAAGTTCCGTGGAGAGGATTTTGTGGTCGCTTAGCTTCGAGGAAACAAACCGGAATAAAAAATCAGCGGGGCAGCTGTCATTTGTGGCAAGAGAGACGTGCGGAGGTTGGCGACCAAGATGGAGGGCAGCTGTTCGG
Organism: Eucalyptus caleyi; assembly: GCA_014182885.2. NCBI lineage: Eukaryota > Viridiplantae > Streptophyta > Magnoliopsida > Myrtales > Myrtaceae > Eucalyptus > Eucalyptus caleyi. Next base: position 43,698,129 of record CM024468.2, read on the forward strand.
CATGTTAGGGAAGCCACGGAGGAAAGAAAATCAACCACTTATCAATTGCATTAATTGTATGTCCCCTTAATACTTTCTAGGATAATTTGAATCTATAAGTTCACCAAATTGATGCCAAAATGCAGCCCTATGCCCAATCCAAATTTCACTCAATTTTGTTGGTCTTCAATTTCTTCAATAATTTCTCAATTTCGGCGTCATATCTTAATGTAGAGAAAGCCCACAAAATTTCTACAAGTCCCCTTCGCCATATAGCTCAGTTTGCAAGTCGAAAATTTCTTCAATTCGACCAATCTGAATTTCAATTAATTTTCTGCGATGTCCGAACCAATTTTCTGTAAAAATCCCGGAATCTCTGAAAAATCTTATGAGACTGAATCGACGTTCCTAGAATTTATTGTGACATGGCAGAACCTTCAATTTTTGAAATCGGACTCGAATTGGTGGTTAATTTTCATTCGGCGCGTTTTTAGCATGACCTAGACTACTGGGTAACTTTCAAGCATTTTTAGTGCAAATGACTTGTGGTCGATTTTCTTCAAGCCACTATGAATCCAATCGACTCATTGACGACTCTCGATTGTCGTGAAAATATCGATGATTCAAATACGGACACAGGGTACCAAAACGACAATGAAATCAAACTAGTACTGGTCGACGAGAATTTTTCAATTCAATGGAGTCACCCACGATCGGCCACACATCTCAGTCAAACCGATCTATATCTGATCTCAAATCGCTTTTATACTGTGCCGTATTGGCCTCTAAAGATGAGCACGGTCGAGTAGTCGATTCTTGGTCGAATTCTCAAATCTATTTGGCTTAAATTCTCTTAATAATTTCCCCAGATAGTCTAGTTATCTCGTGAGTGGCGAACTCAGAGAAAAGCATTATAATCGCATCGATGAAAAGCCCAACTTATCCGATTGAAATCAGGATTTGAAAATCAAGATGTCACAAAGGGATTACCTTCACTGGTTGAATGCCTAAATTGCCTAGTGCTTGATGTTCAAAGAACCTCGAAGAAAGGACCCCATCTGCACAATAAGGGAACAGTAGGAATCGGTAGTCATTCCACCATTCATCGAAGAATGTAGAGCTGCGAGGATGATCGGAAAAGCTGATGAAGTGGAAATGCCCAAGGACTCTGTGGGTGATTTTGTTGTGACAAATAATAGCACCTCCGCCCTTGATCGATGTGTGATTCGTAAAAGGGGAAGTTCATTGAGTACACTATTGGCATGGGCACACCTTGGATTAGTCCAAATTGTCGTGCGCAAAAATGGGGATTATATATCTTGAAGCCCGAAGAAATTTGCCCTCCATAAGAGAGGTTTAACATGAGGTTAGATGGGGCCAGAATGCTTGACCAGAATAAGCATATATCAAACTACGTAGTCGGAGGACTACAAGCTTTATCACCAATCCCCAGCTTGTAGAAATCAAATTCAGCCAGAGAAAGCATGTCTTGAGCAAGCATTCAAATGGGGAGAAACCACTGGGTAGTGAACGAAGCGCTTAACAAAACTTCGGATCAGCGGATTGGAATTTGCCCCCTCGCATGGAATAGCTAGGAAAAGTAAACACGCAGCCATCCATGTATAATCGATAAAGGATTGAAGAAACTTTCTGGATGCCCTCCAGACTATGAGGTTTGTGCATTTATAAGACTTTAGTATAATGCCGCAAGAGCTACACGACCTTATCCTATGTCGATACCTTTCAACAATATGTAAGGCAAATCAATAAATTAATAGGATACGATCAGCAAAGGGTGATAGAAGATATATCGATAAAGCCAGCATAGTAGAAAAGTGACATGTTCCTCAGCAAAGATGGGTCCGCTAGTCCTGATGAATCTATCCATTAGTTCATCATAATAAAAATCCAAGTGAGGTATCTTGTCAAAATACGAACAAGCACTGATATATTGACCATCAAATACCACAAAAGGAGACAGGCTAGTCAAGGACCATATATCTAGCAAAGTAATGGTCACTAGACTAGTTGGAAAGAAAAAACAATTAGTTAAAGTGACCAAAAACAGCAGAGGCTACCAATTAGTCCGTAGTCCAGAGGATCTAGAGATATGCAGCAAAACTTCAAGCATTCATCGATCTTGGCATCATTCCATATGCTTGAAACTTCCTTCTTCAGTCTTTTATGCCAATTGAAAAATCAAGTATTGAAAGGTGGATAGGAAGTGAAGCAGTAATTGGAGTTGACTAGGCAAAAGTACATATACAGGACTGGTGTATGGCTAGAATTTCTTTATAGCAACGAGGAAAGCACTCTGCAAGCAGAGATGGAGGAGAAATGAGCTTAAGATGAGGACCTAAGGTAATATGGGTAGTCTCAATATTTTGGTCCGTAAACATTAAGAAAAGCTTTCCCTTCTTTTCATGGACACGAAGTGCATCTAAGTGCAATGTGAAGTCACCTCAACACCCATAGAATTGTGAGAGCAACTTGACATTGTGTGTAAGTAGAAGTGTTGATGAAAGAATGGGGCCATTGGGTATATATAGGCTCCGAGAATAACTAACTTAGCCCACTATCCTATGATTGAGGAATGTGGATGATTTCGTAACATTTGAAGGTCCCGCCATAATTCTGTTTGGTGTGCAATGGAGAAAGTCAAGAATGAATATGCTGCAAAGTAGAATTCTAGAAGAAAATAAAAGACAGACTATGCCGATTAAATGATTTCATTCAGGCGTTTCACACTATTATGGATACGAAAATAATGGAAAAAATTGGATTCAATTCTCAACTGCTCCTATCGGAAATGATTCGAGCCATAGCACACGGTTTCATAAAATCGTACGATTTTCCCGATCTAAATCAAGCAGGTTTTACATGAAGAAGATTTGGCTCAGCATGTTCTATTCGATATAGGTAGGAAAAGCGGTATTCTTAAAAAAATAGAGAAATTAGAACCAAGTCACGATGATACGGGTCAACCCCTTCTTCTTGCACCAATGATCTTACCATTTCCAAAGGAACTGGAGTTACATCTCTTTTCCATTTCCATTCAAGAGTTCTTATGTGTTTCCGCGCGCCTTTGAGACCCCGAAAAATGGACAAATTCCTTTTTTTTTCTTAGGAACACATACAATATCTCAGGTACAAGAAGGATTTTACATCATTTTGGAGATTGTACAAAAGCCGGTCAAAGCTAAGGTTTTGGTTTACATATTCACTTGTTATATGACGACGTTCCAAATTCAACTGCTTTTGACGGGCATAGTCTTCTGCCTTCGTTTCCTTGAGCATGGCTATAGACTTGCGTAATCGATCTTGATCATGGGCCCCGCCGTTGAACTTGATCTCCAACTTCTAGCATACTTCCTCCAACCACTTTTCAATTTCCATCTTTTGTTTCTCAAGAACAAACTCCTCCCTTTCAAGGTCAACTATTTCATTCATAGTGGTCTGCAGAGATTGCCAATTGTCTTTTACTTATTGTTCTGCCTCCTTCACTCGATCACTTGACTTAAAAGGATTTGCTTTAGGTGTAGTCAAAGTTATCAACTGAGTATGGTTTTGGTGATAAGTATCGAAGACAAAAGAAAACATATTATAGAAATCCTTGAGCCCTGATTTAAGGTTTGGAGGCAAGAGATCACCAACATCACCCTCATTGAGTTTACTCATCAATGATTTAAGCTGAGAAAGAGTGGGTTGGTTATTCATCATCATAAGTATACCACCACTTGAGAGATACATAAACCATGTTGTACTTTAGCTAGTACGTCCATGATGAGGTGCGATTGGACCGCACCATCTGGACTTGATATGCTATGATGAAGGGGTGTGATGGGTGTTGGAGAAATCTTCGTGAAGTGTTTTGAAGCTAACAAAACGTTTCCATCAGTCTAGTCTGAAGGTTTGCAGACTTTGCTATTTAAAGTTTGAAGACCACCGGACAGCCAGACTCAAAACTCAAAGTCTATCCTCATTGACAGTTTCTAATCCATTGAAGAAAGGCTATCTAGAACTGGATGTTTCATTAAGGATGTGACCTTATCGACTGGAGAAGATCTCTTGGCTGGATATGACATAACGGAATCCTTTATTTGATCATGATTGATTCGAAGATTAAGGATCCGATGATTAGCAAAATATTCTTGGAAGGTTCTACTTATGGAAACCGAGATCCTGATTGTATGGGCGAACATGATTGATGGGCTATCGACATGTTCCTTTAATAGCTTGAATGATCTTCCTAATTGATTCCGTCTAACGGGTAGATTGGAGGAATTCCTTTGGTAAGTGCCAACGGGTATGATGGCATAAATGAGTATATAAGGAAGACATTTTAAGTTGTTCAAGAGGTGTACGAAAGAAGAATTCCAAAGCCTAAAGCTCCTTGTTGTTTAGTCAATTCATTTGAGTGAAATCTTGTACACAAAAGAGAGTCTATATTCATGAGAAACCTTGAGGAAGTGTGGTAGAATATCTACACTGTGGAATCAAGGAAAAGCTATGCTGTAACATCTCTTTTGTTCATAGTGAAATCCAGCCGGTGGGCTGTCAGTGCGGAAGAGTGGACGTAGGCTTGAAATAAGCCAAACCACTATAAACCTTGTGTTCAATTTTCTCTTCCATACTCCTTGCTTTACTTTGATCGTATTTCATTTTGTTAATCAAAAGAGAATTCCCTTTCTATCGTTTGCCTAGTATCGCTTCCGTATCTCGAGAAATTTTATTTACACCTATTCACCCCCTCTAGGTGCTTATACTAGCTATCTCAATTGGTATCAGAGCTCGTGTACTCACTTTGTTTGAAGTGTTTTACTTCAAAGTTAAAGATCCGTGGCTAGTATGTTGGCTCCAGGGCTGGTAAAGGGCAAAGCAATACCAGACCGCCTTACTTTGATGGAAAGGATTACAACATATGGAAAAACAAGATGAAGGCGTTCCTAAGATCAAAGGATCCTCTGGAATGGGACGTTGTAGAAAAAATGAATCATTCCTAAAGCTGCACCAGTCTCAGAGAGAGGAAAAGATACTGTTGAGTCTAGTGAAATGACTCAGGAAGAGATAATCAAGAGACGAGCTCTTGATGCAAAAGCAATTTATTCTGCAATGGCATTGAAGAATCTGAGTCGTTCTGTTCCAAAGAAAGATTCAGAACAGAGGACTAGAGAAAAAGAAGAGAAAGAAAGAGAAGAGAAAGAAGCAGAGGAGAAAGAAACAAAGGAGAGAGAAGAAGAAGAAAGAGATACTAAAAAGGAAAGAGTTGAAAAAGAAGAAGAATAGAAAAGAGATCAAGAGGAAGGAGAACACGAGGAACACTCTTCTCCACCTGAAGGCATGGAAACAGGGGGAGATCATGAGAAAAGAAGAATGTCCTCATATCCTGCTACCAGTGAGGGAGTCAGTCGATGTCCAATAGATCCAGAGGACATTTATGCCTCTCAATTTCCTGAGGAAGGACATGATCTTTCATCACCAAATCTGCGTGATTATGCTGATCTGCCATCGTCTGCCTTTACTCCATCAGATCGTGCTGAAGCCAGTACGCAGACTGATAATTCAGCAGATTTTCGCAGAATTCTTGATATAGCCTTGGGATGCGAAGTTCAGAATTTGCAGAATGCAGGTCAAGCTTCTTCGGGTTCCTTGAATGATCAGATCCAAGCCTTTTCTCTTCAGATTCAGACTAATGCTAAGGGTGAGGATGTTGCACAACTAAAGAAGACTTGAAAAGGCTGGAAGGCATCATTCAGTCAATGGGAGATTTCCAGCTTATCTGTGTTCCCAAGCATTCTTGACTCTATTCCATTTTCATCTCAACCTTTTTTATGTTAACAAAAAGGGGGAGAGATGCAAGATTTGAAACTTTGATTTTTAATCGTTTGACTTTACTTTTGTGTCTGGATGTGTGGACTGAATTTGGATTTGGACTTGACTGCTTATATTAACTACTATTGATATCTTATGGATGGCTTTATCACATACTAGACTAACCTATTTTCTGTGGTTGCAGATTCTAGCGTTATCATTCATTAAGCCATTTATCTTTATAAGATATCCATATTTGTTTTAGTAATGTTTTGCAGGTCAAAGTTATCCAAATCTGCAGAAAAGTTTTGTCATCATCAAAAAGGGGGAGATTGTTGGAGAAATCTTCGTGAAGTGTTTTGAAGCTGACAAAATGTTTCCATCAATCTAGTCTGAAGGTTTGCAGAATCTGCTATTTAAAATCTGAAGACCTCCAGACAGCCAGACTCAAGACTCAAAGTCTATCCTCATTGACAATTTCTAATCCGTTGAAGAAAGGCTATCCAGAACTGGATGTTTCATTAAGGATGTGACCTTATCGACTGGAGAAGATCTCTTGGTTGGATATGACATAACGGAATCCTTTATTTGATCATGATTGATTCGAAGATTAAGGATCCGATGATTGGCGAAATATTCTTGGAAGGTTCTACTTATGGAAATCGAGATCCTGATTGTATGGGCGAACATGATTGATGGGCTATCGACATGTTCCTTTAATAGCTCGAATGATCTTCCTAATTGATTTCGTCCAATGGGTTTGGAGTAATTCCTTTGGTAAGTGCCAACAGGTATAATGGTATAAAGGAGTATATAAGGAAGACATTTTAAGTTGTTCTAGAGGTGTACGATAGAAGAATTCCAAAGCCTGAAGCTCCTTGTTGTTTAGTCAATTTATTTGAGCGAAATCTTGTACATAAAAGAGAGTCTATATTCACAAGAAACCTTAAGGAAGTCTGGTAGAATATCTACACTGTGGAATCAAGGAAAAGCTGTGCTGTTACATCTCTTTTGTTCATAGTGAAATCCAGTCGGTGGGCTGTCAGTGCGGAAGAGTGGACGTAGGCTTGGAATAAGCCGAACCACTATAAACCTTGTGTTCAATTTTCTCTTCCCTACTCCTTGCTTTACTTTGATCATATTTCATTTTGTTAATCAAAAGAGAACTCCCTTTCTATCGTTTGCCTAGTATCGCTTCCGTATCTCAAGAAATTTTATTTACACCTATTCACCCCCTCTAGGTGCTTATACTAGCTATCTCAATGGGGGTCATATAAAAGACCCCTGAAGACAACCGTTGGAGTGGTTGGACAAATGTACGTTCAGAACATTTTCTTCATTTACTCTCCCCTTTCCATCAAGGCGTTCCATTTCATCTTTGCAAGAATAATAGCCATTTACGCCGTGGAAATCGGGTGTTTTCCTTGTGATTGCATCCAGACTAACGTGAGGAAATGCTGTTCGTGATTTATTCGCAATTCAACGTTTGTTCCTGGGCTATTTGCTGTTTGCGCATTGGAATTAGGTAAGTCGTCTTCCACTGACATGAATTCTAACATTGGTATCAGAGCCCAGTCGTGATTTCTGCCTTGTTTTTCATTGAGTTTTATCATTTATCATTTGATACTGAGATCAAGAGATTGTATTCTACACTGTTTTTGATGTCTAATGTTCGAACTTGCAATTTGAAAACTCAAAATTGAACTGAAGCGAAGAACGGGTTCGGGGTCGCGTGCATCCTTTAGGTTTTGGCCATTTTTCGAAATAATTTTTTGGTCAAATTTAAATTTTGAATATACAAGGTGAAAGAGCTTGTCGAGACGATTCCGGTGATGGGTCAAGCGCCGCCGTGAGACGCCGGACGTACCCACATGCACAGCCAAAAGCCGCTGCGCGTGGGTACCATGCGCCGATCGGTGAATCGGCACGTGTGCGACGCGCACCAGCCGGTGAACCGGCACATGGTGACGTCACCGTGACGTCTTCCAACGGTCGGTCGCTGGATGACGTCATCGATGATGTCACCGCTGGCAACAATTCGCTGGCCGGCGACTCGACCTGACACGCGACTCGACCTGCGACCCGAGCTGACCCGATTGACCTGACTAGACCCGACCGTTGACCGGTCAACGGTCGGACCAGTCAATCGGTTCGGCAGTCAAACCGATCGAACCGGTTAGACCGGTCACCGGTTGGATCGGTCGGACCGGTTAGACCGGTCACCGGTTGGACCGGTTGGACCGGTCCAACCCGCCAGGAGCCATTTGGCTCGCTAGCACATGCGCCACACGCATCGTGCACTCAGGCGGTGCGTGGGGTCGCATGCAAACTCCAATTGGAGCATGGTCGGAGGCATTGGGTTCCTATGGATGTGCTCTACACTGTGGTATAATTATTTTATACTTTTGAATTTTATAAATGTATGAAAATGCATAGGAAACCCTATGTACGTGTATTTTTGGGGTTTAATACAGTTTATTCATTTGTAACTTGTATTTTATTGTGATTTAGGAAATACAATAGTTAGCTTGTGTGCAAATGATGTTATATATGCTGTGTAGAGCTTGGTTCAATGATATGATGTATATACTTTAATATACTGGCAATTTTCTAGTTGCTAGAAAATTAGAGCAATGGTAGGAAATCCATTACATGTTGAATTGCGATTTTGATTATAGTGATTATTGCGTATACGTTGGTTATTATCATGCTGTGTTTTTATGTGTTAAGGAAAAATGTAGAAATTACATAAGGTCATGAATTATTTTTCCTAATGGGAGTTCGTAGGTTGGTAGAATTGAAAGGAGTTCTCACCTAGAACTTAAGATTTGCGCAAATTAAACTAATTAATGATAATAGAACAATTGTACATAGAAGTTGATTGGGAACATAGTGAACTTTTGCCTCTGTGTCTTTTGTTGAATTATCATTAATTTAGTTTGTCTTTGCTACAAATCAAATATGTGTGTTACTATGTAAAGTGTGCTAGTATTGATTCTGCGTTTATTATGTCAATGTGTTATAGCAATTGATTATGGCTTCGGCATCCAAGACCATTGTGGCTGACCTCAATAAGGGTGAGAAGCTGAACGGTGACAATTATGATATTTGGCCCCGAAAGGTTCAGTACATCCTTGAGGAGCAAGAGGTTTTGAAAACCCTCAACCATACCATGGATGAACCTAAGCATAGAACTTCAGCTCAACACAGGAGAGATCTGGAAGCTTATCAAGCTTGGAAAAAGAAAAATAGCATTGCTCGCATCACGTTGCTGAGTTGTATGCAAGATGATCTCATGTGTGAGTTTGAGAGTTATGATAAAGCTCAAGCTATGTGGGTTGCCTTGAAAGATAAGTTTGGGGGTACATCTGCTACTAAGCTGATGAGACTTACCATCAAGTTTGACACATTCCAAAAGCGCCCAAATGTAACGATGAGGCAGCATCTTCGGGAGATGTCAAACATGATCCGTGAGCTGAAGTTGGCAAGTCACTCCCTTACTGATGATCAGCAAGTTTAGGCTGTTATAAGGTCTCTTCCTGACAATTGGGAGCTTATGAAGATCAAAATGACGCATAATGAGAACATTGTCACTTTTGATGATATTGCCCGTCATTTGGAATTAGAGGATGAGCGCCTAGAGGCTGCGAGATCCTCTATCCATGCTTATGTTGCTGAATCAAGTTCGCGCAAAGTTTCGAGCTTCAAGCGCAAGAGGAATCTTCAGTTCAACAACAAAGGGAAGAGGACTAATCAGGCACCCAAGAGGGCTAAGACCTTCCAACGCAAGAAGCGTGGTGGGAAGAAAGACAAGGCCAAGATGGAGTGCCACAATTGTGGCAAGATGGGTCACTTTGCTCGTGAATGCACTGAGCCAAAAAAGGTACCCTATTACTCCATTACTTTGAGTAATGCTTTTATTTCTAGTACTGTAATGCTTGTTGAATCTCATCCAATGTGGACTGTAGACTCAGGAGCAACAGACCATGTAGCTAGAGATCGAGAAGCATTTGTGGAGTATCATCGGATACCGCCTAGAAGAAGATGGATATATGTTGGGAATAACTCAAGAGTTGAAGTGAAGGGTATCGGCACATGTAAATTAATCTTACATTGTGGTCGAAACCTATTCCTACATGATATCCTTTATGCTCCAGATATTCGATGAAACTTTGTCTTTATAGTTGTTCTTCTTAACTTAGGTTATGTATTGAATTTCCATGGTGATTGTGTTGGCATTTTGTATGGAACAGTTTATTATGGTTTAGGTCATGTATCGAATGGTTTTATGGTGTTAGACATTGACTATGATCAGTACAATGTTAATGTTGATGGTTGTTTTTCTTTAATTGCGTCTTCTAATAATGTTGAGATTGATGCAAGTACTTGGCATGCTAGATTATGTCACATTGGATTGCAAAGAATGCAAAAATTAGCTAGAGAAGGCCTTTTAGGGTCACTCACTAATGTTAGTCTATCCGTATGTAAACATTGTCTGACGGGAAAAACAACTAGAAAACCATTCGGTAAAGGGACTAGAGCTGAATTTTCATTGCATCTCATACATTCTGACATTTGTGGTCGTTTAAATGTGAGGGCGAGACATGTAGCCTCATATTTCATCACTTTCATAGATGACTTCACACGTTTCGGTTATGTCTTTCTAATCTCTCATAAGTCAGAAGCATTAGACTGCTTTAGACGATATATAGCGATTGTAGAGAATTAGTTAAACAAAACAATAAAGGCATTGAGAACCGATCGTGGACGTGAGTATCTATCGGAGCAATTCAAGGCTCTTTGTGATGAAAAGGGAATTGTACAACAATTGACTATTCCTGGTACTCTACAACAAAATGGGGTAGCTGAAAGAAGGAATAGAACCCTATTGAAAATGGTTAGGTCTGTGATGGCGCAAGCCAATCTACCTATGTTCTTTTGGGGAGATGCATTATTGATTGCTGCCTATATACTTAACCGTGTGCCCTCAAAATCGATCACTTCCACACCTTATGAATTATGGATTGGTAGGAAATGTCCATGGGGATGTGCAACTTATGTTCATGATTCTTCCCATAAACATGGTAAATTAGGTCCTAGAGGGAAGAAATGTATCTTTATAAAATATTCCGAACACTCCAAAGGGTACTTGTTCATAGGTGAACAAGCTGATGGAAGTGTGACCGAAATGGAGTCACGAGGTGTCACGTTCTTGGATAATGATTTTCCTAATAGAGGTGAGATTGATAAGGACTTCCAATTGTATGAAATTGAAGATCATAATAACACACCCATTGATGTTGTAGAGGGAAATGAAGATTTACCTCAACACACAAGACTTAGTAGGAGTGTTGCATCGCCTGACAAATTGAATTCAAGAGAAATTCAATTGCGTAAATGTAATCGTAAAAGTATTCCCCGTCGTCGTTTTGAGATTGAAGGGGAAGCATTTATGATTGCTCAAAAGGACGATGCTGAGCCTAAGACTGTTCAAGAGGCTCTCTCATCCTCTGATAAGGAAGAATGGAGAAAATCTTTGGAATACGAGATGGAGTCAATGAGGGCAAACCATGTCTGGGATTTGGTTGATCTACCACCCAATCGTAAGACCATTGGAAACAAATGGGTTTTTAAGATTAAGCGTAGGGCGGATGGATCCATTGAAAAGTATAAGGCTCGCCTTGTGACAAAATGTTATACTCAACAAGAGGGTATAGACTATGAGGAAACTTTTTCACCAATTATAAGGTTTGCCTCAATACGCCTTATTCTAGCCATCGTTGCACATTTGGACCTTGAATTACATCAAATGGATGTAAAGACGGCATTTCTCAATGGAGAATTAGATGAGGAAATCTATACGAAACAATCAATAGGTTTCATAGCTAAAGGTCAAGAGCATAAAGTTTGCAAGCTTCATCGCTCAATATATAGCCTTAAGCAATCATCTAGACAGTGGTTACTTCGTTTTCATTGAGCAATAATAACTTTTGGTTTCACGATGATCGAAGAAGATCACTATGCATATGTCAAGCGGTCCAAAGATAAATTTGTGATTTTATCACTTTATGTGGACGATATTCTATTGGTTGGAAATGACAAGGTTTTGGTTATCACCATAAAAGAATGGTTGTCCTCCAATTTTGAGATGAAGGACATGGGAGAAGCTACTTATATATTAGGAGTTAAGATCGAAAGAGATCGATCGAGGAAACTCCTTACTTTATCACAAGAGTCTTATATTATGAAAATTTTTGAGCGTTTCAATATGCAGCACTGTAATCCCATTGATACCCTTGTCATGCAAGGTGAAGGCCTAAGTACTGAGATGTGTCCTAAGACTCCAGAAGAAATTAAAGTGATGGAAACTGTTCTTTACGCTAGTGCGGTCGGAAGTTTGATGTCTGCTATGATGTGTACTAGACGATATCAATCAAATCCCGGTCAAGCACAATGGAAAGCAGTGAAGAGGATCCTGAGATACTTGAAGGGTACCATGGACTATCGACTTTGTTACCAAGGGAATGATTTATGCATATTAGGCTATTCATATGCCGATTAGGGTGGAGACTTGGATGAGCGTAAATCGACTTCTGGATATGTGTTCTTGCTCAATGGAGGTGCGATTTCTTGGAATAGCAAGAAACAGACATGCACGGCCTTGTCTACAATGGAGGCAGAATTTATTGCATATTCTGCCGCAGTGTAAGAAGTAGTATGGCTAAAACGTTTCTTGAAAAATTTAGTCACTGTCACTGAAGTTCCAAGACCGGTGACAGTTTATTGCGATAGTCAAGCAGCCATTGCCTATGTGAAAGATCCCAAGTATCATGGAAGGATAAAGCACATTGATATAAAGAATAACTTCATCAGAGATATTATAGCGCATAAAGAAGTGATCCTACAATACATTTTAACCAATAGAATGGTTGATGATCCATTTGCGAAGGCTATTCCTAAAGACATATTTTTGACCCATAGGATGTCACTAGGATCATTGGTTTATGTATTTATAGACAGATGTATTGTACTTGTTTGTTTATTAGTGATTTGATGTTTTATCAATAAGTACAAATCCACTATGAGACTAGTACAAACACACACATATTATTGAAAAGTATGTCAACAGGCAATGATTGGCTCACTCACACAAGCAATCGCCTCAAATGCTGTAATTAGCACGTTAAGATGAGACGTTATGTACAAATAAATGCTGAAGAGCAAGTTTGGTACATAAAATATGTCGCCTTGATTAGAGTCAAGATGAGACCTATGATTTGTTTATAATAAGACCGAACATGATAGTCCCACAATCATGTATGCCTGAAAGATGCCGAATGCGAGTACTTAATTGGGCGCTATAGAAAGCTAGCTGATATAGTAGTCGGGCTAAACATGAGTACGTGAGAAGCATGTGACTATGTTTAGGCTAAGATTTGTATGGTGGATATATTTGATAAATGGCATACGCTCTTATAGAAAGAGAAATCCACTATAGCATGTAATTCATACTACATGTGCATTGTATGATCGACAAGGGAAGGTGAGTAAAATTATCCCTATTAATTTATCGTGTGGTCCTTGAGGTAATTTATAATTTACCTCAATTTTGTGCCCTATGTTACTTCTGACTATGTTCTCAAAGTGAAAGATCAATGTTGCTACTTTAGCATGTTACGGGCGGTCATGAATAGATATGGCCTATGAGACGTGTCTAGGAAAGCAGTTGTTCTAAAATTGAGAGAGACATAAGTGCGAAGGAAGACTATTGTTATTTTACATCTACCACATGTATTTACTGGTCGACCAATTATATCGCCCTATGTGGTTGCGGATGTAATTGTAAATATATTGTGTTTTTGAGAATAATCAAGTATAGCCTTTAAGGGATAGGTATACTTGGACTGATGTAACAAAATATGTCTGGGACACTGTGAGACATCGATTGTTTATTTCTTTTCGTGGTTGTAGCCATTATGTTATCCCTAACAGGTGCATAATTTGAGCTCCCAAGTGCAGGTTTACTCACTGGTCACACGGCTTATTTGACAGTATGAATTGTTTTGTAAAGTTGATGAATGTTGAATGCCTTATATTCTTGATAGAGAGCTATCAAGCCTATCATGTCCGAGTGGGAGATGTTGTACTTTAGCTAGTACGTCCATGATGAGGTACGATTGGACCGCACCATTTGGACTTGATATGATACGATGAAGGGGTGTGATGGGGTCATGTAAAAGACCACTGAAGAGAACCGTTGGAGTGGTTGGACAAACGTACGTTCAGAACATTTTATTCATTTACTCTCCCCTTTCCATCAAAGCGTTCCATTTCATCTTTGCAAGAACAATAGGCATTTACGCCGTGGAAATCGGGTGTTTTCCTTGTGATTGCATCCAGACTAACGTGAGGAAATGTTGTTTGTGATTTATTCGCAATTCAACATTCGTTCCGGGGCTATTTGCTGTTTACGCATCGAAATCAGGTAAGTCGTCTTCCGCCGACATGAATTCCAACACCGTGCTAGCCTATCCTTTAGTTTATTGAATTTGACCACTTCTGAAGAGATTTATGGGGTCAAACCACAAGTGTCAGTAGCTGAAGCATCAGAAGCTTCATCCAAAGCATTGATATTACTGGCTAGAATAGCTGGAGAAGTCCTTCTTTCTTTGTGAATGGATGACTTAGCAGAAATGGAAAGAGAAACTTGTGATGGAGTGACATTAGCTATCAAAGGTGCAATGATTGGTGGAGGCTAAGGAGTAGCTGCTCTCATTTTCAGAGAAGTAAAGGTTAGAATCGAGCCATTTGCTAAAAATAAAGCAAAGAAACTGCATACATACCAGGCTTCGCAACAGTGTCTTTGATTGAAGGCCGAGATAAAGCATTCTGGGGAGAGTCCTTACTACTAGTTGATGCATCAACAGTTGTCATTTCAAAACTATGTCAATACTTGAAATTAGAATAAGCAAGTAAAGACATGCAACAGAAGAGAAAAACATTTGCCATGGATTGCCAGATGAATTGGGGTAAGAACAACTTCGGTACTCTTAAGAATTAAAGAATGAGCTTTTGCACCCTAGAAATCTTTTGTTGTGGCCTTGAGTGGGCTGTCCAAGTTATCAGGGTCATTCGAAGACATAGGACAAGCCTTGATGGGAACTAGGGCCAGATTTTGGCAGACGATCTAGGTTGCTTCCTCATTAAAGGAGGAGAGGGATCCTTCTTTCGCTTAAGTTGAGAGATGATAACACCTAATGTGTCTCCATCTTTGATATGCAATGAGGAATCATACGTATCTAAACAACAAATGAGGAAAAGTTAGCAAAAAGCACAACAAGAGTATAGAAGAGGAATCGGATGCACCTTCAACGGCTCTAGGCTGACGCCTGATTAGCCTTTACCCAAAGTCTTCCTCCTGCAATAGCTTTGGATCCTCCTATTGGATTTTCTTGCTCTGGATCTTCTTGTCATGGCAAAGTCGATATATGAGCACTAGTATCTTCTGAAGCTCCGATTCTAAGTGTTGTCAATACAATTGGAGGATCAAGTTCAAGAGGATATTCCAACACTGCTTTGACTTTATTAATCACTTCTTGCAACTTGATATTGCTTTATTCGATTGAAAATAGTCTTGATAGCTTCCTCATATAAGCTCTCGAATGTGAAAGAAACCCACAAGCTATTATACTCGGTTATAACTCCTGGAAAAACTAGAAAAGCTGCAAAGTCTGTAGAGAATCAATCCCGTATTATTGTAGTTATTTGAGAGTAGTAGACAAAGGGCTCGTCTTTCTTAGAATTGTACTTCTGCCTATTCATTGAGGGATACTCCATGGAGTAAGCTATTTGAAAGCGCTAGTATAAACACCTAGAGAGGGGTGAATAGGTATGAAAATAGATTTTGCGAAATGCAGTAAAAATACTTTACTTTTAAGCTGAGTCTGATAAACAACAGACTTTGAAGAAGAATTCAGACTTTAACAACTATTTCAAAACATAGAAAGATATCACAACAAATAAAGTAAAGAAGTTCAGGGATGAGAAAATGAACACAAGATTTATAGTGCTTCGGCTTAGATTAAGTCTACGTCTACTCTCCCATGCCAACAGCCTTATGGCTGGCTTCCATTATGGAACAAAAAAAGAATTACTGCCCTATAATCTTGATTTCTCAATGAAGAGTTTCTACTGCTCTCACAAAGTCACACTTTTGAGTTTCTCTCTTTTTTAATACAAGTTTGAGCACTATATGATGAAGAACAAGTGATTTGGAAGCTTCAGACTTTGGAATTCTCCTTTTACACTCTTTATCAAATGACTTGAAAAACCTCCTTAAATACTCATTTATGCCTTTTCGACCGTTGGCACTTTCTAGAAGAATTCATCCAATCAACTCATTGGACAGAATTAATCAAGGACATCTCGAGCCATTTGAAGATTAAGATGAAAGTTCGATGATCCTGGTTACCCATACAATCAGAATCTTGGTTTCCATAAGTAGATTCTTTCCAAATAAACTTGCCTTCCAAAAATGATTTCTCTGTTCCTTGATTGATTCCAATAAAGATAATTAAAAAGGTAAGTGGTATTTCCAACTAGAAAGCCAAATATATCCTATTTGTACTGAAGCCTTGAAGGA
Organism: Eucalyptus caleyi; assembly: GCA_014182885.2. Classification (NCBI taxonomy): domain Eukaryota; kingdom Viridiplantae; phylum Streptophyta; class Magnoliopsida; order Myrtales; family Myrtaceae; genus Eucalyptus; species Eucalyptus caleyi. The sequence continues at coordinate 43,714,561 of CM024468.2, forward strand.
AGAAAAATAATCTTGAGTCTGGTTATATCTTCGTTTTTCACTTGCGTTCAGTCTGAGTCTTTGTCAAAGTGGGGTAGACTTCTGATGTAAGATGGACTTTGAAAGAATTACACAGAAGTCTCGTCTTCCTTAGAATGAAAATGAGAATAGAACTAGAAAAGTTTTGTCAGCTTCAAAACCTAATAGGAGTTTTCTCCAACACTATTGGCATTTGTAAACCTTGATAAAGACCAAACTACGTGGCACGGTATTGTGGGGAATAGGCTTCAAATCCATGGTAGAATCTTCCCTTCTTACAAAGCCATATTTGAAGATCAACTGGGGTAAGTACACATAACCAAAAAGGAATCAAACTCATCCAAATGTTGAGTTTAATAAATTCAGTATCCTTATAAGGGAAGATTTCGACATGTGCATGTGTCACACCCCGTTCCTCGAGCGTGTGCCCATCCCTTGGTAGTCGATAAAATTTGCGACGTTCCCAGGACGCATCGCTAACCTTTTCATTTTATTGCACATGCGGAAGCGTATACAAAAATCCCTAACAGTAACTAACACAAGATAGAAGAACGAGAAACAATTTTACAACTAAACATGCTTTCATAAACACACAAGGTTTATATACAACAGCAGTCTACAGATAGAGGTCTAGCTCAAAAAGAAGTGCCATCAAAACAACTAGGCACTAGACACCTCATGCATAGGCTCCGGGGGCTTTGGGCCTATCACGACACCATCAGGTGTGTCTAGGTCCATCGAGTGTGCTACCTCCCACTCCCCAATCCCGACAGGAGGTCCATCAAAACCTTACAAAGGACCCTCTCGACCCCTTTGTTGGAAGCCAATGAACCATGCCTTGAATCGGTGAGGTACCAACTCAGGTAGTCCCTTATCGACCCAAACCACAGACTCAACCAACTCCCAAGTCAGGGTGGTCCCGAGACTAGGAATGTAGGTAAACTCAAAATCCATCGTTTGCGGAACTCTATACCGCACATGATGCTCCTCCATCTAAGGACTTGTAAAGTTGAGCCCATGGCGGGGTGAGTCATTGTCTCAACAAGTTCACCCCCTAAACCCCTATTAGAAAGGAAATACATCCAGGGGTGGCCTAGCCATGCAATACAAATGACTTACCTTGCCTCAGATCCTTCTTGCACATCAGTACAGTTCATATCACTCAATCATATGTAGTAATAAGAACTCAACAACTGGAACGCCAATATCTTTCATTTCAAATAACCACAGGGGTCCTGATTATAGGGACAAATTGTTATGACACGTCCCATTCTATGCCACACAATTTTGTCCCATAATCCGACGTGTCAATTTCACATAGCATGCATTCCAATTGTTAATCACAACCACACACGGGCATGGCCTACTTGATGTTCGGCAGTCTACTAGCTTAGCCAAGCATCATCTCGCCCCACCGAGCACGGCAACATCACTACATCGACGACGTTCCACAAAGGAGCATCGGCCCAGCCTCTACTATGACCAGCATCCATTGGTAGGGCATCTCATATAGGGGCATGTCCAGCTCAATAGCTCAGGACAGATTTTTTTAACAAACACACGATCATTCAATCTCGAACCAAGACACTGTGCATTGCACTCAAATGCCTCAATTAAAATAGTGATCATGACCTATTTTCTTCGTATTACAAACACATGGTAAAATAGTTGTGTGTGGGTACACTGTCAATTTGGACCAGAAAAACAGATACTCAACCGTTTCAAATCCCATTATTTGATATAATATTTAAAGTCCATTTTTGGTATCAAAACAAGACACGCGGATTTTCTGAATAAATACCAAAATTTTCACAATCATCACTCAATTTGACAATCCAACAATCAATTGCATAATCTAATCACACCACAGCAGTCGGCATGAAATTCTAACAACTTACTATCCTAGCATAATTTCCGGAAAATAATAAATAATTAAATATATTCCGAAATTAAATTAAATATATTATATTATATTAATATAAATTAATAAAACAATATTTATGAATTCTAAATAATTAATTAAGTTAAAATAATTAGTTAATGGCTTAATTAATATCACACTAATCTAATCATCAAATTTGCTTTAATTAATTATCCACTAAACTAATCACATCCCTTAATATATTTAACATTTAAATAAACTAATCTAACCACCTAACCATACTTAACTTAATCTAAACACCCCTTAAGCATGATTAACTTACTAAGCAAGGTTTAGTGAGTAAACTCACCGGATTTGCGAGCCGGTGAGTCCACGGCGACGGGAACGCCAAGGCGGGCGACAAACCTCCAAACAACGACACCAACCAAGGCCGTGAAGGGCTTGAAAATAGGCCTCAAAGCTTCAAAGCCTTCGCTGGCTTCAGCTTCTATTCTTAGCCGAGAAAGGAAGAACCGATGGCTAGTTTGGTGTGGAGATAGCAAGGAGGAGGACTAGCAGCTACAAAGGTCCAGGTGGAATTCCCAGCTGGCTGGACGACAGCGTACGGTAGCTATGTGGCACTCGAGAATTTCGACAACCCTCGAATGTACGATGACTATGACTAATCAATAGAAGTATTGTTGGATGGCGTCATCAGTATTTTTGCACGAGTATTGTTTGGTTCCATCGTCGGACCAATGAGCCGCGTTTAGAAATATTTTGATCGTCGCATAAGGCATAGTCCCATCCGTGCATGCTATCATTGATGAGGCCGAGGGAGTACCATAAGATATGTCGACAAGATATTTTTCCATATTGATTTCTGGCCATCCAATTATGTACCCTACTAACTGAACCCCGATACATTATTGCGACCCCGTGTAGTCATGAAGGTAATGATTTTCAGCACTTGCATATGCTGAAATTAAGAGACAAATATTGGGGGAGGGGATTGAGCCGTGAGTGAGGACTCGACACGGCCACACACATAGCCTTGTGAGTGGACTACATTCAACTCATAGATATACGGAGGTTAAGGCGAATGTTTAGAGCAAGTATGGGCTGGATATTAAGAATATTACTGCAATCTACCGGCCCAAGACAGCCCCACACTACTTCTTCAATTAGTCGTCACATTAGTCAACTAATGGGAGGAAATTGTTGACCAAGGCCTAGCTAATGACGTCCACGTGGCTGGAAATGGGGCTGCCAACGGATGCCAAGTGGTCTTCAACGGAGGACACGCCATCCCCACCTGTTTCTCTTTGCTGCTTCCACCGAAACTCCTGCATGCAAAAGGAAATCATTAGCTTAGTTAATAATTTAAAAAGAAACAAGTGCTCGTGTGTTTTGAGAAAGATAAGGAGGATTTTGAGCGACAAAGCTGTGAGTGAGAGAGAATCCGTGAGAGAGAGCAGGCGAGCGAGTAAGCAAGAGAGGGAGTAGGACCAGCCCTTTGCCATTGTTGATTGTCAGACCTTTGCTGCTGCCGTTCGCTTTAGCCGCGTCTCACCTCACGCCATCGAGCCACATCGCCAGACCGATCCTGTTTTGCTTGAAATTGAGCTTAGGAGTTGAGGCAAGTAGAAGTTCTTCAACCTATGTTTTGCTTGCTGTTTTATCTAGTGAAGAGTGGGTAGATGTGAGGAAATGTGAGATTTGGAGCTGCATGTTGTTTGTGATGAACGAGATGAAGCTGGCTAAGGTATTGGAGCAAGTTTCTGGTGGATTTTGCTTTTAAATTGAAATGAGAACTCAAGGATTTAGCTATGGTGAATTTTTTAGAAGTAAAGAGGCTGTATTGTGGTGTAATGTGCTTCTAAATCTTGGCTGTGGAAGTTGGATACCGAAACTCAAAGTATAGGAAGAGTCCTCTTTAGGCTAGTAAACTGTTTTCGCAAGAAAAGCATGACCACCAGTGATTTCTCGATTTTTCTGGAATTTTCTAGCCAAAATTTGATTTCGAAGTCTTAACAAAAGTTGGAGAGAACATCTGTGAGAGGTAACATATAAAAAATTTAGCATAAATGGACAATATTTGGCCGACGAAATAATTTTCATACGGAAATGCTAAATCTGGAAATTTTATAGAAACTGTAGCAAGAAATACCGAAGTTTTTACTCTCGATTTGTATGGAATTTGACTTGGTGTTCTTCATGATATTTGTTCCTTTAGGTCTCATTGATAATGTGTAAAAAATTTGTAATTTTCTGAGTCCATTTAGTATTTATTTCAAAATTTCTACCAGAATTGTGCATTGTAAAAATTGGGTGTGACACCTGAACCCCATGCAGTCGCCACAGGCACCAGCGTAATACCTTGTTACATCTCTTATAAGAAGCGTCGTAATTGATAGACATTTTTTTTTAAACAGTCCCAGCGCGACTCATTAGCAGAAGCAAAATAGAACATCACCATCTCACCCTCCATCAACCATGATACAAATACACACCACTAATCAGCATGATTAAAAGACGAGCCACGACATTTTATTTACGTATATTTTCAAGATCGGACTTCTTTTGGGTCGGTACATCAAAAGGAAAAGCCAGGACTCAGCCACATCTGGCCTAAAATCCCAAAAAGAACCCTCGACCCACTACATCTCACGTGCACAACCCCCATCATTAGTGTCGGCTAACTATCCCCAAAAAGATCTAGCTCCTACTCGTCACGCACGGGCCCTCACACCTAATCCGGTGCATCAGGCGGTGGTGATGGCAACATCCCTCTCATCACACCGTCGTGACGAACGTGGACGGAGATGAACTCCTAGACAACCGAGCCCCCAACCAGGCCTACGTCGTACATGACTAAATAGCGCACTCGTATATATGTCAATCCAGGAATAGAAGGACAGCCAAACTCCTCGCACTCGACCTCTACATCGGATGGTAGACCATAAAACACACCCCGCGTAACGGCAGGAAGCGGCATGCTGCTAATCTGAAATGTTGGTCCCTAAAAGGGGTGAGTACAACCACTCAGCAGGTAAAGGAATCCAATAACCACTCAATGCATCATACAAGTCATACATGCATTGCAGGCATTATTTACCTTGAAGCCATGCATATACTATCATGCATCATCACCACAATCATAACACATACATGTGTATCATCATGTCATACTCATATCATCGTCATCATGACATTATTATATCACACACATGTCATCATCATCATGTCATACTCATATCATCGTCATCATGACATTATTATATCACACACATGTCATCATCATCATATACATGACACCATCATACCACACACATGTCATCATCATCGTGGCATCATCATATCACACATGTCATCATCATCATGACATCATCATATCACACATGTCATCATCATCATATACATGACACCATCATACCATACACATGTCATCATCGTGGCATCATCATATCACAACATATATGCATGTCATCGTGCCATATCATATATCATCATCATATCATGCATATCATCATGCCATGGGTGATCATTATCATATCATGTCATATGCATGTCTCAATTTTCACTTTTTATCTTTCAATTCGATCACCATATCTGGCATCACACGATAAACCTCCAGCAAACACCACCGGGCATCCGGCCCCCCACATTCTAGGCATCTCGCATCCTAACTGGCATCACGAGGCATCCTCTCGGGCAAAGACCTCCGACGAGGCTTCCGGCATTTACACTCCTTGGCCGAGCATCCCGCACCCCAACTGGCGTCACGAGGGATCCCCTGGGCACAAACCTCCAGGGCTTCCGGCACCCCCACTTTCCGGGCATCTCGACACTCCCGAGGACAATCCGGCCTTGTATCTCAATACAATCCGGCTTCCGGCACCCCCCATCCCGGGCATCCTGATACTCCCAGGGCATTATCATCCGCCACAACAATCTCCTCATTTTTTCATTATCCATGTTCACCAATTTCGGTCTCAATTTAGCTTGGCATGTGATGTAATGGCAAACAAAATCACATTCAGCATTGAATTCATGCATGCATCTCAATTCATTGCCATGCATGCATCGAGACCTCATCATTCATGCAACAAGGTACATTTATTCATAAAATAAAATTTATGGACTTCGTACCAATTAAAATAATCCATTTATCATGCCCTTTTTACCTTTATTTAAATTCCAGCTTGTGCCACTTTCGAAAATATTAAATTTAAATATCCATATGATTTTCAAAATCATAAATTAAGGCAAGTCATAGACAAGACAATAGGATAATGATTTCATGCAAAATACATGGCCAAATAGAATCCCACACAAATTCATAATTCACACAAATACAACATGTAATTTCGGATGAAATCAGAATGCACAGTTTCCGGAATAATTTAATTAAAATACTCGATCGACCTCCAAAAATTACGAAATTTGACCAACTTATAGCCAAGACACCAAAGTATATTTTTCATGCAGACTTACAAGCCAAATTAGTTTTAGATTATTTTCTACAGTCACACGAAGCTTCTGGATCCAACACCGAATCGTCCAGTACATGCTTCTCCGAAATACTGAGTTTTCACCTACCTATTCTTCTTCGTTTCCTCTGAAATTTGGATATGTTCTACATCAAGATTTTCTCTACAAGTTTCATGAACAGATCTAAGTCAAATAACCAGATTATAGTTGTCATTTAGGTCCATGAAGTCTCGGGTTTCCTGTAATACATCTCCAGAATTACCGTCTTCAAGATCTAGTTGATTTACTAGGTTATACTTGTTCATTTTGCTTCAAATTTGAGTATGTTGTACTTTAAGGTGTCCCCTACAACTTTCATGAAGAAATTGAAGAGATATTCTTAGCACAACTCAACATGCAACCACAAATCCATCAAGAGGTCAGTGAAATCGTTCCAGATCTGAGGTCTCCGTAAGATGAGAGTTTAGCCCCTTAAATCTCCGTCATGTTCCACCAAATTTTAGTATGTTGTAGTTTGAGATGTTAGCTACAACTTTCATGAAGAGATAGAAGCCAAAATCGAACTCTAAACATGCATGAAAGCTCTGATAACATTCGGACTCGAGCGGATTCAAACGAAAACAGCAACCTTACTCAAAAACAAGTCATCCAAGCTTCGGTTTTCCTCTCCTAATCACCCAAAATTCGACATACATGTAACACACACACATGCAAGAGCAGCAAAAGGACTCCAACTTGCCTCTAGATCGGACGGACAATGGCACACGGCGGCGATCACGGCGGACAGACGGCGACTCCTCCTCTCGGCTTCTCCTCCCTCTCGGCCACTCTCCCTCTCTCTCCCTCTCTTGGCCCAACAAGCAACCGGCCACTCTCTCTCCTTCCCTTCTCTTTTATCCCCCCATTTCCTAATCATTAGTAATCATTGTTTGCCACTCCAATTGACCAATGCATGCCATCCCTCTCTAAGCCAATGCATGAAGGCCTCTTGCCACTTGTCTTAATGGGCTTTTGGGCTTGGGCCGGCCACTCTTGGGCCTCCTCTTGGGCTGGTCGACAGCCCCCTTTCGTGGGCCTAAGGTGGCCGACTAGCTTGGCCCATCAAGGCTTCGACCAATGGGCCTAAGGCCCATCCTAATAAAAATCAATTTTATCCCATTTTCTTATCCTTTATTTTAAGAATTAAATTACTAAATTCTACATGGCCAAAGTCTTGTGATATTTTATTTATAGAAATTTTAATTTATAAAGTGCATGGCCAAGCATAAATTATTATCATTAATCTATCTAACTTAAAATCTCATAAACACAAACATAAATCACCGAATCTTAAAAGAGACTAATGGCTAAAGCATTAAACCATAGGTAATTTCATTACCTAATTAGCGGCTTAACACACCTTATAACTTGACTTTGAATTTTGGGATGCTACATTGGGCTATTCTGTTCTTGAATTTTATAAAAGTATTCGAAAGTGAAGGTATTTCGAATGGCTATGTGATATGATGGAAATGGCTGTAAATATTTGTGCAATTTTGAGATGTGATAGAGGGTCCATGAGACGTCTTGTTTTAGCATTTGAGAATATTTTGTGAATTAAAATGCTAAATTGTTACTGTTGAACCCTCGGGTCAACGATGCCCCGGGAGTCAGGATGCCCAGAGGTTCAAATGAGTCGATGCCCTTTGGATGCCTGGTTGTATTATGACTACATGCCCAGAGGTTTTCTCCGAGAGTGTCGGGATGCCCGGTTGTATTTTGAATACATGCTCGGAGGCTTCCGCGACACCAGGTTGGGTGCGGAATCTCATAAGGATGCAATCATTGGTCCTCTAGGGGATGAAACCTTCTGAATGATAAAACGGACGATTATATTAAGTATGAGTGTGGTCTAGTTATGGGACTAAATTGTATGGCATGAAATGGGATGTGTCATTACAGTTTGGCCCCATGATCGGGACTTGTGTGGATGGACACGATGCATCTTATTGGTTGGAAATGCACTGGTCATTGCATTGAAGAGTTATATGGTTTGGCACCATACTTGAATCTGGATATTAATAGTAATGCTTGATATAGCTTGATGAATCTTTTACTGCTGAGTGGTTGTACTCACCCCGTTTGGGGATTAACATTTCAGACTAGACAAGATACCTCTGCCGCCGCCACCACCAGCAGATGGACCGAGTAGTTGGATACGGCCGTGAGGAAGAGGACAGCATAGGAAGGAACTTTTGGACGCCGACACTGATCGATGGACTTTAAGTATATGACTGTTGGAAGAGATGTCGGTCATCTTTTGAAATATAGCCGAGTATAGAAAGCCTTGGCATTTTGATGTACCGACTAATGATGTCCATCAAGTTATGTAAATAAAAGTGTACAGCTTTAACTTACCTATAAATGTTTAGTTGGTGTGCACTGTTTTCTGAATATAGGGAATGGAGTTATTGGATACGCTTCCGCCATATAAATTGCATAGGGACCGACCTAAAAGATATAAACCCCCGGGATTGGTAGACCTTTAGGTCTAGTAAGAGAAAGGTAAGCGAATTGTGGCAACCCCAACGAATCGGGGGCCGTCGAGGGTGCCACAAGCTGGCACGGCTAAACGACGACATACGACACTGGATAGTGGACAAGCGGGGCACGGGCAATCGCACAAATAGTTGGACGCGAGCGGGACGAGTAGCGGTGTGCGGGCGGGCGGGCGGGCGCAGCTTTAATTGCTCGGACGGCGGCCGGGGGTGGTCGGATGGCAAGGGGCCTAGCTTCTTTGGTTTTTGGAGCTTACAAAGCACAACAACAATGGAGAAAGGCAGCTTCAAAGAGGAAGAAGGGGCTGCTAAAGAGAGGGACCCTATAGTGGCTCCCAAGGCACCAATACTTATCCAACTCTCCCTTGGCTTGCCCCCACCAGCCATTAGCCATCCACAGTAGCTTTCTCTCTCTTCAATCTTCCTCAACAAGCTTGCCAAGAGGTCCAAAATGTTATGTCCCCTAAGGCCTATGAATTTGTTACATTTCCCTATTCAATTTCATTCAATTCCTCTTCAACTAGGCTTAATTGGTGCTAAAAAATTCTAGCCAATGTACCCACATCATGTCACGCCCCAATCCTCGAGTACGCGCATATCCCTCTTTGGTCAATAAAAATTTTGCGACTTCCCAGGACGAGTCGCCAACCCTTTCCTTTTATTGCACATGCGGAAGCAAATTATAAATCTCCTAACAGTAATCATCTCGAGATAGAAAAGCAGGACAATCGATTTTCAAACAAACATGCTTTTAAATACACACTGAGTCAAATGCAAAAGTCTACCATCATAAGACTTCAAAAGATTGACTTTTAAAAAGAAACTGTCCTATCTGACCTATACTTCCGATCCCCTCAACTGGGCTCCAGGTCTTCCACCTTACGCAACCTAAAAAATGAAGCACAAGACGGGGTGAGATATAAATCTCAGCAAGTTTACTCGCTAAACCCCGATTATGAGGATAATACACCTAGTACGTCTTAAACATACAATAATACAATCACAGAGGCTTACCTTGGCCTCAGTTCCTTCTTGTAGGTTAGCATAGTTCATATCACAACCATGTGTATATATCAAATTTACATACCAATTTGGAACGTCCCAACCAATCATTACTCACACGAGTCAGAATTACAATTAAATCACTACTCACTCGAGCAAGAACTACCGATACACATCAAAGCAAGAATTATTGACACACACCGATCCATCAATTCAACTCAACATGCATTCCAATTAATTAACTATTACTACCCACATGATAAGTTTTATCTGACACATGCCAAGGAAGAAAATAATTAATGACACACACCGGGAACAACTAATAACTACCGACACACACCGGGAACAACTAATAGCTACTGACACATGCTGGGAACGACTAATAACTACTAACGTCCACCAATACACACTGGGGACGGGTTCTCTTAACTATTAATGTCCACCAATGCACACTGGGGACGGGTTCTCTTAACTATTAATGCCCACCAATGCACACTGGGGACGGGTTCTCTTAACTATTAATGTCCACCAACATACGAGGGGACGGGTTCTCTTAACTATTAACGTCCACCAACACACGAGGGGACGGTTTCTCTTAACTATTAACGTCTACCAACACACGAGGGGGACGGGTTTTCTTAACTATTAACGTACAACACATGAAGGGGGAAGGGTTCTCTCAACTATTAACGTCCACCAACATACAAGGAGGACGGGTTCTCTTAACTATTAACGTCCACCAACACATGCTAGGGATAGATTCTCTTAACTATCACACGATCATTAAGCATAAACTCTAGGCATATCACAAACCAACCACATATCATCAAATGTGCAATTTCCAGCAATCAAAGCCTCAAGAACCATCACAAAATCATAACCGGCCATAACCAGCAGAATAGGCCCACTCGCATGTCTCCAAGTTTAAATTTAGAAATAATATCAAACGAGTTCAGAAAATTCCCAAATTTTAGTATGTTGTAAAGGACACATAAATGAACATTTTTTATGAGACACCTAAACCCAGATCCTTCTAGATTTAGCCCGGTAAATCGTTCAATCCAATACAAAAATTGTGTCTGTTTCCAGAAAGTCTGTTTTCCAAAATCAGTTTGGTTCAAGGTCAAAAAATGTTCAATTGATCTGAAATTTGACTACGTTAAACTAGAATATATGAAAAACAACTTTTGTGAAGAAACCATTTTGGAATTCGAACTCCTAGAATCCTAAAAGGTCACCAATTCCAGCGAAAACTGAGGCTCTGTTTAAAAATGACGGAGCCGATATCTCCTTCTTTTAAATCCCTAAAAATCTTGAGAAAAATAAAAATTGTAGCTGAGGATGTCTAAAACATTTCTCAAGAAGACATCAACCTTAAATTTGGTATACCATTTCGATCCACAAAAATGGCAAACGGCAAGGGTCTAGAAACCAAAACTACAAGAACTTCACTGGATTCGACTAATCCATCATCAATTGTACAAATCTCACTAATTAAGTTACATTAATCCATTCTAAGACTAATATAACCATCCTAGTTTATCACTAATCCATACTTAAGCTAACCTAAACAACCCTTAAGAATAATTAACTTACTAAGTAAGGTTTAGTGAGCAAACTCACCGGTTTAGCGTTCCAGTGAGTCCATGGCGACAGTGATGCCAAGGCGAGCAACAAACCTCCAAGCAGTGACATCAAACAAGGCTGGGAAGGGCTCAGAAACAGGCCACGAAGACCTCACGGCTTGCTGGAACTTCAGCTTCTGTTCTTGGACTATAGAGGCTGAACCGGTGGCTTAAATAGCGAAGGAATGGGCTAATTAGAGCTCCGGCGAGCGGGTGGTTGGCAACCGGTGGCTCTTGGGGGTCTAGAGGAACTTGTGGGTGGATGGGATGGGCAAAGGAAGGGTTAGAATGGGAGAAAAATGGAAAAAAAAATGCGAAACAGTGCAAGCAAGCAGTAGACCGGCGGACTGGCAACCGGTTTCTTCTCGCCGATGTATAGAACGGTCGACAGCTCCGTTCGGCGCAGGGTCGGGCTCCTTTGAACTGTTTGCATGTTCTAACCACAACAGTGAGTGGCACGAAGGCTAATTCATCTGGTAAGACTACTTTTGACTTAGATCTTTGGCAAAAAGTCAACTAGAGCATAAACTGGAAGAAGGAGAAAACAAGGGAGAAAACGGCGGGCTTGGCTGGTCCAGTGGGTGTGTGACGGTGGAGCTAGCTCAGCTGGTTTCCTTTGGTTCTCTTTAGGTTTCTCAAGGTCACAACAATGGACAAAGGAGGGGGAAAGAGGAAGAAGAAGTAGCTAGTTAAGAATGGGCGTTTCCTTTTGCCTTGTTTTTCTTGCACCTTGTCCCCTTGACTCATTTATGGCCAAGTATAGCTTCCTCGGCTGCAATTCCTCCACCAAGGCTCATCCCATAACTCTTGAGATGGTCCAAAACCATAGGGGAATGGGGAGTTACGAATTTGATGAGTTTTGGCATCAAATGGACACTTGTTCTAGCTTTAACCATTTCAATTTGGCCTCAATAAGTCCCGTTATCGAGTCAATAAACAAATTGATATTTTTCTCACTAATTAAACCATCTTGCATCCCAAATGCGCGAGCAAAAAGGGTCCCCGGCGTTTTCTAAACAAAAACGGCCCTATGACGACTTTTTCCCAAAAAGTCTCTGGTTACAGAAAAATCTTCTAAGATTGAGTCGACGTTCATAGAATTTATTATGACATGAGAGAACCTTCAATTTCTGAAATCGGATTCAAATTCGCGGTTAATTTTGCTCTGGCGCTTTTTTAGCGTGACCTAGGCTATCGAGTGGCTTGCAGAAATTTTTAGTGCAAATGACATGTGGTCAATTTTCTTCGAGCCACAAAGAACCTATTCAATACTTTGGTGACTCTCAGTGGTCGTGAAAATTTCGAGATTTCAAATATGGACACAAGGTACCAAAATAATAGAAAAATCAGTCTAGTGTTGGTCGACGAGAATTTTGCAATCTAGTGGGGTCACCCACGTTTAACCACATATCTCAATTGAACCGACCAATCTCTGATTTCTAATCGATTTATATCTATGCCGTAATAATCTTTGCAGATGGGCCTAGTCGAGCAGCCGATTCTTGGTCGAATCCTCAAGTCTATTCCATAAAAATCTCTTAATGACTTCCCTAGATAGTCTAATTATCTCATGAATAGCCATCTCAGAGAAAAGCACTATAGGCGCGTCAATGAAAGACCCAACTTATCCAATCAAAATCAAAACCTGAAAAAACAGGATGTCACACTTCAAAATAAGTGGGCTGAGAGTTCTTTTATTTCCCTTTGCAAGATTGGCAGCAATCTAAAGAAATCCTTTGGGACTTTATGGGCTAGATTAAAGAATGCATATGTCAAAAGCCAATTAGGCAAAAAGACAACTATTGACACTTGATTTTTAGTCGACGCGTTAAGAAAGGTAAAAAAAAATACAGATTTGGGTTTCCAAATGCAATAGAACCCATTTCTCAACCAAAAAATGCTATCTTTCTCTTGCACTATTGTTTTAAAGCAATTTCCAAGTCATTTTCAAGAAAAATCCGAAAAGTCAAACGGTTGACTTTCGGGCAACCCCTGACCAAGAGTCAACTTAGTGTTAAAAATTGACTTGTTACGTAAAAAGATGCCATTTAGCTTTCATTTTAGTTTTTCAAATTAATTTCTCAAAAATTCAAAGATTTGACCAAGAAATCAACTTTTAGGAAAAGTCAACTAAATAGTTGATTTTTTGTCAAACTTTTGACCAAAAAATTGAAATAAAAAATAAAAAATTCACAGAAACATTTCTTTCAATGTCAATTTAACTTTTGTGTCGAAAATTTCGTAAAATTCGATTAAGAACCTTGTTTTCCGAATTTTTTGATTTTATGTTCTAAATTGACCATAAATCAAATAACTTTCATTATAGTCATAATTAGATGTAGTTCATTCTTTGACATTTGGTTTAGGAACTATTTTAAATCCACTCGTATGTTTAATTTTATGAATTGCTAGATCAAAATATAAATTGTCGGTTTGAGCCATAATTAGAGGACCAAAATCATTTCTTCATGACTTACGAACGGACGATTATTCTTCCCTCATTTTCTTAAGATAAGTCTAAATCTGAAATCGATTTTGAGAAATTCACAAAAAAACTTCTTGATTTGAAGAGTTTTACTCTTCCAAGCATAAGAAAGTGAAGCAACTAAGTTTTAATTGACAAAATTTGAGTTGCCCTATTTAAGGCTTTGGTTTAATTTCATAAATCTAGGTTCAATTTTGATGTTGGACCTTGACTTATTTTTGACATAAGCTCAAACTCTTCAATTCGAGGCCAATTTGAACGCGATAAGTGATCTTACATATGGGTGGTTAATTAGATAGGACAATTGTGGCACTAATTGAACTCAATTTTAATCAATTTGTAATTTTACCCATTAAATTGTGAATTTAATCATTTTAGCCATTTAAGCTCAATTCAAAGCACTCATGGTTTTCACCCATTGTCTTTCGTAATAATAATTTAATTAAGTCAATAAAAGATCCCTAGATCGCATGTATAAGGTTTAATTGGCTTAATTAAATCACAATCAGTAATTTCCTCTCCAATAGGATAAATTTTCATTTTAATTTGGTCCTTTAAGGATCAAATTGCATGAATTTTGAACCCACAGGGGCCCTAAGTGAGTGAATTAGATAGAATTGGACCAAATTGGTCAAGAATCGGCCAAACCAAAGAGAACCGGTCTGACCAGTCTGGCTCCGGTCTGACCAGTCTAGCCAGCCGTCGGCGGTGCTAGTCGATTCAGTTGCCTGTCGATTGGTTCTGGGCCTCTTATGACTGGTTTTGGGATCCTTTTTGTGTTAATTTCACTTCTTCACCTTAATTTTTCCAAAATTTTGCATATTGGTCCTTAAGCTTCATAAAATTACAATTGGATCCATAATTAGTTGTGACGCAATTTTCGATTTTGGCTTCGGTTTTCGCAAATCAAACCCACTATATTGATTGCCTGACACCTCAAGATCATGACTAAACTTTTGAAATCAAATTTTGATTGTTAGATTAAAATTTCAACTGTTGGATTGAATCAACAGCCAAGATCGCTTGGGGCGCGCATGACAACCATTCTATTCTAGAAGTAGTTTCTGGAAGAAATGGATTTTTCTATTTCTATTTCTAGAAGAGTTTCTAAGCAAAAATAATCATTTGATAATGACACAAAATTTCTACTCTAAAAATAAAAATTCGTTTGATAATGACATAAAATTTCTTCCTTTCGGACGGCGGCGGCTGCAGTAGTGGCCAGCGACTGATGATCGGTGGCGACGGTGATTGGTGATGGTGGCAGTGGCGGCAACCGGTGGCAGTGGCGACCGGCGGTGGTGGCAACGACCAGCGAGTGCAGCAACGGCAGCGGCGGGGGCCAGCGGGCAATCGGCGATTGACGGATGGTGGTCGATGGCAATGGATGAAGGACCGGTTGATGAACGATGAGAAATTTTTTTATTTTCTCATTTCTATTCCAAAAATAGAGAAGTAGAAAATTTCTACTTCTGATTTCTATTCCTAACTTATTTCAGGAATAGAAAAACGGAATAAGTTTGTCAAATGGATTTCTTTTCGAGAAACAGGTCTGGAATAGAAAAATTGTTTCTGGAACAGAAATAGGCAGTTGTCATGCACTCACTTGATTTATGGATGGTATATGTACCAAATGTCCCTCCAATTTTTGGGGAGGCTCATTCTACAACTCACTTTCTCTCTCTTCAAATCTCTTTCTCTCTTATCTCTAGTTTTCCCACCTTTTTCCTCTCCTTAGCCGAACTGCCATTCGCCGGTCCTAGCTTGCTGGCCTCACACCGGCAACTTAGCCCCTGCAGCTATCTCATCTTCCACAATGATCCATTTGTTGCCAAAGATTGACCAGGCGTTGATGGGAAGTTGTCTAAACATGCCGGTCTTCTCCTCGGTGTCTCTAGTCGGTTCGATTTGAATCGATTGTTTCGGTGATCCCAACTAGTTGTTGACAGTGGTTTAGCCATCCCCAGGCCATTCTGATCCATCATCAGGCCCTCGTTCAACCATCAAGCAACTGAAGTTTGGCTAATCATTGGCCGAATCTATTTCGGCATCTAAATCCTCACCAGCGCATTTAAACTGGCCCATTCTAGGATCGGTCCTATTCCAGATTTGAGCAACAACCACCAAAGGTCCCTCAAGGCGCTGATCATCTCCTCAACTCGTTCATGAACTCTAGGTGATCGGAGCTTAGCCGTCCAGTAGCTGGAAGACTCCCAGTCAACCCAGTCTGCTACTAGCATTCCAATCGGCTTAATCCGAGTTGATCTTGATTGGCGCTCGAATTGGCGTTGTTTGATGTGGTTCCGATGCACCGATCGCTCTTGGTCAGTCATGGGAGGAGTCTCGACCTCATCGCGGTTAGAACCTTACCAATTGGCTGTCAGATCAACTTTGGTGGCTCTTTTGCTAATCGGCGCTCGAACTGGTCCAATTTATATGTAGATCATCGATCTAGTCACCCCAAGCTAATCCCTAGGTGGTTTGATTTGCTCCTCATGCCTCCAATCAAACTTCAATGAAGATCCAATAGCTCGATTGTGATTGAAATCGACAAAAATCGTATAAAAGGTAACTTCTAAAGCTTGAATCCCGTGAAGTGAGGTTGGATCGTCCAATCGGGGCTTGAATTCACCTTTAGATTGATGAAATAATCCTAGATCTAAAGATTATATGCTTACTGATGATTTGCTGAAGCTTGGATGTGAATGATTGAATGTTCATGAATGATCGAATGATTTTGGCCTCAAATATGCATTTTCGTGTTCTTGCGATAGGATTGCTGTTTTGGCCAAAATGAGGCTAGAAATGATTGTATTTCAGCTCGAATCTTTCTAGACTTTGAAAATAAACATCACAAACTTTGAATCAATAGGTTGCATGCCCTAATCGAGTGACCTTTGACCCTCGAAAAACACCTCCAAAGTTACTCGATTCTACAGTATTTTAGGTCCAATTTAGGTTTCGATTTGGTTCCAAATTCTGACTTTGCTATTTACGTGCTGCTTTTGTAATGATTTCTGGAGGAACTTGCCTATATGAAAGTTGTTTGTTGTCGTGTCAAGAATGTCCTGTAATTTTTTTTTTCGGAAGTTTTGGACATGTTTAGGTAGGTCAAAACGGCTTGGGTCTAAGCTAAGGTCAATCTACCATGTTTTGGTCTGAGATGAATTTAGGTAGATTTGAACATGAAAGTGACCTTGTTCAATCTTAAAGCCTTCATGAAAGATGAACCATATGTTACATGTGTTCAATTGATGCAAGATTTGCAAAGTTTTGATGTTGTTTAGTGTGTCAATTGCATGTATCAAAATAAAAGGGTGCTGCTGCAAAATAAACCTTGCATGTTGCGTGTCTGTTTTGCCATTTTTGTCACGACCAATGTGATCTCATCTAGGTTTCGGACTCACAAAAAATATTCTCCATTTAAGATTTTTTGTAGGATTTTTTCATGCTATAAGGTGTCGGAAATCATGCTTGTTCTGCGGTGTCAAGGTTAGGATGAAATCTTATCACATATGCATTTTGCTATGATTGTTGGAGTCTATTAGAGACTAAATCTTATATTGATGTCTTCCTGACTTTTAAAGTACATATAACAAGGTTTGTGAGCATATGTGAATTGTCATGATCAGGCATCATTTACTATATGAATACTATGCTTCAATTAGACTAGCCACATTCCAAAATCATTAAGTATGTCATTTAGGTCCTAAGTCATTGGGCATTGACATTGACTTGCATGATCATTTTGCATATTGACTTAGGATTATATGTTTATCCGAATCTTTTATCACATCAAATTCTGTCATTTGTGAATTTCATGTCGTGTGTGCATTGCATGAGTGACTTCTAGACTTAATGATGCATACTATATATATATATTTAATTACTGATATGCGCACTTTTAGAAACTTTGGTCTTAGAGCACCAAGTTAATCTAGGTTAGACCTGAGCTCTTCTACGAAGTTGTAAAGCATGCTTAGAGCTTTCAAATGCCACTGATTTCATGTCAATAGCTCATTGATAGGTCCCTTTTCTATTTTTCCAAACATAGACTAGAATCTAGACTCAGGGTAAAATTCGGACCCTTGTTTTCACCCTTGTTTGGTTACACCCTTACCATTGTTGTACCATTATTTTTGTGCGGATTCTTGACTCGGTCCCTTAATGAAGTTTTTTTGCCATCATGTTGACCATGTTGTGTGAAAATTTCATGACTTTTAGATGTCACGCCCCGATCCTCAGGCATGCACGCATCCTTCTACTTGGTCAATTTTATAATGCGATATCCCAAGACTAAGTATTGCCGACCCTTTTGTTTATTAAGCACATTCGGAAGCAGTTATAAATCCACAGACAATAAAACAATGGGATAGAAAAGCAAGGCCATATTTTTTTTTTTTGGTGACCCAAGGAACCCCCGTGTGCCGCTTCGCAGCGAAGTAAACCCTGGGAGGGAGTAGAGTCACCACCACCCTTGCTCCCCAAGGTAAATCAGCACGACGCAGCTGGGATTCGAACACTGGACCTTTTGCGAGAGGAACAAGGCCATATTTTTCCTATTGAAATCTACAACCGAATCTTTATACATGGCATAACTCAAAGTCTATTCACAAGACTACTCATAACATTCTAGTCACACTATTCACATTTAGACATGATTCACAAAAGATGATGGGATCTCAGTCCTCATCTGGGTCGTACTCAGAATCATCCTATCCTCTTCTGACTCTTTTTCACTAAGCTCACATCCTTCAAGCTCTTCATCTTTTACCGGCTCATCGTCCTCTTCTAGTTCCTTCTTCACAGGCTCATTTACGGGCCTGAAATGTTGTCCCACAACTGGGATGAGACTACGTCTTAACAAGTTCTACCCCACTAAGACTCAATTAGGAAACCAATACGCTAACCGGGCTACCTATACACACACGGGTCAAAGGACTTACCTTGGCCTCGGATTCCACCTGCATATTAGCATAATTCAATAGGCACCCTAGCAATCACATCACAGATCGATATCTCAATCAATCGACCTAGTCAATTACATGTCAATCCGACCATTCCCCGGTCATCTCCCTTATTTAGTCTCAAATCTTACTCATGGTTTCATGAGCACAGTCTACCAAATTTCTTGGCAACAAATTACTGTCCAAAGGACACGACCTATCTTTAGGTGGCAAATTACGGCCCAATGGGCGCGACCTTTAATAGGTGGCAGGTTACGGCCTTATCAAGCGCGACCCTTATCGGGTGGCAATTTACAGCCCAACGGCGCGCGACCTCTGTGAGGTGGCAATTTACGACCCAATAGGCGTGACCTCTATCAGGTGGTAGGTTACGGCCTTATTAGGCGCGACCCCTATTGGGTGGCAATTTACGGCCCAACGGGCGCAACCAACTCCAAATTCGGTGGCAAAACTCGGCCCCACTGGCACAGCCATATCTTGACGGCTTTTGAGGTTCTACTCATAACCTTTCACAATCAAATTCTAATTGAATACCAACACTGATCAATTTTGGGATAAATCCCCACATACTCACCAACTTACTAAATTTCCACAAACCAGTGCTCAAATAAATAAATAGACCGCATCACAACAACCAGCACAGAATTTCGATCGTCGGCTATTCTAGCTTAATTTCCGAAAAATAAATAAATAATTAATTAATTAATTACGAAAATTAATAAATAAATACTAAAAATCCAATTTAGGCCCGTAATGCCTAATTGAAGCCCGATAAGGGTCGGGAAAAATCCCAAGATGCATTCAATAAATAGTATAGGCAGTTCTCTAGCTAAGTACACTAACCACCTAACTAATATGCAATGCAATTAACTAATAATCACTAATCCATTCTAATCTAACCACCTAATTGCACTTAATTAAATCTAATAAACCCTTAAGTATCATTAGTCTACTAAGCAAGGATTAGTGAGATTACTCACTTGGCAAAGCGAAGACCGGAACACCGCGATGGCGCGACGGCAGCCGAAATTGGGCTTTCGATGACATCGGTGGGCTTGGACCGGGTCTTAAACTTGGGCCCAACAAATCTCAGCTCAACTAAGATTTGTTCTTGCACTGGACTGGGCTCACTCTTGGGCTTGGGCTTGGCTGTGATTGGGCCTTCTTCGTGGGCTGGACTTGGGTCGAACTTGCTGAATTGGGCTTAATGGAGCTGCTGGATTTTTGGGCCAAAGACTTGGGCTGAGCTGGGCTGCTGATTCCACTAGGCTTTGCTGGACTCTTGGGCTTGCTGCAGGTTGGGCTAATCGAAATTTACTTGGGCTCGTGGACGGGCCCAACTGCTGGACCGTTGAAAATTTGCTGGACCGAAGACACCCGGACCAGCTGGACGAAGGAGAACGCACCGCGGGACTTCAAGGGAGAGAAGCTGACTCGGGGACGTGCGGGCGTTGGAATTGAGCTGCGGAGTCAACAAACCGGTTGGGAAATCACAAGGTTGACTGGTGGAAATCCTACACGGACGTGTGGCAGGAGCTGAG
Organism: Eucalyptus caleyi; assembly: GCA_014182885.2. NCBI lineage: Eukaryota > Viridiplantae > Streptophyta > Magnoliopsida > Myrtales > Myrtaceae > Eucalyptus > Eucalyptus caleyi. The sequence continues at coordinate 43,735,091 of CM024468.2, forward strand.
GAACCGTGCAGGTGTTGGCAGCGGTAAAACAGAAACTATTCCGGTGGGGTTGCTGGGTTGACCGAACGTGGGCCGACGAAGATGGAGAGAGAACTCGGTGAGTGGAGAGGTGAGGCGCTGGATTGGTGGAAAGCAGCAGACGTTGAAGAATTCGAACGAAGCAGGGGAGAGGGTGTGTTGACCAAGTGAGTTGGGGACGTGGACGTGTGGCATAAAGGGTTCGGTGGAGAGGCCAGCTCGATGAAGATGGAAGAGAGAGCAGCCTCAGTCGGTGGTTTGATTACGTGCGTTGCTCGATCGCTTCGGTGGGTGGTGGATGGGCAGATGGTGGAAACATATGCAGCAGCAACTGGAGCTGATGATGGGGCGGTCGAAGGCACGACTACGAAGAAGGGGAAGGCGTTTTGCTGCAAGGATGAAAAGAAATCCAGGAAAAGCAAAAGCAGAGGGAGAGTCGGCGAGGACAACGTGCGAATGAGGGGGCGTGCGTGAGAAGCTAGAGGGCTTAAAGTCAAACACATATCCATCCACTTAATTGATTGTCCCCTAAAAACCCTCCAAGTTTATCCCTTGGTCCCTCAACAATTCTTTCTTGAATAGAATTTCCAAAATCAATCCAAATTGAAGTCTCATTTTTCAGCCCTATGCTTTATTCCGAATTTCACCAAACTAGCCTCAATTTCTCACTCAATTCTCAAAATCGAGGTCCAATTTCAATGAAGAAAAAGCCCGTAAAATTTCCACAGGTGCCCCTCGACAAATAGCTTAGTTTGACAGTAAAAAAAATCTCTTCAATTCGGCCAATCCAAATTTCCGTTAATTTTCGCAATGTCCGAAACGATTTTCCATAAAAATCCCGAACTTGCTGGAATTTCTTTGAAAGACAAGATGGCATCCTATAAATGCATTATGATATGCTCGAACGTCCGAATTCCTAAACTGAATTCACTTTCGTGGTTAAAATCGATCGAACGCGATTTTAGTCCGATCCGACCTATCGGGTAGCTTTTAGGGATTTTACCGCGGTTATATCTTTTAACGGCTTCACCCAATAGATTGGTTAACTCGTGAGTGATCAGCTCAGAGATAAAGGACCATAGGCGCACTGACGAAATGCCCATTTCATATATCCAGGACAGAGCGAAATTCGGGATGTCACATTAAACCTTGGTTGCAATGATGTGATGTCCTACTATCTTAATGATTTTCTGGTGCACTATTGCTTGCCATTTGATTTTTTAAAATCATGCTTAGCTCATTTAAAAAAACTTTCTTTGTGAAAGTTCTTCATCGTAATATCATGCATGTTAGGAAAGTTTTTTATAGTTAGATTGTCAATGGGTATCATCCAATTTTGCGGATTTGTCATACTTGGTCTAAAATTTCCTGTCATGAACTTGTTGTCATAATTGTTTAGCTAGACTACTTAGGTTACTTTGTGCATGAATTTAGGCCATGCCATCTTCATGAAAGTTACTTTAGATGCCTTGATATTTATTGTCAAATGGCTTTAGATGAATCGACTTTCCAAATCATACCTTGAAATCACTTTGGTACACGTGATGTTTCCAAAAATAGTTTTTAGAAATTTTATTTCAAAAATTTATTTGGCTTAGGAAAAGTCATGGCTTGGACTATATTCCCGATACTTGTGAATGCATTTATGCGAGTTCTAGGCTAGCTTGGCAATTGAATGTGTTCCCAATTGAATGTGTTCCATAGCCTAGATATTCCTTAACCAAAATTTTTTTCAAATTCTTTTTTAAATTCCAGTTTGACATTGTAAAAGTTGTGGCTTGAATTATATTCAAAATGTATGCAATTCTTGTGAGTACATTTATGCAAGCTAGGGGCTAGTCTTGGTAATTGAATGTCTTCCATAGCCGAGACATCACCTTATCTCAAAAGCTTTATCGATGATTTCAAACCTATCTTTGAAACATCACATGTACCCTCCATGCATATAATCATGTCATTCATTAGAAATACCTATGTTCTTGACTGGTTCATGTCCTTGTAATAAGTGACCCATCGACAGTTTACTTTCTTGTTTGATTAGTTGAGAAATAATGTCCAAAAGACCTACATGCATGTTTAATTCCTACAATGTATGTGATTTCTAGATGTATGCTAGGACTGATGTGTGGTATCGAGGGAATATCTTGAGATCACGTAGAATGCCTTGTTAGGGACTTACAAGCGTTATTTTCCATTCAAGAATGTAATTGATCAATAATGGCTATAAGTCATAAAATGAATCAGGTAGGTGTCTTAGAGGGACCTACGCATGAACTACAAAGGCCGACTTTGAGGCTCAAATCTGATTTTTGAATTGAACTTCCTTTTCAGTGAATGACCTTGGCATGATGTTGTGCTTTTAGTTGTTTTGACGTGCATGCTTGTTTCTTTCCATTATATGTACCTAGTTATAGTTCTTAGACTAGGTTTATGATAGGATCTCAAAGGTGAAGATGACATGAAGACGGTGAAAGGTCGATGTCCATTCCGATCATATTTTTGCATCATTCATCCCCCACATATGCCTTGGATTCTTATTGTTTGTGTAAATGCCCAACGAGTTGCGGGTTCTTTCTTTTCATATTCTTTTAATTGTGTTTCTCTTTATCTTTCCTAGGATTGCATGATAGATTTACTACTTTCCTTGGTTGTTTAATGATTGTCTTGCAATTTCAATTCAATTCATTGCTTTCTTTTCACTTTTCTTAGAAATAGAATAACATGAAAATGACCAACCATGCATCATCGCCTAGTTTAGGTTTATGATAGGATCTTAAAGGTGAAGACGACGTGAAGACGGTGAAAGGTCGATGTCCATTCTGATCATATTTTTGTATCATTCATCCTCCACATATGTCTCGGGTTCTTATTGTTTGTATAAATGCCCAACTAGTTGCGGGTTCTTTCTTTCATATTATTTTAATTGTGTTTCTCTTTATCTCTCCTAGGATTGCATGATAGATTTACTACTTTCCTTGGTTGTTTAATGATTGTCTTGCAATTTCAATTCAATTCATTGCTTTCTTTTCACTTTTCTTAGAAATAGAATAACATGAGAATGACCAACCATGCATCATCGCCTAGTTTAGGTTTATGATAGGATCTCAAAGGTGAAGACGATGCTAAGACGGTGAAAGGTCGATGTCCATTCCAATCATATTTTTGTATCATTCATCCACCACATATGTCTTGGGTTCTTATTGTTTGTATAAATACCCAACGAGTTGCAGGTTCTTTCTTTTCATATTCTTTTAATCGTGTTTCTCTTTATCTTCCTAGGATTGCATGATAGATTTACTACTTTCCTTGGTTGTTTAATGATTGTCTTGCAATTTCAATTCAATTCATTGCTTTCTTTTCACTTTTCTTAGAAATAGGATAACATGAAAACAACCAACCATGCATCATCGCCTAGTTTAGGACAAACAATCCTAAAAAAATTGAAGAAGAAATTCATGGACACATTAGGTAAACACATAATGTTAAGTACCAAAAGGACGTTAATAGAAATATTGGCATAACCTAAATTGCCGAACCTAGATATCTATTTGCATGGAAATCGAGGGATCGCTCTCGACCCTCGATTGGGTTTTCTAGTCGACCCAAAAAACGAGGCTAGTGGTGACCCTCGTCTTATCTCTAGGTTGTTTAAAACAACTAAACCGTATAAATGAATCCATTGTGAGGGGTGTGAGTCTCGATGAGACTCACCATGGTTTAGCATACCCACTATGGAAAACTCTTAATGGATGAAGTGATGCCACCCTTAGGGAAGATAGTACTAGAGTGTGGCACCCCTCGACGGCCCCCGATCCGATTAGGGTCGCCACAGTTCGCTTTCCATTCGCTTTTCCTAATAACATGTCACTCTGATATCATTTCAATTGTAGCGGGTCCATACAACCTGGGGGTTTACATTTTTTTTTCTTTTTTTGATTGGTCCCTTGCGCAATTCATATAGCAGAAGCACATCCATCAACTCCCTTCCCTATATACGGAAAACGATGCGCACCTACTAAACATCTTATATAAGTTAAAGCCGAACACGTTTATCTACATAAAGCGGATGGACATCTTTAGTCGGTACATCGAAATGCCAATGTTTCTATACTCGGCTATACTTCAAAAGATGACCGACATCTCTTCTAACAATCGAATACTTAAAGTCCATCGATCAGTGTCGGCGTCCAAAAGTTCCCTCCTTTGCTATCCTCCTCCTCCTCGCGGTCATATCCAACCACTCAATCCATCTACTAATCTGAAATGTTGATCCCCAAAGGGGTGAGTACAACCACTTAGCAGGTAAAAGAATCCAATAGCCACTCGAAGCATCATACAAGTCATACATGCATTCCAGGCATCACTTACCTTGAAGCCATGCATATACCATCATGCATCTCCATTACAATCATACCACATACATGCCATCACCATATTATACACATCATCATGGCATCATCATCATGACATCGTCATATCGTATACATCATCATGACATCATCATCATCATACACATCATCATATCATACACATCATCATGGCATCATCATCATGATGTCATCATATCATACACATCATCATCATCATCATCATCATCATCATCATATCATCATATCATACACATCATCATCATCATCATCATCATCATCATGACATCATCATCTCATAGGTCACTATCATATCATATATCACATATCATCATGCCATAGATGATCATCTTCACATCATATCATATATCATCATGCATAATTCAATTTCAATTTCATTTTGGACCGCCACATTTCTATTTCCCGGGATCAATGTTTGCATCCCACATTCATCACTCGCGCCCAATCCGGGCATCACGAGAACCATCCGGGCATGTATCCAAGATACAACCGGGCATCCGACCCCCCACATTCCGGGCATCTCGCATCCCAACTGGCATCACGAGGTATCCCCCTGAGCACAAACCTCCAGGGCTTCTGGCATTTACACTCCCTGGTCGGGCATCTCGCATCCCAACTAGCATCGCGAGGCATCCCCCTGGGCACAAACCTCCAGGGCTTCCGGAATTATGTACCGACATACCACCAGGCCTCCCCTGGAATTACGTACCGTATACCACCGGGCATCCCGACACTCCCGGGGAATCTCCGGGGCTCGCCATGAAAATGGTTTCCCCTACCCTCCAGAATTATGTACCGACATACCACTAGGCCTCCCCTGAAATTACGTACCGTATACCACCGGGCATCCCGACACTCCCAGGGCATAATCATCCGCCACAAACGGTTTCCTCATTCATCATTATCCATGATCACCAATTTAGTTCTCAACTCATCATGGCACACAATATAATGACCAACAAGATCATATGCAGCATTCAATTCATACATGCATCTCAATTCATAGTCATGCATGCATCAATACATCGTCATCCAATCCATACAAAATTCCAGCAAATACCACTTTCAGAAAATATTTAAATTAAATATTCATATGATTCTCAAAAATCATGAAATTAAGTCTAGTGGTAGATAAGTCAATAAGATAGCAATTTCATGAAAGATACATGTCCAATCGAATTCCACACAAGAAGGTACAATTCACACAAAACAGCATGTAAATTCGGATAGAAGCAGAATGCACAGTTTCCGAAATAATTCGATTAAAATATCCATATGACCTTCGAAAATTATGAAATTTCACAGGGTTATAGCCAAGACACTAAAGCAGATTTTTTATTAATACTTCTAAGCCCAATTAGTTTTAGATTATTTTCTACAGTCACACGAAGCTTCTGGATCTAACACCGAAATGTCCAGTGTATGTCTCTCCGAAATACTGAGTTTTCAGCCACTTATTCTTCTTCGTTTCCTCTGAAATTTGGATATGTTTTACTTCAAAGGACCCCTACAACTTTCATAAAGAGATCTTAGTCAGGTTTCCAGAGTATAGTCATCATACGGTTCCATGAAGTCTCGGGTGTCCCACACTGCATCTCCAGATCTACGGTTTTCAAGAGCAAGTTGATTCACTGAGCTATAATTGTTCATTTTACTTCAAATTTTAGTATGTTAATATTTAAGATGTTCTATACAAGTTTCATGAAGAAGTCGGAAAGAGATTCTTAGTAAAAATCAACAAGCAACCACAAATCCACCGAAAGGTCAGTAAAATCATTCCAGATCTAGCGTCTCCGTAGGATGAGAGTTTGACCCCTCAAAGCTCCATCATTTTACACCAAATTTGAGTATTATGTAGTTTAAGATGTTAGCTACAACTTTCATGAAGAGATCACAGCCAAAATCGAACTCTAAACATGCATACAAGCTCTCACAAAGTTCTGACTCAGGCGGTTTTATACGAAAACAGTATGCAACTCAAGCACAAAACACATTAGCTTCACTCTCATGCCTCCAAACGTCCTAAAATTCGACCATACATGCAAAAAATTGGTGCAAGAGTAGGAAGTGGATTCCCAACTTGCCTCTAGACCGAACGAACAGCATGAGCGGACGGCACACAGCGGCGAACGGGCGGCACACGGGCGGACGGACGGCGAGCTCCTTCCTCTCCCTCTTGGCTTCTCCTCTCTCGGCCACACTCTCTCCCTCTCTCTCGCACGGTTCTCTCTCTCACTTGGCCGAACACTCAACCGGCCATCTCTCTCCTCTTCTTCCCTTTTATTTCCCCCAAACCTCATCATTTGTAATGATTAGGTTGCCTCTCAATTGGCCAATGCATGCCATCTCCCTTTTTGCCACTTGTCACAACACATGCATGGGCTTGGACTTTGGGCTTGGGCCTCCTCTTCTTGGGCCTCCTTTGGGCCGGTCGACAGCCCCTTTTGTGGGCCTAATTGGGCCGACCAGCTTGGCCCACTAAGGCTTAGGCCAATGGGCCTAAGGCCCAACCTAATTAAAAATTAAATTTTCCCTTTTTATAATTTCTTCTATAAACTTTAAATTTTAAATTCCACATGGCCAAAGAGTTGTGACATTTTACTTATAGGAATTAAATCTATAAGATGCATGGCCAAGCATAGGTCACTAATCTATCTAATTTCAAATCTCATAAACACACGCATATCACTTAGCTTTAAAAGAAAACTAATGACTAAAGCATAAACCATAGGTAATTTCATTACCTAATTACGAGCTTTAATACACCTTAGAGCTTGTCTTGAATTTTTGGGATGCCACATAGAGGGAGGGCTACCATGGCAAAGGTACGCTTAAATCTGATATCCACACCTAACCTCCTCTCTCGAGGTGTGTCACCCATGTGGGTATGGATAGCAACACTCCATTGTCATGCGGGGTATGAGTTTGGGAGAACTTGCGACATTTTAGAGGGAACTCACAAGAGGTTTAATTCGAAAGGCGAAGTGATAATGTCTTTTGGAATGCGAACCGTGAGGGAACTCTCATGGTCAAGTACCCCTAAACCCGACCTTCCTTCCTCCTCTTGTGGGATGGGTGGTGAGATCAGGTCACTATAGCAGTCTATGAGAAAAATCCTGAGGTTTTACGGTAGTCATTAAGAAAGTCGCATAAGCAAGGACACTCTTGGGAATGAAAAAGTCATCAAGGGCTTCGATTTGATCTATAGGAAGCCATTTAGAACAAACCTAGAGGTAGTAAAAACATCCAAAAGCGTCATGGACATGGGTCCCTAAGGGAAAAAAGAAACAATTAGTAGATGGGACCAAAAGCAAACAACAAAACCCACTAACCCCCTATTTAAGTCATGGGACAACATGCTAACCTCCAGTGCCATCTCTATGCCCACATTCATCCATGATAATTGGGTTCCCAAATCATCTTGCAATCATAAGTACCAGGCATAGAAGTTTTCTTTGAATAGAGGGAAGCTTCAAAACTTGGTAGGAGCAAATGTTTAGATATCCTTTATAGAAGGATATTGTATTAGGAGTTTCTCGTTCTTCCTGGTTGGAAAGCAAGGCTTGAGAGATGGTGGAACATGGTTGTCGTCCAAAAGGGCAGGCCCAAGAAGCAATGATTCCGGATGCTCCTCTACAATGCTCAACAACCGAAATCGACAATAGTTGGCTTCCTTGATATGAAGAAGGCAGTCGAAGTTTGAGATATAAGACTCAGGTTCACATTTGGGAACTTTGGTAGCCATAGAAAACTTATGAACAGAGTATGGAGGGTTTAGGGTTTAAGGAAGAAGACAAAAGTACAAAAGAATATGATAAGACGTATTCTTCTTTTCAGAGTAGGAGACAACAATTCAAAATTAAGGATATCTTCCAAAAGCCGAAATGACGTGTCAAGATGCAATAGAGTCGTTGATTCGTATCTACCACGGATATGTCAGAGAATAGAAAACTACAATGATCATTCGTAGCAAATTGTGCGTAGAATAAGGTATTTCCTTTAAAATAAATAAATTCCCAATTGAATTCTTTTAAAATGGGGCATACATTGACATCCAAAGTACCCTTGCAAGCATGTGTTGGTCACAAGAGCAGAAAACTCTAAAATCACCCTTGTTGCTACATGTGGGCTATAATTTACATTAGCCTAGCCCATAATGGTTATGAAAGCAAATGATAGCCAGGGATTTCGAGAATCCTTTGGCTAGATTTTCATGGGCATACAAGCAAAGATACATAATTCTATGATGAAGTAGTTAGTTGCCACATGTTGAAGCTAAGAGATGTTGTTGAAGACATAACATCGACGGTGAATTTAATCAGGAATAGTTAAAAGGGTGCCATACTCAATAGAAGTAGTTAATATTTGCCAAACAAGCCATGAGAGTATTGTTGAATAAGTCAAAACTAGATGTGGATAAGGCGATTCAGCATAGAACGTGGAGTGACTCTTGAGAAGGAAGCAACCGACCATCGATGGTTACCAAGTTGACTTATAAATGCAACAAGCAATCCAATAGAGAACCCCTAAAACTACACACAAAACTACTTTACCTTACTTTTTTTTTATCTTTGCTTAGTTTAGCTTAGCTGTAGCTTCAGATTCCTGACGTAGATTCAAATCTAGCGAGTGTCTATATCTCGGGTGGTGCTGTTGATTAAATTCTAATACTAATCCATTGTATAGCGTTGTTGATTAGATTTCGACATTATGTCCTCATACTCATTTAGGAGTAGTGTTTGTTAGGTGCGATTACTACTATCCAGCGTTGTCGATTAGATTCTGATGTTGTGTCATCATACTCATCTAAGAGTAGTGTTTACTAGGTATTATCACCACTGTCCAGTGTTATTGATTAGATTCCGACTTTGTGTCTTCATATCCATCTAGGAGTAGTGTGAACTAGGTATTATCCTCATTGTCCAGCATTTTTGATTAGATTCCGACCTTATGTCCTTGAACTTATTGGAAAGCAGTGATTTTCGAGCACTTTTGTTAATATCCAACGTTCTCAAATTGTCTTTGATATTATATACACAACTTTAATTTTAATGGGTTTTCATTATTATATTAAAGTGAGTTTAGATAGCACCTTTAATTAGATTTCGACATTGTTTATTGTTGGGATTCAGCTTGTGTTAAGCGTGTCAAGGACTTCTTTAGATTTGGGACTATGTAATAAATATAGTCTCATTCGCATTTGACAATCTTTGTCCAAAGCTAACACATAACTTGAGTCTTCTTTAATAAAAATTAAAATATAATACTTGGTGAAAGATATTTCGTTGCAGGATCCAAACTAGCAAAACAATGCTAATGAAGACATATTTTCAATGAATGTTACCCCCTTGCTTGGTCAAATACATATCCTCGTGAGAAATCTTTCAAGCTACAAACATATATCTTTCCTCTTACCTTATTTCCTTCTTTCCATGAATGTCCCTTGACCAAGATCCCAATTGATAATATTGCACTCTTTCCTCTCATATGCAAATTGTGGTTGCATAGAAAGGATTGACGAGCTCAGCCAAACTTTCTTGTTCTTGCAGGCTTTAAGTTCAAGACCTCCCTACTTGAGACCATTAATTCCAGTCAAATTAAATTCAAGACCAACTTGTTAAGCCCGTTCACAGCCAATCCAATGCACATGTAATTAATTGAAATATGCTAAATGATACATGTTCCTAAAATTATATGTTCTACAATTTGATTCTAATATTTTTATGTGCGGGATAAAAATTAATCCTTAATTTTCTATGCAATAAATAAATGATCAGGTCGCCAAAATTCAAGTGTCAACAGTTGCCTTTTTTGAAGGTGGGCTTGCAAAGATTGCATTAAAAAATGAAATGATATCTAAATTTTGACTAGCATATGCAATGAATGTTATTTTGTTGGAATTATAGGTCTCATTTTAATAAAATATTATCCATGGAAAAGCAAATGCAAATGTTTGATGCAAAAGGAAAGAGCGTACTTGTAGTTAATTATGAATCAATGAGGTAGAGTATCTTAAGGTATAGGATTTTCATTTTAGATTCTTTGAAGAGTCTTATATTTATTCAAATACCTAGATCTGGACTTGGGTATAACGGAAGAGGTGGCAGAGAAACATTCATACCCAAAATGAAATGTTTAACAAAGTGATTCAAGACAACTAGATCCAAATTGATGTCAAGAATTTGGTGAACTTAACTAATAGACGCCCAACGTTAGGTGAGAAGCATCTATTCAATACATGCTCAATGTTAGGTGAGTCAAGTATTGCGTTGAGATAATTTAAAATACCTAGATCTAGACTAAGGTATAACGAAGGAAATTGAAAAACATTCATATCTAGAATGAAATGTTCAATGAAAATATTCAAGACATTTGGATCCAGATTAAGATTTCAAGAATTGGGAAACTTAACCAATAAACACTCAATGTTAGGTGAGATGAATATTGGATTAAGACACTTAACCAATAGATGCTCAATGTTAGGTAAGACAAATATTGAATTAAGATGATTTGAAATACTTAGATCCAGACTAAGGTATAACAAAAAAGATCGAAGAACATTCATAACTATAATGAAATGTTCAATGAAAAGATTTGAGACATTTAAATCTAGATCGAGACATAAAAAATTGGGGAACTTAGCCAATGAACACTTAATGTTAGGTGAGTCAAATATTGGATTAAGATAACTTGAAATACCTAGATTTAGACTAACGTATAACGAAAAAAATCGAAAAATATTCATATCAAGGATGAAATGTTTAACGGAAAGATTTTGTGACATTCACATCTAGATCGAGATGTCAACAACTGATCGAAAGATTTTGGGTGAGATTCATAGACTCTCGATTTTCTGAAAATTGGAAGAGATGCTCAAATTTTACCTCGAGCACTTGAGTATAATTTAGGGGATGAGTTACCCAAGTTTTGTTTCAAGCACTCGGAGAGATTTAATGCTTAACCAGGGTTTCTTACCTAAAGGCCGTATTGGGTTACCTGAAGGTTGCTTGATAGCAGTGCTTTGGGAATTGAGGAGTGTTCAGACATGTCCTAATGCTTCAGAGAGCAAATCGAGCATCACTACCACTTGATTTTCATGAGAACTTCACCTGTTGAGCATGGTTAGCAACAACAGGTATATGTATTCATTATGGCCAATCAGTTCTTTCCAAAACATATTTTAATTCATTTGCAGTTCATGCATCATGGTTTTATCAAGCTTGTATTGCCAAATCTCAAGTATGGGAATTTTAGGCGAATAATCCATTTTGAGAACATAGGTGTTATGGATGTGTCAAATAAGGGATATTTCAATGTGAAAAGCCTTTCACTTCTTGGTACCTTGACATCGGTGAAGGTCTCTCACCTCCTGATAGAAATAAGTCTGGAAACATGAAGGACGTACCTTGAATGTTCGTGAAGGTCTCTCATCTTCAAGAAATTGAAATATTGAGAATGCACCTCAGATATGCGTGAATGTTTCTCACCTCCTTGTAGAAGAAATTTTGGAATATGTAGGACATACCTTAGATATTCGTGAATGTTTCTCATCTACTGGTAGAAAAAAATTTGGAATATCTAGGACGTACCTTAGATATACATGAAGGTCTCTCACTCGAGGATTTGAGAAAGTAAACTTGGATACATAGGGATTTTGTAAACCACGGGATGCGAAAGCTTGCCGTGCAAGGGAAGAGACTCTAGGCTACAAAAGCTCACCAAATTGATGTGGTGACTTTAGGTTGTGAAAGCTCACCAAATCAATGGAAAGAAACTCTAGGCTATGGAAGCATGCCAACTTGATGAGAGGAACTTCAGGCTACAGAGCACACCGTGTTGATTAAGGAACTCGAACTCGAGGCTGTGGAAGCGTGCCAAGTTGATGAGGAGACTCCGAGCTGCAAAAGCATGTCGTGTTTATTAAGAGGGACATTAGGCTATGGAAGTATGCCGAGTTTATGAAAACGACTTCGGGCTATGGAAGCATACCGAGTTAATATAAAGGAACTCCGGGTTAAGAAAGCACACCATGTCAATTAAGAAGGGCCATGGGGCTATGGAAGTATGTTGAGTTGATAAAAAGGACTCCAGTCTACAGAGGCACGCCAAGTCAATAAAGAGGAACTCCAGACTACGGAAGCACGCCGTGTTGATGAGGAGTCTTTGAGCTATAGAAGCACGTTGTGTCGATTGCCTGTAGAGATAAAATTCAAGAATGTTTGGACGAACCTCAAGGCTTTAGAGAGCAACTCAAATGTTAGGTATTACTCAATTTTCAAGGAAATATTACCTATCAGACATGATTAGAGGTACAACATATATGCATTTACCAAAGAAATAAACAATTTGAGCTACTTTAGAATGCATATTTCAAAGTTTACTGAAGTTCTTTTATCAATTCAATCAAGGTTTATGCATAATGACATTACCATATTTGCATCACCCAAATTTCCATTGGAGAGAATTGTCGTTCAAGGCAATTTTCACTTATGACATGGATTTCTTAAGAATACTAAATGAGAGACTTTTAGTTAGAAAGGACTTTCACTCACTCGCATTTAAAATGGCTATTTTATGAGAATCACTCAATCTCACTATCATCATATCAACAAGAGTCTGAGTATTATTGCAAGCGGTATAACCTTACCAATTTGAGAGGTCTTTAATAGAGACCATAATGTGGGCTTGGTCAACGGCTTGACAAAGCGGGCTCTTTAAGTCAAGGCTATTAAAAGAAATGATATTCCACAATTATCTCTAGTATACAAGTCAAGAACCTTGCAACATGAGAAAGAAATAATATTGCCCGCACTTCTTCAAGTGATGCTTATAAACATATGAACTTCAAGTGTCCTAATCCAAAAAGGCTTTATAAGGGACATAACATAAGCCAGATTCATGGGTTGAGAAACGAAATATATATTAGGCTCAAAGATATGTATAAGGTTGAAAGCTAATGATCATCTAGGTATTGTCGCCAGTCTTCTCCTTCACCAGGGATTGTCTTCATAGATGCACTATTGGTCTCGACTCTTTGAGTATTGCTCCATTGGGGATACAATTTCTTACAACCGATAGTCTTCTATTTGACCTATGGGCATTGGCCTTACTTTTACTAGGAACATTACTTTTTCATGCTCCCTAATTCCATATATATATATATATATATATATATATATATATATATATATATTTTCTAATTACTTTTGACACTTTACATACATTGAATAACCACAAAAAAGTTTTAACATTTGAACTCCCAGGGGTCTTCGTCTTTTGTCAATGCTCTAGACATGTTGTTTGAATGATCACCTTTTGCATCGCCCCACTGTAGGGGATGATCATCGACTGGGTTCATAGAAATGAATTTGTAGGCTCAAGAGGGCTAATGCAATGGACATAAATGTATAAGATAGAGAAAGAAATGATCTTCGTCATCCTAAGGCACTAGGATTATTGTTTAAGTTCATCCACAATAAGATAACTGAAAAATGATGCAAGTGAGAGCAATAAAATTTCTATCTATATTTCTCACCACCTGATGCCTACTTACCTCCAGTTTGCCTCAATGTGGAGTGGTTCTTGATAGGGGTAATTTGAAAGAAATCTCCCTAAGTGTATGAGGCTCAAAAGGGTTAAAGCAATGGATCGCCTATAGTGTTTGGGATAGATAAATGAACAACCCCTCATCATTTTGATCATTCTACATTTCACGAGAGAATTCTTTACCTTGCAGATATGGAACTTCATATACTCATCTCACAAGTGTTTAAGTAGGGGACTGTGTGTAGGATATGGTTTGCCTTTCATCATCCTGACACGTCTTATTTAGCATGCTCAATCCATTCCACATCATTCATTAAATTGGTCCATCTTGATGTTTCTTAGAAGAATTAGTGGACTAAACATGTAAAAGTCACCATGCAAAATCCTTTTCAAAAGAGCTCAACAACTTTAAGCATGAAAAACTTCGCAACTTCAAAACAAACAATTTACCACACTCAAAAATGCTTTTGTAAGTATGATAAACATGACTTTGAGTATTCATTAAAGGAATTGTCTCACAAAAGAACTATCTCAGTAATGGATATCCTTGGATGGCCCCTATATAAAGGGAATGAACACATGAATTGATCAATTGAGACAAAAAAATCCGATCTTCAATTTAATAAATTCTCCATTTTTGCTTTTGCCCTAGCACAAAAGAACGTGCATGAATAGGATACTATGCAACACCAAAGTAAATGCAAATCAAACATCCATTTTGGCTCACCAGAATCTATCATGCCCCTAATTCGTCATTTGCAAGGGAAATAATAGTGTCATTTCCAAAATTAATTATATTCATGAACAAAATGTACCCCTTTCATCCAAGATGGATGATCCTCCTTTTGACTTGCCCTTCATTTTATCATGAAAATGAGGAATGTAGAATACTTCGTTTGACTCTTCAAGATTGACATCTCACGCATGCAGTGATGAGATGCACCGCACATCACACTTTGGAAGCTAAATGATCTTCTGCCTTGCCCCCAATTTTGTGCAAGGAAATGGCTCAGGACAGGTAAGAAGATGGGAAGTGTTGAACGTCTTCTTCACTCTTTAGAGATGCCTTCACAATCAGTTAGGAAGTGTTCCTTTGCCCCCACGTCAATTTTTCTTTTGGATGTATGTGTGGCATCCCAAAATTCAAGACAACCTCTAGATGAATTAAAGCCCGTGATTAGGTAATGAAATTACCTATGGTTTATGCTTTAGCCATTAAGTTTCTCTTAAGACTAAGTGTTATATGCTTGTGTTCATGAGTTCTTAAAATTAGTATTATAGGATAAATTAATAAGAAGAATTTATTCTTGGCTATGCACCTCATAGATTTAATCCCTATAGATTAAATGTTACAAGATTATGGCCATATGAAATTGGAAATTTGGAATCTATAAAGGAAAGAATTAAAAGTGAATTATTAGAAGTAAAATTGGGGTTTAATTAGGCTTGGGTCTTAGGCCCAAGAGCGTGGACCTTTGATGGGCCAAAAGGCCGGCCCATGAAGCCCAAGGAAGAGCTGCTGTCCACCACAAGGGAGAGGCCAGCCCAAATTCTTCCAAGCCCACTCCCAAGCCCATCTTGCATGTCTTGCCAAGTGGCAAAAAGAAGACTCCATGCATTGGCCATTGTGGGTGGCTACTAATCATTACTAATGATGGGGTTTAGGGGAAACAAAAGAGAAAGAGTGGCCGGTTGAGGGGCTGTCGCCCAAGCCAAGAGAGAGAGAGAGAGGAACCGAGAGAGGAAGAAGGAGCCGCTCGCCCGCTCGCCGTCCGTCCGTCCGTCGCCGACCATGTGCCTCGTTTGCTCGATTTTGGAGGCAAGTTAGGATCCATTTTCTGCTCTTGCATGTGTGTCTTGCATGTGTGTTTGGAATGGTGTTGAATCTTGGGTGTTTAGGAGTGAGAAACCGAAGCTAGTGTGTTTTGTTTTTGAAATAACTTGCTGTTTTCGTGTATACCGCCTGACCCAGAAATTTGTAGTAGCTTGCATGCATGTTTCGAGTTGGATTTTGACTTCAACTCCTCATGAAAGTTGTATACAACATCTCAAAGTATAACATACTAAAATTTGAGACAAAATGGTTGATTTTTAAGGGGTGAAACCCTTCTCATACGAAGACACTAGATCTGGAACTGCTTTGTCGACCTCTTGGTGGTTTTGTGGGTTGCATGTTGCTTTTTACCGAGAATCTCACTTTGAATTCTTCATGAAAGTTGTAGAGAACATACTCAAGACTAACATAATCAAATTTGAGGTAAAATGAGCAAGTTTAGCCTAGTGAAACGATTTTCTTTTGAAGACAGTAAATCTGGAAGTACAGTACTGGACTCCCGAGACTTCTTAGACCTATATGGTGACTATTCTTTGAGAAAATCACTTAGATCCCTTGAGGCAAAAAATATCAAAATTTCAGAGGAAACGAAGAAAGATAAGTAGGCAAAAACTTGATATTTCGGAGATAGCTAAACTGGACTGTTCGGTACTAGAAACCAGAATTTCGAACGTCTATAGAAAATTATCTAGAATGAATCTGGCCCAGATGTCTTCATGAAAACTCTACCGTAGGGTCTTGAATATAACTTGGTAAAATTTCATAATTTCTGGAGGCCATTTGGGTATTTTAATCGAAATATTTCAAGAACTGCGCAATCTGACTTTGTCCGAATTTTGCATGTTGCAATGTGTGAGCTATATCTTTTGTGTGAAGCTCTTTTGGGCATGTGTTCTTCATGAAATTGTTACATTTATGTCTTATTTAGTACATGCTCTGATTTTGTGATTTTTGAGGATCATATTGATATTTAATTTAAATGTTTTCCAAAATTTTGCAAGCTGGAATTTAGTAAGTTTCAAAAAGGCATGATATATGGACTATCCTAAGTTGTATGGACCCCATGGATTGTATTGTCATTAGTGATTGTATCTTGCTGCATGTATGATGATGATTGGAAATGCATATAAGAGTTAAAATGATGAAAGTGATCTTGTTTGCCATTACATCATGTGTCATGATGATTTTGGGACATAAATTGGTGAACATGAATAATGATAAATGAGAAAACTATTGGAGGTGGTTGATAATGCCCTGGGAGTGTCAGGATGCCCAGGATGGGGGGTGCCGGATGCCCGGATTGTATTGAGATACATGGCCGGATGTCCTCGGGAGTTTCGAGATGCCCGGAATGGTTGGGTGCCGGAAGCCTCGGAGGTTTGTGCTCGAGGGGATGCCTCGTGATGCTAAATGGGATGCGAGATGCCCGAAATGTGGGGGTGCCGGATGCTCGGTGGTGTGTGCCGGAGGTTTTTCTCGCGATGCCAGGTTGGGGTGCGAGTAATAAAGTATGAGATGCAACTACTGATCCCGGGAAAGAGAGATGCAGTGATCGAATTGAAAGTTAAAAGTGGAAATTGAATCATGCATATATGATATGATAATGATCACCTATGGCATGATGATATGTGTGACATGATGATGATCACCTATGGCATGATGATATGTGTATGATATGATGATGATCACCTATGGCATGATGATATGTGTGACATGATGATGATCACCTATGGCATGATGATATGTATGTGATATGATTGTGATGAGGATGTATGTACATATAGTGTGTTTACATTGCATGGTTGCAAGGTAAGTTATGCTTGGATGCATGAATGGCATGTACTATGCTATGATTGTTATGATTGAATTGTGTGATGCATTGAGTGGTTAATTGGATCTTTTACCTGCTAAGTGGTTGTACTCACCCCTTCGGGAACCAACATTTCAGATTAGAAAGATGCCGCTCCCTAGCGTCACGCGGGGCACCTTCTATGGCCTCCCATCGGATGTAGAGGTAGAGTGTATGGAGTTCGACTGTGTCACCATCCCTAGACTGACATTTGTGTGAGTGCGAGTGCTGGTTATGTATGATGTGGGCCTGGCTGAGGGCCTTGTCATTCAGAAGTTTCTGTCAGTTCATGTTCGTCGAGATGGAGTGTTTAGGGGGATGTTGCCGCCACCACCGCCCGATGCACCAGGATGGGTGTGATGGTTGTGTGAGGGGTAGAGAGCTGATGTTTCTTTTTGGGAGTAGCCGCCACTAATAGATGGAGGATGACATGCGATCGACTATAGGGGTCGGAATATCCTTTTGGGATGTGGCCAAGTGTAGCTAAAAATCTTGGCTTTCTTTTGTTGCATTGACTCGAGAAAATCCATCATGAAAATATGTAAATAAAAGTGGCTTGGCTTTATCTTTTCCTATCGAAATTATTGGTGTGCATTGTATCATGATTGTTGGAGGGAGAGATGGTGATATTAAATTATGCTTCTGCTAATAAGTCGCGCTGGGATCGTTTTTTCAAAAACAAAAAATGTCTATGAACTACAACGCTTCTACTAAGAGAAGTAACTAGTGTCCATTAGGTGTAGCGATAGGTGCCTGTGGCGACCTAAGGTGTTTCGGGGTGCCACAGCCGCCCTTTTTGGTATCAGAGCGAATGGTTATAGGTGGAGTGATAAGGAGCCTCATTTGGAAATTGAGGAACATGATGACAATGCACACCATATGATATAAAATAGAATAATTGATTAACTTTGAATAGCGGGTGATGAGTAATCACTCATAGATCCCTAGTAGTTTATTTTGAGTTGTCTTTAGGTACCAGTAACATGAATATGTTACTTATGTAGTAGTAGTAGTTGCTTTGAATGGAGATAGTGAGTCTCAGATTATTCCTGAGGCAATGCTTGGAAATTGCAGGAAAGTCATGGTGCGAGCTAGAAGTGCTCATCCATCGAGGGCTGAAGCCTCTGCAACAAGGGTTGAACCCCGGATGGAAGATATCCTACAGGCATTAGCCAATATTGGAAATCTGATGGAAAGACAAGCGCAGCAACAGCCCGGAGCAGAATGCCGTACTCAAGGACTTGTGGAGCAATTTTTGAAGCTAAAGCCACCTAAGTTCAATTGAATGGGAAGTCCTGAGGAGGCGGAGCAATGGATTGATGGGATGGAACGAATTTTCCGGCTGTTGGACTACAATGATGCTGAGAAAATAACTTTGGCAAAGTACTAGCTGGAGGGAAATGCAAAGTTTTGGTGGAGAGCTTCGAAGGACATAATCTTTCCACCAGGTACTGATGTTAACTGGGAAGAGTTTGTGAGAGCTTTCAATAGAAAGCATTTTTTTGATTGTGCTAAGGACAGGAAAATTTCAGAATTTGTTTAGATAGAACAAAAGGAGCTGACAGTGGACCAATATAAGGCTAAGTTTTCTGAATTGTCTAGATATGCTCCTAGGCTGATTGAGGATCATGAGGAAAAGGCTAAGAGATTTCTGAAAGGGTTGAGAACTGACATTAGGAAGCAACTAGTGCCTTTGAACATAAGGGATTACCATGAGATCTATGAAAGGGCACACTTAGTGGAGCAGGAACTGTTGAGAGAGCGATCGGAGTTTAAGAAACTGCTGAACTTTAATGATGTGAGAAGGGGTAAGAGACCCTATTCTGGTCAAGGTCAGACTTGGAATGTGAAGAAGAAGAGTAATTTTGGAAATTTTGGGGGAGCGAGAAATGGCCTGAATATAGGGAAAGCACCTTATCAGCCTGATATTTGTCAAAGGTGTAATGGGCGACATGGCCCAGGACCTTGCAATGGACGACTGAAATGTTTTGGTTGTGGATAAGTGGGCCACCTTAGGAGAAGTTGCCCACAAGAAAGGTCGCAAGTGAGTGTTGGCTCGGTGCGACAAGGATATCAGAGTGCTGTTAGATCAAACTTACAAAGGAATCCTCAAAGGCCACCAACACAAGGACGGGTGTATGCGGTCACCCAAGAGGAAGCGGAAGCTTCCAAAAACGTTATCTCAAGTACGATCCTTATCAATGGTAAAAAGGCATATGCATTGTTTGATACTGGTGCAACGCATTCATTTGTGTCTGAAAGATATAGACATTTAAGTAAAATAGAAGTTATGCCTCTTGAGATGCCTCTTTGTGTTTCCACGCCTTTCAAGAATATGATATTTTCTTTGCTGGTGTGTAGAAATGGTAAAATATCAATGGGAGAAAAGGACATGGAAATAGACTTGGTCGTAATGGCTATATATGATTTTGATGTTATTATAGGAATGGATTGGCTTCGTAAGTATCGGGCCAGAATGGATTGTTATAGAAGAGTGATCCAATTCATGTTAGTTGATCAATCTAGTTGTGAATTTTTAGGAGGTCAGACCCATCTACCTATAGCATTTATTTTGGCAGTAGAAGCCTGTGCGTTACTTGACAAGGGATGCCAAGGATACCTGGCCATAGTTAAAGATTATACTAGGGAGGAGCCTAAACTTGAGGAAGTTCGAGTGGATAATGAATTTCAAGATGTATTTCCTGAGGAGTTGCCTGGATTACCACCAGAGCAGGAAGTTGAGTTTGAAATTGAATTAATGCCTGGAACAGGACCAATATCTAAAGCCCGATATAGGATGGCCTTAGTCGAGTTGAAGGAATTAAAGGTGCAACTACAAGAGTTGCTTGACAAGGGATTCATTAGGCCAAGCGCTTCACCTTGGGGTGCACCAATTTTGTTTGTGAAAAAGAAAGATGGATCGATGCGCTTGTGTATTGACTATAGGCAACTAAACCAGGTGACCATTATAAATAAATATCCTTTGCCTAGAATTGATGACCTGTTTGATCAACTCCAAGGAAGTTCGGTCTTCTCTAAGATTGACTTAAGGTCGGGATACCATCAGCTAAGATTTAAGAAAGAGGACATTCCTAAGACTGCGTTCAGGACTCGTTATGGGCATTATGAGTTCCTGGTCATGCCATTTGGATTGACTAACGCGCCGGCTGCATTTATGGATCTAATGAATAGGGTATTTAAACCTTATTTAGACCAGTTTGTGATTGTCTTTATTGATGACATTCTGGTATATTCAAGAGGACCTAAAGAGCATGAACGACACTTAAGGATAATTTTACAAACTCTGAGAGAGCATAAGTTGTATGCCAAATTTAGCAAGTGTGAATTCTGACTAGACCAGATAATATTCTTAGGGCATGTGGTGTCAGGAGAAGAAATTGCAGTAGACCTGAAAAAAGTTGAAATGGTAATAAATTGGCTAAGACCAACGACACCTACTGAAATACGGAGTTTCTTAGGACTGGCTGGTTATTAAAGGAGGTTTATTGAAGGATTTTCATGACTGGTAAGTCCTTTAACTAAATTGACCCGAAAGAATGTGAAGTTTGAATGGAATGGGGAATGTGAAAGGAGTTTCCAGGAGCTTAAAAGGAAATTGATCTCGGCTCCAATCCTTACTATACCAACTGGACCTGATGGTTTTACAGTGTATAGTGACGCATCTCACAAAGGACTAGGATGTGTTCTGATGCAGCATGGCAAGGTCATAGCCTATGCATCCAGACAATTAAAACCCCATGAACTGAACTACCCAACGCATGATTTAGAGCTAGCAGCTATAGTGTTTGCCTTGAAGATATGGAGGCATTATTTATATGGGGAAAAGTTTGAGATTTATACGGATCATAAGAGCTTGAAATATCTGTTCTCGCAAAAGGAGTCGAACATGAGACAAAGGAGGTGGATGGAGTTGTTAAAGGATTATGATTGTGAGATACGATACCATCCAGGGAAAGCGAATAGGGTAGCGGTTGCTCTTAATTGTAAGTCGGCTATGGAGATGGCAAATTTAAGAATGGTGGAGTGGAGCCTATTAAAGTCTGTAGCAGACTCAAAGTTTAAATTGGAAATGGATTGTCTTACTGGTATGCTTAGTGCATTAAGAATTGAACCCGAGATTATTCAGAAAGTTAAGACATTACAAGGATCTGACCCAAAAATTTTGAAAATGAGAGATGCAGTGTCTTTAGGGAAAAAACCATAATTTCATGTCTGTTGGAGAAATCTTCATGAAGTGTTTTGAAGCTAACAAAACATTTCCATCAGTCTAGTTTGAAGATTTGCAGATTCTGCTATTTAAAGTCTGAAGACCTCCGAACAGCCAGACTCAAGACTCAAAGTCTATTCTCATCGACAGTTCCTAATCCGTTGAATAAGGTCTATCTAGAACTGGATGTTGCATTAAGGATGTGACCTTATTGACTGGAGAAGATCTCATGGCTGGATATGACATAACGAAATCCTTTATTTGATCATGATTGATTAGATTAAGGATCCGATGATTGGCGAAATATTCTTGGAAGATTCTACTTATGGAAATCGAGATCCTGATTGTATGGGCAAACATGATTGATGGGCTATCGACATGTTCCTTTAATAGCTCGAATGATCTTCCTAATTGATTTCGTCCAACGGGTAGATTGGAGGAATTCCTTTGATAAGTGCCAACGGGTATGATGGCATAAAGGAGTATATAAGGAAGACATTTCAGTTGTTCGAGTGTGTGCACGATAGAAGAATTCTAAAGTCTGAAGCTCCTTGTTCTTAGTCAATTCATTTGAGCGAAATCTTGTACGCAAAAGAGAGTCTATATTCGTGAGAAACCTTGAGGAAGTGTGGTAGAATATCTACACTGTGGAATCAAGGGAGATCTTTGCTGTAATATCTCTTTTGTTCATAGTGAAATCCAGCCGGTGGGCTGTCAGTGCGGAAGAGTGGATGTAGGCTTGGAATAAGCAGAACCACTATAAACCTTGTGTTCAATTTTCTCTTCCCTACTCTCTGCTTTACTTTGATCTTAATACGTGTTCGTTAACAAAAGGAAAACTTCTTTCTATTATTTATTTCGTATTGTTCACTTAACACGAGAAATTATTATACACCTATTCACCCCCTCTAGGTGCTTATACTAGCTATCTCAATTGGTATCAGAGCTTGTATACTCACTTTGTTTGAAGTGTTTTACTTTAGAGTGAAAGATCCATGGCTAGTATGTTGGCTCTAGGGCTGGTAGAAGGGCAAAGCAATACTAGACCGCCTTACTTTGATGGAAAGGATTACAACATATGGAAAAAACAAGATGAAGGCGTTCCTAAGATCAAAGGATCCTCTGGAATGGCACCTGTCTCAGAGAGAGGAAAAGATATTGTTGAGTCTATTGAAATGACTCAGGAAGAGATAATCAAGAGACAAGCTCTTGATACAAAAGCAATTTATTCTTTATATTATGCTTTGTCACCTACTGAATATAACAGAATATCTTCTTGTGTTATAGTGAAAGAAGTCTGGGATAGATTACATATTACCTATGAAGGAACCGATTGTGTGAAAGAGACTAGAATCAACATTCTCCTCGGTCAATATGAAGCCTTCAAAATGAAATCAGGAGAATCTATAACTAACATGTTTAGTCATTTTGCAGAAATCGTGAATGGTCTTGAAAATCAAGGTCAACCAATTTTTGATCCCATGAAGGTAAACAAGCTACTGCGTGGACTCTCAAAGGATTGGAATCACATAAAGACCTCAATCAGAGAGACCCAAAGAATCATGCCACTATCTATTGATGAGTTGGTTGGAACTCTTCAGTCTTATGAAGTGGAACGAATCAATGAAGACGATGACCCTAAAGGTAAGAAATCCATTGCATTAAAATCCAATGATGATTCTGATGTTACAAATTCTGAAGATGATATGGATTATGAGAAGCTTGCTCTCATAATAAGAAGATTCAGAAAGCTGAACAGAAAAGGAACAAGATTCAATTCAAAGAAACAAAGTTTTCATCAAACAAAAATGTAGTCTGCTTTGAATGTAAGAAAAATGGACACATCAGACCCAACTGTCCTCTTCTGAGAAAGAAGAAAGGAAAAGCTGAAAAGTATCGAAAGGCTCTTAAAGCAGAAACTTGGAGTGATACAGAGTGTGAAGAAAGTGATGATGATTATGCAAATATATGTCTAATGGCACAATCGGATTCAGATTCAAACTCCAAGACAGACTCAGATTCGACAGTGAATTTGAGGTGAATAACTTCAAAATACCTATTAAAGTTTCTAAATACATTGATGAGTTGTGTTTTAGTCTTAAGACTTCTCTTAAAAAGATTTCCGAACTCAAAAGAGAAAATTCTGCTCTAAAACAACAGGAAAATGTTTTGAAAGAAAAGGTGAAATGTTTAGACACGAATTTTTCTTCTCTTAGAGAAAGTGAAGATAATCTTTCAAAAGAAAATGCATTCTTGCAAAATGATATCTCAAATATTTCTAAAAGATTTTCTATAGGATCGAGAAACAGGAAAAAATTCTTTTGTTTAAAGACCTTATTTCAACAAATCTGGTTTGGGAATAATCAAAACCATTCCTTTAATTGATTTTCCAAAAGTGAAAGAAAGAATTAAGCAAAGACCCACAAGAGATGCTTACAAAAATCATTTTAAAAGGATCTTTGTAAAACAAGTAGGTCGCAATGCTCTCAGATGTTCATAGTGCAATAGTGCAGATCATTTTGAAAAAGAATGTTCTATGGTTTGGAAACCTGTTAAGAAAGTATGGGCAAAAACCGCATATCATACTAACACCAATGGACCCAAGAAAATATAGATACCAAAGAAAGTTTGAGTTTCTTTTTTGAATGCATGTCACTATCAAGAAAAATGTAAAATGGTATCTGGATAGTGGATGCTCAAGACATATGACAGGAGATTCAAATTGCTTCATAAAGCTTGTTCAAGTGAATGGTGGAAAAGTCTCATTTGGAGGAAATAGCAAAGGAAGAATTGTGGGATTTTGAACTGTAAAGATTGGAAACCTCACAATAAGCAATGTTTCTTTACTTGAAGAACTTAACTACAATATGCTCAATATCAGTCAACTGTGTGATACCGGTTTCAAAATCAACTTTCAAGAGGGAATATGTTCAGGAACCAGTAAAGATTATACTCAGTCATTCATGGGTCGAAGACATGGAAATATCTACCTCTTGGATGTGAGACCAGATGAATCGCAATGTCTAATCTCAATTCAAGACGAAGCGAACTTATGGCACAGAAAGCTTGGGCACATCAATATGAAGTAGATAGCCAAAATTTCAGCAAAGAAGCTTGTTCGTGGTTTACCTAATCTATCATACCAAAAGCCTGATCTATGTACACCATGCATATTGGGAAAACAGGTAATAAATTCTTTTAAACCAATAAATCAAGTTTCCACTAACTGTGTACTGTAGCTTCTGCATATGGATCTCTTTGGAC
This sequence comes from Eucalyptus caleyi, assembly GCA_014182885.2. Lineage (NCBI taxonomy): Eukaryota > Viridiplantae > Streptophyta > Magnoliopsida > Myrtales > Myrtaceae > Eucalyptus > Eucalyptus caleyi. Next base: position 43,760,218 of record CM024468.2, read on the forward strand.
CAACCAGAACACGGAGCATTGGAGGTAAGAAATATTGCCTAGTAATTGTGGATGACTACTCTCGATTTACTTGAGTGTATTTCCTAGCAAGTAAGTCTGAAACTTTCTCTTACTTTGAAAAATTTGCTAAAAATGTTCAAAACGAAAAAAGATATGTTATTTCAAGTATAAGAACAGATCATGGAGGTGAATTTGAAAATCAAGATTTCACAAAATTTTGTGATGAATCTGGTTTTCAGCATATGTTCTCCTCTCCATATACTCCAGAGCAAAATGGAGTTGTGGAAAGAAAGAATAGATCGCTTGAAGAAATGGCTAGAACTCTTCTAATTTAAAGCAACATCTCTTCACATTTTTGGGTTGAAGCAGTTTCTATAGCATGTTATATTACTAATGGAGTTTTTCTAAGGCCTATTCTAGAAAAAAACCCCTATGAATTATTCAAAGAAAAGAAGCCTATTGTTTCATATTTTCATGTGTTTGGATGGAAATGCTTCATATTGAAAAATGCAAATGATCGAATTGGCAAGTTTGAAGAAAAGTCAGATGAAGGCATCTTTCTTGGATATTCAACCTCAAGCAAAGCGTATAGAGTCTACAACAAGAAGACTCAATCTGTGGAAGAATCAATGAATGTTAAATTCCAAGATTCTATGCAAAATGAATCTATTCAGACTCATCTTGAAGAACCTGAACCTGCCCCAGACTCTATAAAGTCTAAATCTCAGGAAGCAGCTCAGACTTTGAAGGACCAGCAACAAATGACTATTGAAGATTCAAGTGAAGGAAGTGATCATCAACCTGACAAATTAACCAGCAACTGGAAGCATAAGTCCAGTCATCCCAAAGATCTTATTATTGGCGACATTAATGAAGGAATTCGCACAAGATCCAAAAGGCGCGAAGAGTCTAGTGCTGTGGCTCTTATTTCTGAAATAGAACCCAAAAGCATAGAAGAAGCTTTTTCTGATGAAAGTTGGATTGAAGCTATGCAAGAAGAACTCAGACAATTCAGCATTAATGATGTCTGGGAGTTAACTCCTAAACCGAAAGGTAAAACTATTATTGGAGCTAAATGGATTTTCAGGAACAAGATGGACGAGAAAGGAAAGGTCATAAGAAACAAAGCAAGACTCGTGGCCAAGGGATATACGCAAGAAGAAGGGATAGACTATGACGAGACTTACGCACCAGTAGCAAGGTTAGAAGCAATTCGTTTATTACTTGCTTTTGTTTGTTATAAGAATTTCAGGTTATTCCAAATGGACGTCAAAAGTGCTTTCCTAAATGGATTTATCCATGAGGAAGTCTATGTGGAACAACCACCTGGGTTTGAAGACCCAAGGAAACCAGACTCAGTATTCAGACTCAAAAAGGCTTTATATGGTCTAAAGCAAGCACCTCGAGTTTGGTATGACAGGCTGAGTAAGTTCTTGATTCAAAACGGCTTTATAAAAGGTAAAGTAGACACTACTCTGTTTATCAAAAGAGAAAGCAAAATGAAAGTCTGCGCAAGAAATTCTCTAAGACTATGCAGGATGAATTTAAAATGAGCATGATGGGTGAGTTAACCTTCTTTCTCGGGCTTCAAGTGAAACAACTAAAGGAAGGAACTTTTATTCATTAAGAAAAATATGCTAATGATCTTGTCAAAAAGTTTGGACTGGACAATTGCAAAAAGGCTGATATACCAATGTCAAGTTCCTTGAAGATAGACAAAGATGAAGGAGGAAAGAAAGTCGACCAGAAGCTATACATGAGTATCATTGACTCACTTCTTTATCTTACTGCTTCTAGACCTGACATTTTGTTTATTGTTTGCATTTGTGCTAGATTTCAAGCAGACCCTAAAGAATCTCATTTAAGTGCTGCAAAGCGTATTATCAAATACATTGCTTCAACTTCAAGTTTTGGTCTTCGGTATCCTAAACGGGGAGACTTTACTCTTCTTGGATACTCAGACGCAGATCTAGCCGGATGCAGAGTTGATAGAAAGAGCACCTCGGGTAACTGTCAACTACTTGGAAGCAGGACAGTGTCTTGGTTTTCAAGGAAGCAAAGTACAATAGCTCTCTCTACAGCAGAAGCAGAGTATGTAGCTCTCGGAAGTTGTTGTTCACAAATTCTGTGGTTAAAACAACAGCTAAGAGACTTTGAAATTAAAGATTCATGCACGGAGATTAACTGTGACAACACCAGCGCAATCAATCTCACCAAAAATCCAATTCTTCACTCAAGAGCAAAGCATATAGAGATTTGACATCACTTCATTAGAGATCATGTTCAAAATGGAGAAATTTCGATTAAGTTTGTTGACTCAAAGGACCAACTAGCGGATATATTCACAAAACCTTTGGAGAAAAATCAATTTGAAATCATCCGCTCCAGACTCAACATTTTGAGGTTTGAAGAAGTTAAAGTCTAGAGACTCTCAGACTCAGACAAACAAGACTTTGACTGTAAGTTATTCTCTCTCTCGAATCTCATCTTGAAAAGGTACGATCATCAACCGTGTTTGATTATTGCTATCTTTAATTGACGTGATTATTGCAACGTTTCCTTTTCGAAAAATGAGTTATTTTTTAAATGACTATTATCTAATTTTTCGAAAAAAAGCAATTATTTTTTAAAAAGGCATCTTTTTACTTTCTTTTATGACGTTCCGTATGCCTCTCTTTTTTAACTGTTTATGCACTGTTGTTTCTTCTTCGCTTTACTCTCAAAAACCCTGAGAGAGCATCGATCTTCCATTCCTGTTTTCTTCTCTTGTTTAATCTTCGAAAAAGTTGTCATCTTTCTTGGGAAAAGTCAAGTTTGGAATCTTTCAAAGACTGTGAAAGATGTCGTCTCAAAGGAAGTTTTCGAGGATTGCAAGCAGGGGACCGTAAATGCGTGAGGGGCCTACGCACTTCGATCTCACCGAGGAAGAAGAGTCTCCCAGTCAGCAGCAGAGCCCACAACATTCTCAGCAGCGTCATTCTCCTCCATCTAGTCCACAGGATGTTGGTCATCAAGAAAATGAAGAAATCATTGAAGGCGCAGATCCTGTAAGAATTCAAAAGTCCTCTTTTATTTACAAGCTTTATCGTGCTTTGAAAAGAGGTGGAACTCCATTGAACTACATCGATGAGTTTCTTAAGGACAAAGGGTATGGAAATGAATACATCTTTTTGCGAAATATTGAGCGTTTGGGAATTGCCCCTGCGGGATTGGCAGAAGAAACCCTTGCCAATATCCCAAGTGATCCGCATGTTGGAGGGCTGAATTAGCCAAATGGGAATGATGATGATAAATTGTACAGTCAGTTTCAACCGAGAATGGGTGTTGTGGCAAAAATTCGGGGAAAAAGGACCGACTTGTTTCGATCAGAGGAACAAAAGCATCTTTACTCTAAGTTGTTGAAGCATGGGGTGATGAACCCTAGAAGCGTGGATTTTGATTTCCTTGATGCTGTTAATGTAAATTTGAGGGAAAAATTCGGTCTTCTTCAACTTGAACAGTTTTGTTCTTGATATTGCTAGTATGAGTACCTAGAGGGGGTGAATAGGTATACAAAGATTTTTCTTGATAATTTCTGTATACTTGCGCAATACTTAGACAGTTGAAAAATAGTTTGCGTTAAGTAATAATCAACGAAAGACTTAAGTGAAGGAAAGAGAGAATTAAACACGCGGTTTATAGTGGTTCGGCTTGATCCAAGCCTACGTCCACTCTTCTGCACTACAGCCAATTCGGCTGGATTCCACTATGAACAAAGAGATGTTACAGTGATGATCTTCCTTGATTTCTTGGTGTAGATGATCTACTACACTCACTCAAGGTATCGCCAAGTACAAACACTCTCTGTGTATACAATTTCGCTCAGACTGTATCGACTAATAATCAAGGTTCTTCAGACTCTGGAATTTCTCTATCGATCACACACTTAAAACAACTAGAACGTCTTCCTTTTATACTCCTTTATGCCATCATAGCCGTTGGCACTTACCAAAGGAATTCCTCCAATCTACCCGTTGGACGGAATCAATTAAGAAGATCATCCGAGCTATTTAAGGAATCGATGATAGCCCATCAATCTGTTCGCCCATACAATCGGGATCTTGGTTTCCAAGAATAGAACATTCCAAGAATACTTCGTCGACCATCGGATCTTCAATCATTCTTAGATAAGAATTAAAGAATCCGAAATGATTATCCAACCAAAGAATCTTTTCCAGAGGATAGGATCGAATCCTCAACCATATACCTCGGCTTTGGATTTCCTTCGTCACTTTGATTAGAAAGACATCGGTGAGAATAGACTTAAGTCTTGAGTCTTGAGTCTTAAGTCTTGAGTCTTGGGTCTTGAGTCTTGGGTCTTGAGTCTTGGATCTTGAGTCTCGAGAATACAAAGTCTTCAGACTTTAAACTGTCGGTCTCCGAACATCCAGACTTAGGCCGATAGAAACGTTTTGTCGGCTTCAAAATATTCGGAAAGATTTCTCCAACAATCTCCCCTTTTTGATGGTGATAAAACTTTCTTGTAGATTTGAACAACTTTGACCTGCAAAAACATTTCTCAAGCAATATGGCTAACTCAAAAGATTAATAAAACAACCAGACTCTGCATCCACGAAAAATTGGTTAGTCTTTCATGAGTAATACCATATAACAACACTTGATAAAAATGCAACCAGTCAAACATCAAAATCTACAGCCAATTCAAATAAATTCATACCCAAGTTCAAGTTCTCAAGTCATACTCAAAAATAAACATAACCACAAAAGTCAAAGTTTTAAAAAATGTTGGTTCAAATTGGTTCTCCCCTTTTTGTCATCATTAAAAAGGGTGAGAAAGGAGTCATGTCTGCTTGGGAATGCGCACGATCCGGAAATCCCCAATGGACTTGGACTACTCCTTCGAGCTTCTTCGGTCTTCCCTCGCCTGAGCTACCTCTTCTCCCTTAGCATTGGCTTGAAGTTGCAGAGCGAGGTCTTTGAATTTATCCTCCAGAGAGACTGAAGATGCTTGTCCAGCTTTCTTCATGGCTTGGATTTCACAGTCCAGAGCATATATCTGTCCACGCATTTCCAGAAGAATATCCATGATACGACGAAAATCTGCAGAATCATCCGTCTGTGTACTAGCATTGGCTTTCTCAGATGGTGAGTATGCAGACGATGGCGCTTCTGTAAAGTCTTGCAGATTTGTATCGTGACCTTCTTCAGGCAATTGAGAGACCTGAACTTCTTCTGGGTCTTCGGGAGATTGTCTTAGATCTTCACTTTATCGGCGGCATGAGGTGTGGACCTCTCTTGCTCGCCAACTCCCCCTGTCTCTAAGACATCGAAAGGGGAAGAGGGATGATCATGCTCTTTTTCTCCTTCTCCTTCTTCTTCAGCTTCTTTCTCCTTTTTCTCTCTGCTCTTCTTCTTCTCTGTTCTTCTGAAGTTCTGACGGTTGAGACACAGAACGTCTGGTTCTTGTCAGTGCTTGGATAGTGGGATCTTCATCCTCCAGGATGAGAGTTCTTTTCTTCTTTTTCGATGGGGCACCAATGGCCTCCTTTCCTTTCCTCTTTGAGGCAGACTGAACTGGAGATTTCACCTTGAATTTCTCCATTGCCTTGGACAGTTCTTGCAGACGCATCTTCATTAACATTTTCAAACCTACCACCATCTTATCACACGGTCGAACACAAAATGTTTGTGGCGGTTCAATATGCATGTGTCTGAAGATCTTGGTCACCAGACCAGGATAAGGCAATTGTCCTTTGTCTTTCGACATTGCTCTGGACATATGGAAGAGAATAGTGTGCGGGAGAGAAAACTTCCGTCCCGAGTTGATCGCATACATCAACTTTGCTTGAAAGAGACACGGAAGTCTTTGACGTAGACTTCGGTGCGAGACAGGTTGATCACAATCTTATGAAGCACAATGTTGATGGCATTCATCCTGGAATAGGTAATTTTCTTCTCGACGTCCCTATCTTTGACAAGTTCCAGAGTAGTACGAGCAGGTGAGACTTTGATTGGAAGATAACGTCCTCGTTCAACTCCAACTATGTCCGCCAACATATTCACATCTACCACGTAGACTTGGTCTCGTACACTAAATGAAATTCTATTCGCATCCAAAAAGCTAAGATTTGAATAGAAATAAGCAGTCAGTTGAGCATACCCATCCGTAGAGTCAAAGCAAAAAGTCTCAAGTTGAAGCAAATTCAACTTCTCTCTTAAGTTCATGTTGATGGCGTCCAGGAAGTCAAAATCAACACTTCTAGGGTTTATCACCCCTCTTTTCAACAGCTTGAAATACACTTTTTCCTGATCCTTGGATTTAAACAAATCCATCCAATTTACTTTCACCTTTGCTGCCACACCCATTCTAGGTTGAAATTCAAGGAACATTTTGTCATCATCGTTCCCTTCAATCAGATTTTGTCCTGGCACACGAGGATCACTTGGAATGTTCGCAAGTGCCTCCTCCGCCCTTCCTTTAAGAGCAACTCCCAATTCCTCCATTTTCCGCAGAAAAAGATACTCATTCCCATAATTTTTGTCCTTAAGGAAGTCATCTATATATTTTAATGAAGTACCTGCTTTTCAACGCACGATAAAGCTTATAGATAAAGGAGGGTTTTGGACTCTTACTTTGGGTCGGCATCCTCGATTATCTCTTCTTCCAGATTTTGACTTGCACCTTGTGGGGCGGAGACGTTGAATGACGTGGAGGAGAGCGAATCGGACTTTGTCGCTGACTTGATAAGTCTTCTTCCTCGCAAGATCGAAGTGAGTCGGTCCCTTCTCCATTCTTTGTGGTCCCACGCTTGTGATTCTTGATGATTTCCTCGAAGACGACATCTTTCTTTGTCTATTGGAAGATTCCTTCACTTGCTTTTCCCAAGAAAAATGACCACTTTCTCGACAACGAACAAGGAGTAGAAAAACAGTATCGGGAGGAGAGTGCCTTTTAGGGTTTTGAAGATTGGGCGAAGAGAAACTGTATATATATATAACTCAGTTTTTGAAAAGGGAAGTTCAATCGGTACAAGGAAAGTGTACGAACACTTCTTTTCAAAAATCAATAACTGCCAAAATTAATCCCTTTTTATTTAAAAAAGTTTTTGAATTTCACACGGATTATAGAATAACCGAACAAAAGATCGTACCTTTTCGAGTTTAAATAACTAAGCGAGAATTCGTACCTTTTAGATAAGATAGCAACTTACAGTCTTTAGCCATGAATGATTGAGTCTCATGATTTAAAGTTTGAGAGATTAGAGTCTTAGAGTTGGTGAGTCTCTAGACTTTAACTTCTTCAAGCTTCAAAATGTTGAGTCTTGAACGGATAAGGTCGAATTGATTTTTCTCCAATGGCTTTGTGAATATATCCGCTAGTTGACTCTTTGAATCAACAAATTGAATCGAGATTTCTCCATTTTGAATATGATCTCTAATGAAGTGATGTCAAATCTCAATATGCTTTGCTCTTGAATGAAGGATTGGATTTTTGGTGAGATTGATCACACTGGTGTTGTCACATCTGATTTCTGTGCATGAGTCTTCAATTCCAAAGTCTTGTAGCTGTTGTTTTATCCATAGAATTTGCGAACAGCAGCTTCCAAGAGCTACATACTCGCTTCACGTTGAGAGAGCTACGGTGCTTTGCTTCCTTGAAAACCAAGATACTTGTCCCGTTTCCAAGTAGTTGACAAGTTCCGAAGTGCTCTTTCTATCGACTCGCAACCGGCCAGATCTCCGCATCCGAGTATCCTAGAAGATTAAAGTCTCCCTTCTTGGGATACCGAGACCCATGCTTGAAGATGAAGCAACGTATTTAATAATACGTTTTGCGTCTTGAGATGAGATTCTCTAGGATCTGATTGAAACCTAGCACGATACAAACACTTAACAAAATGTCGGTCTAGAAGCGGTAAGATAAAGAAGTGAACCGATGATGCTCCTATACAGCTTTTGATCAACTTTCTTCCCTTCCTCATCTTTGTCTATCTTCAAAGAACTTGACATTGGTATATCAATCTTCTTGCAATTTTCCAATCCAAATCTTTTGACAAGATCATTAGCATATTTTTCTTGGAAAATAAAGGTTCCTTCCTTCAATTGCTTTATTTGAAGGCCAAGGAAGAATGTTAATTCTCCCATCATACTCATTTCAAACTCATCCGCATAGACTTAGAAAATTTCTTGCAAAGACTTTCATTAGAGGATCCAAAAATGATGTCATCAACATATATTTGAACGAGTAAAAAACTTTTGTTTTCCTTTTTGATGAACAGTAGTATCTACTTTACCTTTGACAAATCCGTTCGTAATAAGAACTTACTTAGTCCGTCGTACCAAGCTCGAGGTGCTTGCTTTAGACCATACGAGCCTTTTCGATCCCGAAGACGAGTCGGCTTCTTTGGGTCTTCAAATCCAGGCGGTTGTTCCACATAAACTTCCTCTTGGATAAATCCATTTAGGAAAGCACTTTTGACGTCCATTTGGAATAACCTGAAATTTTTGTAACAAGCAAACGCAAGTAATAGACGAATAGCTTCTAACCTTGCTACAGGAGCGTAAGTCTCATCATAGTCTATTCCTTCTTCTTGCGTGTATCCTTTGGCCACGAGTCTTGCTTTGTTTCGAACGACTTTTCCTTCTTCATTCATCTTGTTCCCGAATACCTATTTGGCTCCAATAATGTTTTACCTTTTGGTTTAGATGTCAATTCCCGACATCATTAATGTTGAACTGTATCGAGCTCCTCTTGCATAGCTTCGATCCAGCTTTCATCGATAAAGCTTCTTCTATGCTTTTTGGTTCAATTTCAGAAATGAGAGCAACAGACACTAGACTCTTCACGTCTTTTGGATGCAGTGCGAATTCCTTCATTAATTTCGCCGATAATGAGATCTTTAGGATGACTGGACTTGTGCTTCCGATTCTTGGTTGATTTGCTTGGTTGATGATCTCTTTCTTTATTTGAATCTTCATGAGCTTCTTGATGTTGGACTTCCAGAGTCTGAGTTGCTTCTTGAGTTGAAGACTTTGGAAGGTCTAGAGTGAGTTCAGACTCTTCATATTGAGTCTGGCTGGATTCATCTTGCGTTGAGTCTTGGAATTTGACATTCATTGATTCTTCCACAGACTGGCTTTTCTTGTTATAGACTTTGTAGGCTTTGCTTGATGTAGAATATCCAAGGAAGATGCCTTCATCTCCAATGCTCTGGGTTCTTGTTGGTCCAAAGAGATCCATATGAAGCAACTGTAGTACATGATTAGTAGAGACATGATTTATTGGCTTAAATGAATTTCTTACCTGCTTTCCCAGATTGCATGGAGTGCATGAATCAGACTTTTGGTATGGCAATTTGGGTAGACCTCGAACAAGCTGCTTTGATGAGATTTTGGCTAATTGCTTCATATTGACATGGCCAAGTTTTCTGTGCCATAAGCTTGCTTCATCTTGGATTGAAATTAGACATTGAGATTTATTCAATTTCATGTCTAAGAGATAGATGTTTCCATGTCTTCGACCCATGAAAGACTCAGTAGAGTCTTTACTAATTCCATAGCAAATTCCTTCTTGAAAGGAGATCTTGAAACCGGTATCACACAGTTGGCTAATGCTGAGAAGGTTATAGTTGAGTCCTTCTACTAGAGAAACATTGCTTATTGTGAGATTTCCAATTTTCACAGTTCCAAATCCCACGATGCTTCCTTTGCCGTTTCCTCCAAATGAAACATTTCCGCCGTTTACTTGAACAAGCTTTACGAAGCACTTTGAGTCTCTGTCATGTGTCTTGAACATCCACTTTGTCAAGATACCATTTTATCTTTCTCTTGACGGAGACCTGCATTTAAAAGAGAATCTCAAGCTTTCTTTGGTACCCAAATTTTCTTGGGTCCTTTGATGTTAGTAGGATAAGCATTACTAGGCCATACTTTCTTAACAGGTTTCCAAACCATAGGACATTCTTTTTCAAAGTGATCCTTCTTGTTACACTTTGAACACCTTAGAGCATTTCGACCAACGAGACTTTACAAAAACTTTCTTAAAATGATTTTTGTAAGCCTCTCTCGACGGTCTTTTCTTAATTCTTTCTTTAACTTTAGGAAAATCAATCAAGGGAATTGTTTCCGCTGTCATGCCTAAACCAGACTTATTGAAGTAAGGTCTTTGAACTGAAAGAACTTTTTCAAGCTTTTCGGATCCTATCGAAAACTTCTTTGAAATATTTGATAAGTCCGTTTTTAAGAAAACATTTTCTTTCAAAAGATCATCTTCTTTTTCTTTAAGAGCAGAAACATTTAGGTCTAGACTTTTAACTCTTTCTTCTAAAATGACTTCCTTTTGTTTTAGAGCTGAGTTTTCCTTTTTAAGTTCGGAAATCCTTTTGAGAGAAGTCTTAAGACCTTGAAACACAGTTCATCAATATATTTAGAGACTTTGACAGGAATTTTAAAATCACTTACCTCAAATTCACTGTAAGTCGATCCAGAATCTGAGTCCGAGTCTGAATGTGCCATCAAACATATGTTGGCATATTCATTATCACTCCCTTCACATTCTCGTATCACTCCGTGTTTCGGCTTTGAGAGCCTTTCGAAACTTCTCAGCTTTTCCTCTTTTCTTTTTCAGAAGAGGACAGTTGGGTCTGATGTGTCCCTTCTTCTTACATTCGAAGCAAACTACATCTTTGTTTGGTTCCTCATCATCAACAGACTTGGTCTGCTGTCTCTGAAAACTTTGTTTCTTTGGGTTGAACCTTTTGCCTTTTCTATTCAGTTTTCTGAATCTTCTTATCATGAGGGCGAGCTCCTCATCATCTATATCATCTTCAGAATCTGCATCATCAGAGTCATCATTTGATTTTAGTGCAATAGATTTCTTACCTCTTGGATCTTCGTCCTCATTAATTCGTTCCACTTCCTAAGACTGAAGAGTTCCAATCAGCTCGTCTACAGATAATGGCATGATTCTTTGCGTCTCTCTTATTAAAGTCTTTATATGATTCCAATCCTTGGAGAGTCCACGAAGGAGCTTGTTCACCTTCATGGGATCAGAAATTTTTTGTCCTTGGTTCTCAAGACCATTGACAATATCTGTAAAACGACTAAACATGTCAGTTATAGATTCTCCTGGTTTCATTTTGAAGGCTTCATATTGACCGAGGAGAATGTTGATTCTAGTCTCATTCACTCGATCTGTTCCTTCATAGGTGATATGTAATCTATCCCATACTTCTTTTGCTGTAACACAAGAAGATATTCTGTTATATTCAGTTGGAGACAAGGCACAATATAAAGAGTAAATTGCTTTTGCATCGAGTGCTTGTCTCTTGTTTATTTCTTCCTGAGGCATTCCGCTGGCTTCAACAGTTTCTTTCCCTCTTTCAGAGACTGATGCAGCAAGAGGAGTGATTCCTCTTTCCACAACATCCCATTCCAGAGGATCCTTGGAGCGTAGGAAAGCTTTCATCTTGTTTTTCCAGATGTTGTAATCCTTTCCGTCAAAGTAGGGTGGTCTGGTATTGCTTTGCCCTTCCATCAGCCCTGGTGCTAGCATACTAGCCATGGATCTTTTACTCTGAAGTAAAACACTTCAAACAAAGTAAGAACACAGGCTCTGATACCAATTGATATTGCTAGTATGAGTACCTAGAGGGGGTGAATAGGTATACAAAGATTTTTCTTGATAATTTCTGTATACTTGCGCAATACTTAGACAGTTGAAAAATAGTTTGCGTTAAGTAATAATCAACGAAAGACTTAAGTGAAGGAAAGAGAGAATGAAACACGCGGTTTATAGTGGTTCGGCTTGATCCAAGCCTACGTCCACTCTTCTGCACTGACAGCCAATTCGGCTGGATTCCACTATGAACAAAGAGATGTTACAGTGATGATCTTCCTTGATTTCTTGGTGTAGATGATATACTACACTCACTCAAGGTATCGCCAAGTACAAACACTCTCTGTGTATACAATTTCGCTCAGACTGTATCGACTAATAATCAAGGTTCTTCAGACTCTGGAATTTCTCTATCGATCACACACTTAAAACAACTAGAACGTCTTCCTTTTATACTCCTTTATGCCATCATAGCCGTTGGCACTTACCAAAGGAATTCCTCCAATCTACCCGTTGGACGGAATCAATTAAGAAGATCATCCGAGCTATTTAAGGAATCTGATGATAGCCCATCAATCCTGTTCGCCCATACAATCAGGATCTTGGTTTCCAAGAATAGAACATTCCAAGAATACTTCGTCGACCATCGGATCTTCAATCGTTCTTAGATAAGAATTAAAGAATCCGAAATGATTATCCAACCAAAGAATCTTTTCCAGAGGATAGGATCGAATCCTCAACCATATACCTCGGCTTTGGATTTCCTTCGTCACTGGATTAGAAAGACTGTCAGTGAGAATAGACTTAAGTCTTGAGTCTTGAGTCTTAAGTCTTGAGTCTTGGGTCTTGAGTCTTGGGTCTTGAGTCTTGGATCTTGAGTCTCGAGAATACAAAGTCTTCAGACTTTAAACTGTCGGTCTCCGAACATCCAGACTTAGACTGATAGAAATGTTTTGTCAGCTTTAAAATATTCTGGAAAGATTTCTCCAACAGTTCTGACTCTACAGAAACCTATGCTGAACTCACTGCTTATTTCTATTCGAATCTTAGTTTTTTGGATGCGAATAAATTCTTTTTTAGTATCCGAGATCAGGACTATGTGGTGGATGTAGATATGTTGGCTGATGTCATTGGGGTTGAAAGAGGGAGATATCAACCGATCAATGTCTCAATTGCTCGTGCTACATTGGAACTTGTTAAGGATAGAAGGATAGAGGAAAAGATTTCCTACTTAAGGATGAGCGTATTTCACATTATGCTTCACAAGATTGTCATTAATTGCCTCAGACCCAAATCTACTTCAAAGACTTATGTTTCAAACTCAGAGGCAAAGCTGATGTATGCCATCATTACTGGAAAAAAGTTTTCTCTTTCTCACACTATTATGTTCCATATGTATAGAGCAGTGGTGAAGGATAAAGGTTAACTTCTTATGCAAGTCTTGTGACGAAATTATTCTGACATCTAAATATTCAGCCTCCATAAATTCTCTGTACTCGATCTTGTGATCATATGGTGGTAGGACTGAAAATGGTGACTAAAATGCGTCTGAAGGAACTAAGCAAGGCGTTGGAGAAATTCAAGGAGAAGACCCTTGTCAAAACTCATCAAATCTCTTCTGCAGCAAAAAGAAAAGGGAAGGAGCCCATGGTTGCTCCATCCAAGAAAAGAAGAGCTCTCATCGTTGAGGATGAAGATGATGGGGGAAGACATCACCATTTCTGCAATGGCATTGAAGAACCTGAGCTGTTCTGTTCCAAAATCAAAGGAACAACAAGAGAAAGACTCAGAGCAGAGGACTGGAGAAAGAGAAGAGAAAGAAGCAAAGGAGAAAGAAACAGAGGAGAGAGAAGAAGAAGAAAGAGATGCTAAGAAGGAAAGAGTTGAAAAAGAAGAAGAAGAGAAAAGAGATCAAGCGGAAGGAGAACATGAGGAACACTCTTCTCCACCTAAAGGCATGGAAACAGGGGGAGACCAAGAGAGAAGAGGAATGTCCTCATATCCTGCTACCAGTGAGGGAGTCAGTCGCTCTCCAGCAGATCCAGAGGACATTTATGCCTCTCAATTTCTTGAGGAAGGACATGATGTTTCATTGCCAAATCAGCGTGATTATGCTGATCTGCCATCGTCTGCCTTTACTCCATCAGGTTGTGCCGAAGCCAGTACGCAGACCGATAATTCAGTAGATTTTCGCAGAATTCTAGATGTTCTCTTGGAAATGCGAGGTCAGATATATGTGTTGGAGAAATCTTACTGAAGTGTTTTGAAGTAGACAAATCGTTTCCATCAGTCTAGTCTGAAGGTTTGCAGACTCTGATATTTAAAGTCTAAAGACCTCCGGACAGCCAGACTCAAGACTCAAAGTTTATCCTCATTGACAGTTTCTAATCCGTTGAAGAAATGCTATCTAGAACTAGATGTTTCATTAAGGATGTGACCTTATCGACTGGAGAAGATCTCTTGGTTGGATATGACATAACGGAATTCTTTGTTTGATCATGATTGATTCAAAGATTAAGGATCCGATGATTGGCAAAATATTCTTGGAAGGTTCTACTTATGGAAACCGAGATCCTAATTATATGGGCGAACAGGATTGATGGGCTATCGACATGTTCCTTTAATAGCTCGAATGATCTTCCTAATTGATTCCATCCAACGGGTAGATTGGAGGAATTCCTTTGGTAAGTGCCAATGGGTATGATGGTATAAAAGAGTATATAAGGAAGATATTCTAAGTTGTTCGAGAAGTGCATGATAGAAGAATTCTAAAGTTTGAAGCTCCTTGTTGTTTAGTCAATTCATTTGAGCGAATTCTTGTACACAAAAGAGAGTCTATATTTGTGAGAAACCTTGAGGAAGTGTGGTAGAATATCTACACTATGGAATCAAGGAAAAGCTATCTTTGTAACATCTCTTTTGTTCATAGTGAAATCCAGCCAGTGGGCTGTCAGTGCGGAAGAGTGGACGTAGGCTTAGAATAAGCCGAACCACTATAAACCTTGTGTTCAATTTTCTCTTTTCTACTCCTTGCTTTACTTTGATCGCATTTCATTTTGTTAATCAAAAGAGAACTCCCTTTCTATTGTTTGCCTAGTATCGCTTCCGTATCTCGAGAAATTATTTTCACACCTATTCACCCCCTCTAGTTGTTTATACTAGCTATCTCAATTGGTATCAGAGCTCGTGTACTCACTTTGTTTGAAGTGTTTTACTTCAGAGTTAAAGATCCATAACTAGTATGTTGGCTCTTGGGCTGGTAGAAGGGCAAAGCAATACCAAACCGCTTTACTTTGATGGAAATGATTACAACATATGGAAAAACAAGATGAATGTGTTCCTAAGATCAAAGGATCCTCTGGAATGGGACGTTGTAGAACGAGGAATCATTCCTAAAGCTGCACCTATCTCAGAAAGAGGAAAATATACTGTTGAGTCTAGTGAAATGACTCAGGTAGAGATAATCAAGAGACAAGCACTTGATGCAAAAGTAATTTATTCTTTATATTGTGCTTTATCACCTACTGAATATAACAGAATATCTTCTTGCGTTACAGTTAAAGAAGTCTGCAATAGATTACATATTACCCATGAAGGAACCGATCGTGTGAAAGAGACTAGAATCAACATTCTCCTCAGTCAATACGAAGCCTTCAAAATGAAATCAAGAGAATCTATAACTGACATGTTTAGTCGTTTTACAGATATTGTGAATGGTCTTGAAAATCAAGGTCAACCAATTTATGATCCCATGAAGGTAAACAAGCTATTGCGTGGACTCTCCAAGGATTGGAATCACATAAAGACCTCAATAAGAGAGACCCAAAGAATCATGCCACTATCTTTTGATGAGTTGGTTGGAACTCTTCAGTCTTATGAAGTGGAATGAATCAATGAAGACGAAGACCCTAAAGGTAAGAAATCCATTGCATTAAAATCAAATGATGATTCTGATGTTACAGATTCTGAAGACGATATGGATGATGAGGAGCTTGCTCTCATGATTAGAAGATTCAGAAAGCTGAACAGAAAAGGAAGAAGATTCAATCCAAAGAAACAAAGCTTCCAAAAGCAACAGACCAAGTCTGTTCAAGATGATGAATCAAACAAAGAAGTAGTCTGCTTTGAATATAAGAAAAAGGGACACATCAGACCCAACTGTCCTCTTTTGAGGAGGAAGAAAGGAAAAGCTGAAAAGTATCGAAAGGCTCTCAAAGCAAAAACCTGGAGTGATACAAAGTGTGAAGAAAGTGATGATGATTATGCCAACATATGTCTAATGGCACAATCGGATTCAGATTCGAACTCCGAAACAGAATCAGATTCAGACAGTGAATTTGAGGTGAGTAACTTCAAAATCCCTATTAAAGTTTCTAAATACATTGATGTGTTGTGTTTTAGTCTTAAAACTTCTCTTAAAAAGATTTCCAAACTCAAAAGGCAAAATTCTGCTCTAAAACAACAGGAAAACATTTTGAAAGACAAGGTGAAATGTTTAGACATGAATGTTTCTTCTCTTAGAGAAAGTGAAGATAATCTTTCAAAAGAAAATGAATTCTTGAAAATGATATCTCAAACATTTCTAAAAGATTTTCTATAGGTTCGAGAAACTGGAAAAAATTCTTTCTATTCAAAGACCTTATTTCAATAAATCTGGTTTGGGAATGACTACTGAAACCATTCCTTTAATTGACTTTCCAAAAGTGAAAGAAAGAATTAAGCAAAGACTCTCAAGAGATGCCTACAAAAATCATTTTAAAAGAATCTTTGTAAAACCAGTAGGTTGCAATGCTCTCAGATGTTCAAAGTGCAATAGTGCAGATCATTTTGAAAAAGAATGTCCTATGGTTTGGAAACCTGTCAATAAAGTATTGGCAAAAACCGCATATCATACTAACACCAATGGACCCAAGAAAATATGGGTACCAATTAAAGTTTGAGTTTCTTTTTTAAATGCAGGTCACTATCAAGAAAAAGGTAAAATGGTATCTGGATAGTGAATGCTCAAGACATATGACAGGAGATTCAAATTGCTTCATAAAGCTTGTTCAAGTAAATGGTGGAAAAGTCTCATTTGGGGAAACAAAGAAAGGAAAAATTGTGGGATTTGGAACTGTAAAGATTGGAAATCTCACAATAAGCAATGTTTCTTTAGTTGAAAGACTCAACTACAATCTGCTCAGTGTCAGTCAGCTGTGTGATAACGGTTTCAAAATCTACTTTCAAGAAGGTATATGTTCAGGAACTAGTAAAGACTCTACTCAATCATTCATGGGTCGAAGACATGGAAATATCTACCTCTTGGATGTGAAACCAGATGAATCGCAATGTCTAATCTCAATCCAAGATGAAGCAAGCTTATGGCACAAAAAGCTTGGGCACATCAATATGAAGTAGATAGCCAAAATTTCAGCAAAGAAGCTTGTTCGTGGTCTACCCAATCTATCATACCAAAAGTCTGATCTGTGTACACCATGCATTTTGGAAAAACAAGTAAGAAATTCCTTTAAACCAATAAATCAAGTTTCCATTAACCGAGTACTGCAACTTCTGCATATGGATCTATTTGGACCAACCAGAATTCAAAGCATTAGAGGTAAGAAATATTGCCTAGTAATTGTGGATGACTACTCACGATTTACTTGAGTGTATTTCCTGGCAAGTAAGTCTGAAACTTTCTCTTACTTTGAAAAATTTGCTAAAAAGGTTCAAAACGAAAAATGATATGTTATTTCAAGTATAAGAACATATCATGGAGGTGAATTTGAAAATCAAGATTTTACAAAATTTTGTGATGAATCTGGTTTTCAGCATTTGTTCTCCTCTCCATATACACCAGAGCAAAATGGAGTTGTGGAAAGAAATAATAGATCGCTTTAAGAAATGGCTAGAACTCTTCTAATTGAAAGCAACATCTCCTCACGTTTTTGGGCTGAAGTAGTTTTTATAGCATGTTATATTATCAATAAAGTTTTTCTAAGGCCTATTCTAGAAAAAACCCTATGAACTATTCAAAGTAAAGAAGCCTATTGTTTCATATTTTCATGTGTTCGGATGCAAATGTTTTATACTGAAAAATGCAAATGATCGAGTTTGTAAGTTTGAAGAAAAGTCAGATGAAGGCATCTTCCTTGGATATTCAACCACAAGCAAAGTGTACAGAGTCTACAACAAGAAGACTCAAACTGTGGAAGAATCAATGAATGTCAAATTCTAGGATTCTATGCAAAATGAATCTATTCAGACTCATCTTGAAGAACCTGAATCAGCTCCAGATCCTACAAAGTCTAAATTGCAAGAAGCAGCTCAGACTTTGAAGGACCAGCAACAAGTGACTATTGAAGATTCAAATGAAGGAAGTGATCACCAACCTGACAAATCAACCAGTAATTGGAAGCATAAGTCCAGTCATCCCAAAGATCTTATTATTGGCGACATCAATGAAGGAATTCGCACAAGGTCCAAAAGGCGCGAAGAGTCTAGTGTTGTGGCTCTTATTTCTGAAATAGAACCTAAAAGCATAGATGAAGCTTTATCTGATGAAAGCTGAATTGAAGCTATGCAAGAAGAACTCAGACAATTTATAATTAATGATGTCTGGGAGTTGACTCCTAAACCAAAAGGTAAATCAATTGTTGGAGCTAAATGGGTTTTCAGGAACAAGATGGACGAGAAAGGAAAAGTCATAAGAAACAAAGCAAGACTCGTGGCCAAGGGATATATGCAAGAAGAAGGGATAAACTATGACGAGACTTACGCACTAGTAGCAAGGTTAGAAGCAATTCGTTTATTACTTGCATTTGCTTGTCATAAAAATTTTAGGTTATTCCAAATGGATGTCAAAAGTGCTTTCCTAAATGGATTCATCCATGAGGAAGTCTATGTGGAACAACCACCTAGGTTTGAAGACCCAAGGAAACCAGACTCAGTATTCGTACTCAAAAATGCCTTATATGGTTTAAAACAAGCACCTCGAGCTTGGTACGATAGGCTGAGTAAGTTTTTAATTCAAAATGGCTTTGTTAAAGGTAAAGTAGACACTACTCTTTTTATTAAAAGAGAAAGCAAAATTTTTCTGCTTGTTCAAATATATGTCGATAATATTATTTTTGGATCATCTAATGAAAGTCTGTGCAAGAAATTCTCTAAAACTATGCAGGATGAATTTGAAATAAGCATGATGGGTGAGTTAACCTTCTTTCTCGGGCTTCAAGTAAAACAACTTAAGGAAGGAACTTTTATTCATCAAGAAAAGTATGCAAATGATCTTGTCAAAAAGTTTGGACTGAACAATTGCAAAAAGGCTGATATACCAATGTCAAGTTCCTTGAAGATAGGCAAAGATGAAGGAGGAAAGAAAGTCAATCAAAAGTTATACAAGAGTATCATTGGTTCACTTCTTTATCTTACTGCTTCTAGACCTGACATTTTGTTTAGTGTTTGCATTTGTGCCAGATTTCAAGCAGACCCTAAAGAATCTCATTTAAATGCTGCAAAGCGTATTATCAAATACATTGCTTCAACTTCATGTTTTGGTCTTCGGTATCCTAAAAGGGGAGACTTTTCTCTTCTTGGATACTCAGACGCAGACCTAGCCGGATGCAGAGTTGATAGAAAGAGCACCTCGGGTACCTATCAGCTACTTGGAGGCAGGACAGTGTCTTGGTTTTCAAGGAAGCAAAGTACAGTAGCTCTCTCTACAGCAGAAGTAGAGTATGTAGCTCTCGAAAGTTGTTGTTGACAAATTCTATGGATAAAACAACAGCTAAGAGACTTTGGAATTGAAGAATCATGCACGGAGATTAACTGCGACAACACCGGTGCAATCAATCTTACCAAAAATCCAATTCTTCACTCAAGAGCAAAGCATATAGAAATTCGACATCACTTCATTAGAAATCATGTTCAAAATGGAGAAGTTTTGATTCAGTTTGTTGATTCAAAAAACCAACTGACGGATATATTCACAAAGCCTTTGGAGAAAAATCAATTTGAAACCATCCGTTCCAGACTCAACATTTTAAGGTATGAGAAAATCAAAATCTAGAGACTCTCGGACTCAGACAAACAAGACATTGACTGTAAGTTATTCTAACTCTTGAATCTCATCTTGAAAAGGTACGATCATCAACCGTGTTTTATTATTGATATCTTTAATCGACGTAATTATTGCAACGTTTCCTTTTCGAAAAAGGAGTTATTTTTAAAAGACTATTTTCTCGAAAAAAGGTAGTTATTTTTTTTTTAAAAAGGGATATTTTCACTTTCCATTACAACGTTTAGCATTCCCTCGTTTCGACCGAGTTATATACAGTCGGTTTCTCTTCGTTTAAAACTCCAAAACCCTAAAAAGCACAGATCTTCCATTCCTGTTCTCTTCTCTTGTTTAATTTTTGAAAAAGTTGTCATCTTTCTTGGGAAAGTCAAGCAAGGAATCTTTCAAAGAGTGAAAAAGATGTCGTCTTCAAGAAAGTCTTTGAGGATCACAAGTAGGGGACCACGGCAAATGAGTGAGGGACCTACTCACTTCGATCTCACCGAGGAAGAAGTGTCTCCAAATCAACAGCAGAGCCCACAACATTCTTAGCAGTGTCATTCTCCACCATCTAGTCCACAGGATGTTGGTCATCAACAAGAGGAAGAAATCATTGAAGACGCATATCCTGTAAGAGTTCAAAGGCCCTCTTTTATTTATAAGCTTTATCGTGCTTTAAAGAGGACTGGTACTCCATTGAACTACATCGATGATTTTCTTAAGGATAAAGGATATGGGAATGAATATATCTTTTTTGTGAAAAATGGAAAGTTTGGGAATTGCTCGTAAATGGGTGGCAGAAGAAACCCTTGCAAATATCCCAAGTGATCCTCGTGACTGGGGATTTAATCCGATAGATGGGAATGATGATGACAAATTGTACAGCCAATTTCAACCGAGAATGGGTATTGCGGTGGAAAATCGAGGAAAAAGGGGAGAGTTGTTTAGATCGAAGGAACAGAAGGATCTATACTCAAAACTGCTAAAGCGTGGGGTGATAAACCCTAGGAGTGTGGATTTTGATTTCCTTGATTTTGTAAATGTCAACTTGAGAGAAAAGTTTAGTTTTCTTCAACTTCAGCAGTTCTGTTCTGACACCACAGAAGCTCATGCTGAATTAACTGCTTATTTCTATTCGAATCTTAGTTTCCTGGATGCGAATAGATTCTCTTTCAATGTCAAAGATCAAGACTTTGTAGTGGATATGAATATGCTAACAGATGTGTTTAGGGTTGAGAGAGGAAGATATCAACCGATCAATGTTTTTATTGCTCGTGCTACATTGGAACTTGTTAAGGATAGGAGAACAGAGGAAAAGATTTCCTACTTAAGATGAGTGCATTCAACATTCTGCTTCACAAGATTGTGATCAATTGCCTCAGACCGAAATCAATTTCCAAGATTGATGTTTCAAATTCAGAGGCAAAGCTGATGTATGCCATCATCACTGGGAAAAAGTTTTCTCTTCCTCACACCATTATGTTCCACATGTATAGAGCAGTGGTGAAGGACAGAGGTCAACTTCCTTATCCAGGTCTTGTGACGATGTTATTCAGACATTTGAACATTTAGCCTCCACAAATTCTTTTTGCTCGATTGTGTGATCATATGGTGGTAGGACTGAAAATGGTGACTAAGATGCGTCTGAAGGAACTAAGCAAGATGTTGGAAAAATTCAAGGAGAAGACTACTATCAAAACTCATCAAAGCTCTTCTGCAGTAAAAAGAAAAGGGAAGAAGCCCATGGTTGCTCCATCCAAGAAAAGAAGAGCTCTCATCGTTAAGGATGAAGATGATGAGGAAAACATCACCATTTCTACAATGGCTTGGAAGAATCAGAGTCGTTCTGTTCCAGAAAAAGACTCAGAACAGAGGACTAGAGAAAGAGAAGAGAAAGAAGCAGAGGAGAAAGAAACAGAGGAAAGAGAAAAAGAAGAAATGCTGAGAAGGAAAGAGTTGAAAAAGAAGAAGAAGAGAAAAGAGATCAAGAAGAAGGAGAACATGAGGGACACTCTTCTCCACCTGAAGGTATGGAAACAGGGGGAGATCATGAGAAAAGAAGAATGTCCTCATATCCTGCTACCAGTAAGGGAGTCAGTCGCTCTCCAGCAAATCCAGAGGACATTTATGCCTCTCAATTTCCTGAGGAAGGACATGATGTTTCATCACCAAATCTGCGTGATTATGCTGATCTGCCATCACCAAATCTACGTGATTATGCTGATCTGCCATCGTCTACCTTTACTCCATCAGATCGGGCCGAAGCCAGTACGTAAACCGATAATTTAGTAGATTTTTGCAGAATTATGGATATTCTCTTGGAAATGCGAGGTCAGATATATATGCTTTAGGATGCGAAGTTCAGAATTTGCATAATGCAGGTCAAGCTTCTTCGAGTTCATTGAATGATCAGATCCAAGCCCTTTCTCTTCAGATTCAGGCTAATGCTAAGGGTGAGGATGTTGCACAACTAAAGGAAGACTTGAAAATGCTAGAAGGCATCATTCAGTCAAAGGGAGATTTCCAGCTTGTCCGAGTTCCCAAGCATTCTTGACTCTATTCCATTTTCATCTCAACTTTTTTATGCTGGCAAAAAGGGGGAGAGATGCAAGAATTGAAACCTTGATTTTTAATCATTTGGACTGTTTAACTTAGATTGTTTTGATGTTTGACTTTACTTTTGTGTCTGGATGTGTGGACTGAATTTGGATTTGAACTTGACTGTTTATATTAACTACTATTGATATCTTATGAATGGCTTTATCACATACTAGACTAACCTATTTTCTGTGGTTGCATATTCTAGCGTTATCATTCATTAAGCCATTTATCTTTATAAGATATTCATATTTGCTGAGTAATGTTTTGCAGGCCAAAGATATCCAAATTTGCAGGAAATTTTTGTCACCATCAAAAAGGGGGAGATTGTTGGAGAAATCTTCATGAAGTGTTTTAAAGCTGACAAATCGTTTTCATCAGTCTAGTCTGAAGGTTTGCAGACTCTGCTATTTAAAGTCTGAAGACCTTCGGACAGTCAGACTCAAGACTCAAAGTCTATCCTCATTGACAGTTTCTAATCCGTTGAAGAAATGCTATCCATAACTAGATGTTTCATTAAGGATGTGACCTTATCGACTGGAGAAGATCCCTTGGCTGGATATGACATAACGGAATCCTTTATTTGATCATGATTGATTCGAAGATTAAGGATCCAATGATTGGTGAAATATTCCTGGAAGGTTCTACTTATGGAAACCGAGATCCTGATTGTATGGGCGAACATGATTGATGGACTATCGACATATTCCTTTAATAGGTCGAATGACCTTCCTAATTGATTCCATCCAATGGGTAGATTGGAGGAATCCTTTTGGTAAGTGCCAACGGGTATGATGGCATAAAGGAGTATATAAGGAAGACATTCTAAGTTGTTCGAGAAGTGCGCGATAGAAGAATTCTAAAGTCTGAAGCTCCTTGTTGTTTAGTCAATTCATTTGAGCGAATTCTTGTACACAAAAGAGAGTCTATATTTGTGAGAAACCTTGAGGAAGTGTGGTAGAATATCTACACTGTGGAATCAAGGAAAAGATGTGCTGTAACATCTCTTTTGTTCATAGTGAAATCTAACCAGTGGGCTGTCAGTGCGGAAGAGTGGACGTAGGCTTGGAATAAGCCGAACCACTATAAACCTTGTGTTCAATTTTCTCTTCCCTACTCCTTGCTTTACTTTGATCGCATTTCATTTTGTTAATCAAAAGAGAACTCCCTTTCTATCGTTTGCCTAGTATCGCTTCCGTATCTCGAGAAATTGTTTTCACACCTATTCACCCCCTCTAGGTGTTTATACTAGCTATCTCAATATGCTCTGGGATGCGAAGTTCAGAATTTGCAGAATGCAGGTCAAGCTTCTTTGGGTTCATTGAATGATCAGATCCAAGCCCTTTCTCTTCAAATTCAGGCTAATGCTAAGGGTGAGGATGTTGCACAACTGAAGGAGGAATTGAGAAAGCCGGAAGGCATTATCCAGTCAATGGGAGATTTCCATCTTGTTCGTGTTCCAAGCAATCTTGACTCTATTCCATTTTCATCTCAACCTTTTTTATGCTGACAAAAAGGGGGAGAGATGCAAGATTTGAAACTTTGACTTTTTAATCGTTTGGATTGTTTTGATGTTTGACTTGACTTTTGTGTCTGGATGTGGACTGAATTTGGGATTTGGATTTGACTGCTTATATTAACTACTATTGATATCTTATGGATGGCTTTATCACATGCAAGACTAACCTATTTTCTGTGATTGCAGATTCTAGAGTTATCATTCATTAAGTCATTTACTTTTATAAGATATCCATATTTGTTTGAGTAATGTTTTGCACGTCAAAGTTATCCAAATCTACAGGAAAGTTTTGTCACCATCAAAAAGGGGGAGATTGTTGGAGAAATCTTCGTGAAGTGTTTTGAAGCTGACAAAACGTTTCCATCAATCTAGTCTGAAGATTTGCAGCCTCTGCTATTTAAAGTCTGAAGACCTTTGGACAGCCAGACTCAAGACTCAAAGTCTATTTTCATTGACAGTTCCTAATCCGTTGAAGAAGATCTATCCAGAACTGGATGTTGCATTAAGGATGTGACCTTATCGACTAGAGAAGATCTCTTGGTTGGATATAACATAACAAAATCCTTTATTTGATCATGATTGATTTGAAGATTAAGGATCCGATGATTGGTGAAATATTCTTGGAAGGTTCTACTTATGGAAATCGAGATCCTGATTGTATGGGCGAACGGGATTGATGGGCTATTGATGTGTTCCTTTAATAGCTCGAATAATCTTCCTAATTGATTCCGTCCAACGGGTAGATTGGAGGAATTCTTTTGGTAAGTGCCAATGGGTATGATGGCATAAAGGAGTATATAAGGAAGATGTTTCAGTTGTTCGAGTGTGTGTACGATAGAAGAATTCCAAAGTCTGAAGCTCCTTGTTCTTAGTCAATTCATTTGAGCGAAATCTTGTACGCAAAAGAGAGTCTATATTCGTGAGAAACCTTGAGGAAGTGTGGTAGAATATCTACACTGTGGATACAAGGGAGATCTTTGTTGTAATATCTCTTTTGTTCATAGTGAAATCTAGCTAGTGGGCTGTCAATGCGGAAGAGTGGATGTAGGCTTGGAATAAGCCGAACCACTATAAACCTTGTGTTCAATTTTCTCTTCCCAACTCCCTTCTTTACTTTTATCTTAATACGTGTTCGTTAACGAAAGGAAAACTTCTTTCTATTGTTTATTTCGTATTGTTCACTTAACACGAGAAATTATTATACACCTATTCACCCCCCCTCTAGGTGCTTATACTAGCTATCTCAATGTCTCTGAAGATGGAATGGTAAGATGCCAATGACGACTCTATGTTCCCGACAACAAAGAGATAAAGAAGGAAATTTTGTCGGAGGCACATAGGAGTAATTACAGTGTTCATCCAGGAAGTACAAAGATGTACAGGAATTTACGTCAGCAATTTTGGTGGAATGGTATGAAAGCAGATACGGCTAATCACGTTTCTCAATGTTTAACGTGCGAACAAGTAAAAGCGGAGCATCGCAAACTCGCAGGACTTTTGAGACCGTTAGACATACCAGAATGGAAATGGGAACATATAATAATGGATTTTGTGCAAGGATTGCTAAGGACATCAAGTGGTCATGATTCTATCTGGGTAATAGTAGACCGCTTAACCGAGTCTACTCATTTCCTAGCAATTCGCATAGACTACCCAATGGATAAATATGCGAATCTATAAGTAGGTCAAGTGGTATGCCTACATGGTGTTCCAGTGACTATTACCTCAGATCGGGATTCAAGATTTACTTCGAACTTTTGGCGAAGTCTTCAAATTGCCTTATGAACTAAACTCCAGTTTAGTACTGCTTTTCACCCTCAGATAGATGGATAAACAGAAAGAGTAACCCAGACATTAGAGGTATGTTGAGGGCTTATGTAATTGATTTCAAAGGAAATTGGGATGAAAGATTGCATTTGGTGGAATTTGCATATAATAATAGTTTTCAGAAAAGTATAGACATGGCTCCCTATGAAGCATTATATGGGAGGAGATGTAGGACTCCTGTCTGTTGGAATGAAGTAGGTGAAAAGAAATTGACAGGACCTGAATTGGTACAAGTTACCATTGAAGCTGTTGAAATTATCAGGAAAAGACTTAAAACAACCCAGAGTAGATAGAAAGACTACGTAGATAGGCATAGAAGGCCTTTGGAATTTAGTGTGGGAGATCATGTATTCTTGAAAGTATCTCCAATGAAAGGAATATCTTGATTTGGAATGAGAGGTAAGTTAAGCCCTAGATTTGTTGGACCTTTTGAGATACTTGAAAGAATTGGAGATGTGGCTTATCGTTTGGCACTGCCTCCTAAGTTGGGAAATTTGCATGATGTGTTTCATGTATCGATGTTGAGAAGGTACCAGTCGGATCCTGATCACATACTCGATCATGAAGCCATCAAAGTGGATGAGAAAGTGAGGTACATCGAAGAACCTATGCAAATATTGGATCAAAAGGAACAAATTCTTAGGACTAAGAAGATCCCTTTGGTTAAGGTATTATGGCGACATCATGATATGGAGGAAGCCACATGGGAAAGTGAAGATCAGATGAAGGAAAAGCACCATTACTTGTTTCAAGAAGGCACAAGTGGCGTCTAATTTCGAGGACAAAATTCTCTAAGGAGGAGAGAATTGTGGCATCCCGAAATTCAAGACAACCTCTAGATGAATTAAAGCCCATGATAAGGTAATGAAATTACCTATGGTTTATGCTTTAGCCATTAAGTTTCTCTTAAGACTAAGTGTTATATGCTTGTGTTCATGAGTTCTTAAAATTAGTATTATAGGATAAATTAATAAGAAGAATTTATTCTTGGCTATGCACCTCATAGATTTAATCCCTATAGATTAAATGTTACAAGATTATGGCCATATGAAATTGGAAATTTGGAATCTATAAAAGAAAGAATTAAAAGTGAATTATTAGAAGTAAAATTGGGGTTTAATTAGGCTTGGGTCTTAGGCCCAAGAGCATGGACCTTTGATGGGCGGGTTAAGTACACTAATGGTGTCATAAGTTGTGTACGGCGCTCACTTTGGTGCCAAAAGTTTCCGTCGGATCACTTAAGTGCCAAAAAATTTGAAAAACGCTCACTTTGTTGCCAACTCTGACGAAATTGGCTAGAAATCCGACGTAGTCTTTTTTTATTAATTTTTGACGCTGACGTGGCTCGTCAAAGAGTTGAGTCAGCATCCAAACACCAAAACAATGCCGTTTGGTGTCTCCCCCAATTCAAAACCCTAATCTCCGGCCGTCACCGTCCTCGACGGTCCTTGCGCTCGGTGGCCACGGCTTCAACCCCGACCTTGACCCCAACCCCGACGATGGCCACTCAACGGCAGCGGCTCCGACCTCGACCCCGACCCCGACCCCGACGATGGCCACTTGGCGGCCGTAGCTCCAACCCCGACTTCGACCTCGACCACGACAATGGCCACTCGACGACCGCGGCTCAAACCCCGACCCCGACCCCAGCGATGGCCACTCGACGGCCGTAGCTTCGACCCCGACCCTGACCCTGACCCTGACCTCGATGATGGCCACTCGGCGGCCGCAACTTCGACCCTGACTCCAACCCCAACCCTGACGACGGCCACGGCTTCGACCCCATCGAAACCCTAATTTCTTCCCCCATGTGAGCTAAACGGCGTCGTTTCCATGAAGCCATCCACGTAGGATGGCAAAACGACATCGTTTTATTAAGGAGGACCGAAAACGACGTCATTTAAAGGCTTATTGATTTTATTTTTTTTAAAATCATTTTGGCCGGAATCTTTCGCTGAAGGCCAGAATCTTTCGCTGGTGGCACCAAAGTGAGCGTTTTTCCTCCGATTTGGCACTTAAGTGATCCGACGAAAACTTTTGGCACCAAAGTGAGCGCCGTACACAACTTATGGCACCATTAGTGTACTTATCCCTTTGATGGGCCAAAAGGCCAGCCCATGAAGCCCAAGGAAGAGTTGCCGTTGGCCACAAGGGAGAGGCCGGCCCAAATTCTTCGAAGCCCACTCCCAAGCCCATCTTGCATGTCTTGCCAAGTGGCAAAAAGAAGACTCCATGCATTGGCCATTGTGGGTGGCTACTAATCATGACTAATGATGGGGTTTAGGGGAAACAAAAGAGAAAGAGCGGCCGGTTGAGGGGCTATCGCCCAAGCCAAGAGAGAGAGATAGAGAGAGAGAGAGAGAGAGAGAGAGAGAGAGAGAGAGGAACCAAGAGAGGAAGAAGGAGCCGCTCGCCCGCTCACCGTCCGTCCGTCTGTCGCCGACCGTGTGCCTCGTTTGCTCGATTTTGGAGGCAAGTTAGGATCCATTTTCTGCTCTTGCATGTGTGTATTGCATGTGTGTTTGGAATGGTGTTGAATCTTGGGTGTTTAGGAGTGAGAAACCGAAGCTAGTGTGTTTTGTTTTTGAAATAACTTGCTGTTTTCGTGTATACCGCCCGACCCAGAAATTGGTAGTGGCTTGTATGCGTGTTTCGAGTTGGATTTTGACTTCAATCTCTTCATTAAAGTTGTAGACAACATCTCAAAGTATAACATACTAAAATTTGAGACAAAATGGTTGATTCTTAAGGGTTGAAACCCTTCTCATACGAAGACACTAGATCTGGAACTGCTTTGTCGACCTCTTGGTGGTTTTGTGGGTTGCATGTTGCTTTTTACCGAGAATCTCACTTCGACTTCTTCATGAAAGTTGTAGAGAACATACTTAATACTAACATAATCAAATTTGAGGTAAAATGAGCAAGTTTAGCCTAGTGAAACGATTTTCTTTTGAAGACAGTAAATCTGGAAGTACAGTACTGGACACCCGAGACTTCTTAGACCTATATGGTGACTATTCTTTGAGAATATCACTTAGATCCCTGAATAAAATTTTTAGGGGACCTCTTGAGGCTAAAAATATCAAAATTTCAGAGGAAACGAAGAAAGATAAGTAGGTGAAACCTCGATATTTCGGAGATAGCTAAACTGGACTGTTCGGTACTAGAAACCAGAATTTCGAACGTCTATATAAAATTATCTAGAACGAATCTGGCCCAGATGTCTGCATGAAAACCCTACCGTAGGGTCTTGACTATAACCTGGTAAAATTTCATAATTTCTAGAGGTCATTCGGGTATTTTAATCGAAATATTTCAAGAACTGCGCAATCTGACTTTGTCCGAATTTTGCATGTTGCAATGTGTGAGCTATATCTTTTGTGTGAAGCTCTTTTGGGCATGTGTTCTTCATGAAATTGTTACCTTTTTGTCTTATTTAGTACATGCTCTGATTTTGTGATTTTTGAGGATCATTTTGATATTTAATTTAAATGTTTTCCAAAATTTTGCAAGCTGGAATTTAGTAAGTTTTAAAAAGGCATGATATATGGACTATCCTAAGTTGCATGGACCCCATGGATTGTATTGTCATTAGTGATTGTATCTTGCTGCATGTATGATGATGATTGGAAATTCATATAAGAGTTAAAATGATGAAAGTGATCTTGTTTGCCATTACATCATGTGCCATGCTGATTTTGAGACATAAATTGGTGAACATGAACAATGATAAATGAGGAAACTATTGGAGGTGGATGATAATGCCCTTGGAGTGTCAGGATGCTCGGGATGGGGGTTGCCAGATGCCCGGATTGTATTGAGATACATGGCCAGATGTCCTCGGGAATTTCGAGATGCCCATAATGGTTGGGTGCCGGAAGCCTCGAAGGTTTGTGCCCGAGGGGATGCCTCGTGATGCTAGTTGGGATGCGAGATGCCTGGAATATGGGGGTGCCAGACACCCAGTGGTGTGTGCCGAAGGTTTTTCTCACGATGCCAGGTTGGGGTGCGAGTGATAAAGTATGGGATGCAACTACTGATCCCGGGAAAGAGAGATGCGGTGATCGAATTGAAAGTTAAAAGTGGAAATTGAATCATGCATATATGATATGATGATGATCACCTATGGCATGATGATATGTGACATGGTGATGATCACCCATGGCATGATGATATATGTGTGTGATATGATGATGATCACCTGTGACATGATGATGATCACCTATGACATGATGATATGTATGTGATATGATTATGATGAGGATGTATGTGCATATAGTGTGTTTACATATGCATGGTTGCAAGGTAAGTTATGCTTGGATGCATGAATGGCATGTACTATGCTATGATTGTTATGATTGAATTGTGTGATGCACTGAATTGGATCTTTTACCTGCTGAGTGGTTGTACTCACCCCTTCGGGGACCAATATTTCAGATTAGAAAGATGCCTCTCCCTACCGTCACGCGGGGCACCTTCTATGGCCTCCCATCGGATGTAGAGGTAGAGTGTACGGAGTTTGACTGTGTCACCGTCCCTGGACTGACATTTGTGCGAGTGCAAGTGCTGGTTATGTACGATGTGGGCCTAGCTGAGGGTCCTGTCATTCATGAGTTTCTGTCAGTTCATGTCTGCCGAGATGGAGTGTTTAAGGGGATGTTGCCGCCGCCACCGCCCGACGCACCAGGATGGGTGTGATGGTCGCGTGAGGGTAGAGAGCTGATGTTTCTTTTTGGGAGTAGCTGCCACTGATAGATGGAGGATGACACGCGATCGACTATAGGGGTTGGAATATCCTTTTGGGATGTGGCCAAGTGTAGCTAAAAATCTTGGCTTTCTTTTGTTGCATCGACTAGAGAAAATCCATCATGAAAATATGTAAATAAAAGTGGCTTGGCTTTATCTTTTCCTATGGAAATTAGTGGTGTGCATTGTATCATGATTGTTGGAGGGAGAGATGGTGATATTAAATTATGCTTCCGCTAATAAGTCGCGCTGGGACCGTTTTTAAAAAAAAAAATGCCTATGAACTACGACGCTTCTACTAAGAGATGTAACTAGTGTCTATTAGGTGTAGCGATAGGTGCCTGTAGCGACCTAAGGTGTTTCAGGGTGCCATAGTATGTTCCCAAATTTGTTGATTGTCAATTGAAACAACGGGTCCATCATCATTTGAAATTGACGTGTTATTTTTATATGCCTCTCTGTTGTAACAAGCTATTGAATTATATTATGAGACATGAAGTGACTGAGTTAGAAAATTAAACAGGGCTAACTCAATGCATCCTTTTGGAAATGGCTTCAAAATGATTTTTTTTTTAAATGAGAATTTTTGGGTGAGGAAGCATGAAGAAGTTCAACCCTTGGAATTTCTCCATGGATGATTTTTTCTTTTCATTGTTGAACATCATCACGGGTTAGTTTGGTGTACCTCAACATGCCCTCAAAACAAAACTTTGTAATTTTGTTGATCTTCAATATATTACACTTATTGAATGGAAAATGCAACAATCAAGCCCTATGGAAATGAAAATTCCTAGAAAACCAATTAAAAATCCTATAAAACAATAAAAGTTCCCGTGTTGGGGAATAAGTGAGAATCGAAACCTCCCTACATAGAGGGATTTAGAGTGGAGCTCTAAGTTCGCTCAAGATCAATGTCCACATCATCCTTTTGATTAGGTGAAGAATTTAACTACTAGTTGGTTATCAAGCTCTGAAGAGTAAGTGCTCCTTTATCTAGTAGGCTTTGGACTTTATGCTGGAATTTAACTAATTGGTCAAATGTCCAATTTCAACCATATGATACTCGTAGCTCTTCGATGGATTCAACCACGGGTGATGTTCGACATGATAGGTGGTGACTCTTCAGCCACTAGGCCTTGCCATTGTAGAATAGGCAAGAAATCTGACAATGGTGCTGGTAATGCCGTGAATTGACGACGTGGTCTCCGCTCCTTAAGCCTAGGGAAGTAACAGTAACCAGTCCAATAAGGTTGAACATAGATGGTATTTGGATTCACTAAATCCCTTACACGTTCAACTGCAGCCATTGGCTTGAACCGCCTAGGCTTCCTTTCCTTAATGCATGGGCTCGACCTCTCGGATAAAGCTTTTTGTCTCGCCACTTTAAGGGAATTGGATAAGTCATGGGGTAATAAAGCCTCTCTTTCAGGATCAACGAGGATTGGTTCTCCTTCGATCATGGTCTCCAGGGTAGAACTAGGAGGCAAGGTCGCGAGGCTTTGGCTCGGAGTAGGCTCCGCAGCATTGACCTCATCAGTTGGTTCTTTGTTTGTCTCAACTAGGAACTTCTCGGCAATAGGATCTTGTTCAATGGTCCCTCCCTTATGCAAGGCTACCTCAATCGCTCGCCTATGGAAACAAGTTGATCAAAAGATTCAATAGTCAAGCACGCCTTTGGCTTTGATATTCATGCGAGAGAGCTTCCATGAATAAACCCACCCATTCTTCCTCTATTGGCTTTTGGCATATATGAGCGGCCAGGTTTCTGCAGCTAGTGGCATATGCCTTGAAAGTTTCACCCCCCTCCTTCCTTGTGCGGGCTAAATCTTCATGAGATGGAGTGATGTTGATGCCAACTTTGTACTCTTCGCGGAAAGCATGAGTCAATTCTTCCCAAGATTTGAGGAGACTAATCTTCTTCACAATGTAACACTACAAGGCTGCCCCAGTTAGACTTGATTGGCACAACTGAATTATCTTTTGTTCAAGGTAGGCCTGCAACTGAATCTTCGGGCAAGAGATGTTGGGGTCCTTCTGGCACTCTGGCATTTTGACTTCTTCCTAGACTTTGACAGTGGCATAAGCAAATAAATCAATAGAGCCTTGCAATTGACTAAGCTCCTCCATGATTTTTGCAAAGTGCTCATCTTGCTCACCTCTTGGCATATCGATAGGGATTGCAAGGGTGGCCAATACGGGTTCGTTGACCAAGTTGGGCATAATGTCCTCAGCAACTACACCCTTATCTTCATCGGTGGACTGTTGTGGCACCACTGTTTTAGTTTGTGATGAAATAGATGGAGAGCTAAGCTTAGTCTAAAGATACCCCACTTGCTTCAAGAGCTGTTGAAAAGTAGTGAAGATTTGTTCCATGCCGTTCTCAATAATGGCAAGATGGTTTAGCACTTCACTTTGATTAATCATTCTTGCTGGTGGCCATGTACAAACAGCCGATGGTCAACGATCCATAATCACCTAGTTTGAATATCGACTTTCTGAATTTGAATTGATGGACGTTGGGTGATTGTTGGTCACTGATAGAGGCAATGCAAGAATAAAGGGTAAGATAAGAAAATGGCCCATGAAATGGTGTTTCCTCATTTCATTTTTGATTGGCAAAAGAATAAAATCAACGATTGAATTAGATTGTCATTGTGACATTCTGATTTTCAATCCCATCCTGACTAAATGAAATGGGCTTTTCATCGACACATCTATAGTCTTTTTCTCTGAGTTGATCACTCACGAGACAACTAATCTATCAGGTGAAGCCGTTAAGGGATTTAAACGCGACTAAATTGAGAATTCGATCAGAAATCGACTACTCAACTGTGCTAATTTGCAAGGGCCAATATGGCATCGTTAAAATCGATTAGAGACCAGAGATAAGTTGATTCGACAGAGACATGTAATTAAATTGTGGGTGATTCCACCTGATTACAAAATTCTTGTCAAACGGCACTAAACAGATTTTTCTGTCGATTCTGTACCCTGTGCCCATAATTGAAACCTTGAGATTTTTACGACAATCGAGAGTCGCCAATGAGTCGAAGATGCATAATGAGGATAAAAAATAATCGACCACGGGTCAAATGCGTTAAAAATTCCTAAAAGCTACCTGGTAGGTTAAGTCACACTAAAATCGCGTCCGATTGAAATTAACCATGAAATTGAATCTGGTTTCAAGAATCGAAAGTTCTAGCGTGTCACGATTTATTTTTAGGACGTCGACTCATCCTTTGAAGAATTTTCGGTGAGCCTGGGATTTCGGCGAAAAATCAAGATTGGGCAATTTAGAACCGGGAAATTCGGAGGGGCCAAATTGAGTGCATTTTTTGCCTTCAACTTGGATCAATTGGTGAGGGAAATGGTGGAAATTTATTTGGGCTTCCTCCTCAACAATTTGGCCATTGAATTGAGGTTAATTGGAGTGAAATTGAGTTGCTCTGGTGAGGAAATAGCATGAAATTCGTCGACCATGGGGGCTGCAACATTTGGGCATCAATCCTTGGCTTGTTGGAGAAGATTGCGAGGGGTAATGGCTGTGGATCAAGGCTGAAAACTTTAGGGGCTTCTACTCTAGTGTTTTAGATCTTTTGGCATGATTTTGAAGGCCTTTGTCCCCCCTTCCAGCAGTAGTAACTTCTTCTTCTTCTTTTTCTTCTTCTTCTTCCTCACTCCCTCACTTTCCATTGTTGCTGAATCAAAACCAAAGAACCAGCAAAATAGCCACCAGCCCTGACCGAAACAGCCAGCTCCCCTCTGCCGCCATCCAAGCCACTGCCATTCCAACCGAGCCGCCCGCACGCCCGCCAGTCGCCCGCGAGGCTAGCCCTGAACCGTATGCCTCCGCCCGCGACCCCATCTCGTGCGTTCGCCATCCAACTCGTCAGCCACCTATCGAGCCACCTTCGCCCGCCATTCCACTGCTTCAGCTTGTCCCCGTTGCTGCTTGGCCTGTCCCACTGCTCGATTAGCATCTCGCCAGCCCGAGCCCAGCCTCCTGGTTCGGCCCAAAGAACCGAGGGCCAGCTCCAAGCAGTGGGCTATTTGACTGTTTTCAGCCTAGTCCAAGCCTCCTTGGGTGTCCTCATAGGCCCGAGCCTTGCTCGCCCCCACGTCACTGTCCTTGTGAACTGATTTATTTGCTAATCCGATGAGTTTACCTCCTAAACTCTAATTAGGGGGTTAATTATGCTTAGGTGAGGTTTAGATTAGGCTAAGTGAGATTAGAGTAATTAGTTAGATTATTTAGTTAATTAGATTAATTAGTTAGGCCAATTAGGTGGTTAGTTGATTTATTTAGTTAGTTTAGTGGGTTATTATGTATCTAGCCTAGGTAGATTATGTCACACCCCGATCCTCTGGGCACGTGCCCATCCCTCCTTGGTCAATTAAATAGCAACGTCCTAGGATGTGTCGCCAACCCATTCTTTTTAATGCGCATGTGGAAGCAAATAAATAAATCCCCAAACAACAACAATATGTGATAGAAAAGTAGGGCCATAATTTGTGAAATCTAAACCACACTTTTATACATAGTAGACTATGTCATATACATGCTAGCCAGTATTTACAAGGTCTACAAAAATGTCAATCCTCAAGACAGGCTACTCCATGACTTGCTAGTTCGACTCAATTACTGATTTGACAATCTCCACAGGGTCAGGACGAGACAACGGGTTCTCCACTACACCATCAAGAGGGTCAGTTGGGTCCTCGTTCAAGGTAGCATCAATCAGCACAGCGGGGATATCAAAGGTCATAAGGGGACTTAGCTTAACACCATTGGGAGCGTAGCGATACCACGCCATGAATCGATTGGGTATTTCCTGATGTGGAACCTCTTCGACCCAGAAAGTGGACACAACTAGCTCATAGATCCAAAAAACTTCCGGGATCGGGGAAACTAGAAACCCGCTCGATAACCCTTATGGGACGACCATGGCGCCTGGGGGGATTCGCCATCTAAGAACCTGAAAATGTTATCCCACAACGAGATGAGACGGCGTCTCGGCAAGTTTACCCCCTAAGCCCCAACTAGGAAGGAAATATGCCCCAAGGGCTATCTAAGCACAAACACGAGTTAGAGGACTTACCTTTGCCTCCGTTCCTTCTTGCAAGTCAGCACAATTCATAAATTCACTAAATCACATCAATAAATCATGTCATCACATCGGATCGAATCATCGATCAATTGACTTAGTCGATTTCATGTCATCAAGATCATCTCTTAATCAAGCTATTCAATACTATTTATAAAGTTTGATCATATCTAGGACTGCTCACACTAAGCTGAAAATAGACAGTATAGCTCGCACTAAGCTGATAAATAGTGTATTGTTCTCGTTAAGCTGATATATCAAAGCCATCAAGCTGATATAGTACACAAATAATGCTCTACAGAGGCTATTAAGGTGTACTACTCTCGCTAAGCTGACATATCCAAGCCTGTAGGCTGATATAGTACACTTGCAAAGCTCACTAGAAGCTGCTCAGGTATATTGCTCTCGCTAAGCTAACATATCAAACCATCGGGCTAATATAGTATATCGGTATACTGCTCTCGCTAAGCTGACATACCAACCATCGGGCTGATATAGTATACCCATGATGCTCACTCTAAGCTGATAAAGTATACTGCTCGTGCTAAGCTGACATATTAGAGCCCATATGTTGATATAGTATATTATTCTCACCATTTGAGAATGCCACCATTTTTTATCCTTCATGGTAAAAATAATCGTGTGTGGGTACACGGTCGGCCTTAGCTAAAATACAATGATTTCCCTTTTGAAAATCCCACTAATTTTAATAGTCCACAAAATATTTTTGGCGTTGCAAACCAACACTTGGTTATTTTCCAATCAATTACTGAAAATAATAAATTTTAGGATAAATACCCCAAAATCACAATTCACACTCAATTTGCACCAAATAACAATCAAATTAATAAATCAACCACACCATTGCAATTAGCACAAAATTCCGGTCACCGGTTATTATGGTCTAATTTCCGAAAAATAATTAATTAATTAATTACTGAAAATAATTATTAATTGCAAATAAATAGGACTTAGGCACGAAAGGCCTAATTAAAAGCCAATACAGGTTCGGAAAATTCCCAAACCTATCTAAATAAATACTACGACTTGTTTACCTGCTAATACACTAATCTAACCACCTAACATGCATCAAGGACTAACTAAATCACTAATCCATTCTAACTAACCACCTAATCCTAATTTAACTAATCAATCCTTAAGCGTCATTAACTTACTAAGCAGGGATTAATGAGTTAAACTCACTTGATTAATGATCCGCTCGGACCAAAACGATGGGGACACGGAGAAAATCAACAATCTCCAAAGGGGTAGCACCAATAGGAGCCCGGACCGGGCCGAAATCAGCCACAAAGCCTGCGACGGGGCTACTCGGTCCTGAATCAAAGCGGGTGGAGCTGCTGGGCTCGGTTCATTGGAACAAAGCTGCTGTAGGGCTTCAAAAGGGCTGGCCGTGTGACTTCGGTGGGGTTGTTGTACGTGAAGATGGGTTGAAGTAGGCTGACGTTGGAGCAGTCTCAGATGGAGGAGATGGGCCACGATGGAGTAGCAAATTTGGTCGAGGATGGATGTTGCTGGAGTCAACTCTGGCCTTGTTAGATGTTGTTGTTGACTCGGTGAGGAGCTGCACATGAAGTGTTGTCTTCGTGGGGCTGGAAGAGGAAGAAATGGTTGAAGGTGGAGGATGAGCTGGCATAAAGATGTTGCTATATGGTGGGGGCATTGGTGCCGGTCCGTGAAGAAGGGGAAATGAAACTGTAGAAGATAACGTAAAAGTGGGAAGCAGCTGGTCGAGCGCGAAGAAGAGAGGAAGGAGAGAGAAATATTTCGGCCAGGGGGGGAAAGAAACGTGCGTGGATGGATAAGGATGAGGGGTCAATAGTCAAAGAAGGAAAATCAACGGCAGACCATGGCAGGGCATCAGTTAGATGGGGGGGGCTTGGTCGGCTGAAGGGGGAAATGAAAATAACCAAAACACAATTAGTTTTTTGTTCAACTTCACACAACAATAACAATTGGTCAAGTGACAACCTGAATTTTCAGATTTTGTTTTTGATTAAATAAATCGGGCCCTTCATCGATGCGCCTATAGTGCTATTCTCTGAGCTGATCACTCACGAGATAACTAAACTATATGGGAAAGCCACTATGGGATTTTAACGTAATTGACTTGAGAATTCAATCAGGAATCGACTGCTTGACCGTGTTGATTTGCAAGGGTCATTACGGCACTGTCAAAATTGATCAGAGATCAGAGATAGGTTGATTCGACTTAGATATGTGATCACAATGTGGGTGATTCCACCTGATTGCAAAATTCTCGTCGATCGACACTAAATTGATTTTCTGTTGTTTTAGGTACCCTGTGTTTGTAATTGAAATCTTGAGATTTTCACGACAATCGAGAGTCGCCAATGTGTCGAAGATGTATGTTGTGGCTCGAAAATATTGGACAACGGGTCAATTGCACAAAAAATTCCTAAAAGCTACCCAATATGCTAGGTCATGCTAAAATCGCTTCAGATTGAAATTAACCGTGAATTTGAACCCAATTTTAGAAATTGCAAGTTCTGTCTTGTCACGATTCATCTTAGGAACGTCAACTCATCCTCCGAAGAATTTTCGGCGATTCCGAGATTTTTTCGAAAAATCGATACGTATTGTTCGGAAATCGAACAAAAATTTGGATGGCCAAATTCAATGGAATTTTGGCTTCTATACCGAGCTTTATGGCAAAGGGGACTTGCATAATTTTTATGGGCTTTTTCCTTGGCGAATTTGGGCATTGATTTGGAGAATTGGTGAAGAAATTGAAGATTATTTGAGTAAAATTCGGAATCATGGAAGGGGTGCAATTTTTAGTATCAGTTTGGATTAATTGGTGAGATTTAATTTGTTGGAAAATTATCAAGAGACAAAGCAATTAATTAAGTGGATAAATTATGGACCTTGCGACCCCTTTTTCCCAATCTTCTTGATCAAGCTAAGCCAGCTGCCTCCCGTCGCTGTCTCTCTCCCTCCCTGCCTTATCTTCTCTTTCTTTGGACGTGGCTTCTCTTTTCTTTATCTCCTTCAATCGACACCAGCTCCCACAAAGTAAAACAGAACCGAAGCCCTTCATTTCTCTTCTCCACCAGCGTGTCTCCTCTGCCATAACCGAGTCAACATACTTACAAGTGAAGCTCCACCGTTGACCCCGCAATTCCACGTGGCCATCTCCACCAAGCCCACTGAATATGCCCCGCAATTCCCTCTCACGCTACCAGCTCGCCCCTGCTCCTCCACCTTGCATCTTTATCGGTCAAAACCCACCAGCAGAGGGCCTCGACGTTGATCGAAGCACCTGCCAGCACCATTGATCCTTCTTCATCTGCCACAAAGACCCCCCACCGAAGTCCATCTTCACGTTCGTTTCCCCTCTACCTTGCCGCAATACCTTCGTCCACAACACCAACTACCGAAGCTGCTGCAGCTGCCATCCATCCTTGTCCATGCGACTTCAATGGTCAACCAGCAAAGCCCAGTTGACCCCAGCAGGCGAAGCCCGAAGCCCAGCGTCCCCCTTGCTGCTTCTTTGTTCAGCCCATTTGAAGCCGAAGTCCAGCCCGGCTAATTCAGTCCATGCATTTTTCATCAGCCGATGCAGCCCATGAACCTCAACCCACTTGAAGTCAGCCCATCTTGAAGCCCACGTAGCCAAGCCTAACCGCAGTTTAGCCAAGACCAAGCCCAGGACGAAAGTTCGGGTTTTGGCCGCCGTCGTGCCGCCGTCACGGTGAATCGGCTTTCGCATTAAACCAGTGAGTTCATGCACTAAACTTTTCTTAGTAGGCTAATGACATTTAAGGGGTGTTTAGTTTCAATTAATTAGGGATTAGGTAGTTAGTTAAATTAGATTAGTGATTTACTTAGTTAATTATGCATGTTAGGTGGTTAGAGTAGATTAATTGAGGCCTAGATAAATCGTCTTATTTATCTAGAGTGGTTTTGGAAATTAGACCGAGATAGCCGGTGACTGAAATTTCGTGCTAATTGCAATGTTGTGGCTAGTTTTCTGTAATTGAGTGTTAGATTGTATAAATTGAGTATTGATTGGAATTTTGAGTATTTAATTCGAAAATTTGTGAATTTCAATATTTATTCAGAAAATCCCGGGTGTTGGAGTTTAACACCAAAAAAGATTTATATACTATAAAAAATAGTGGGATTTTAAATTGAAAGATATCACTTTTTCTGGGTTGAGTTGACCGTGTACCCACACACGACTATTTTACCGTGTATTTCTAATACGAAGAAAATATGCTAGGTTCACCATTTTAATGGAGATATTCGAGTGCAATACACGGTGCCCTAGGCCATAATTAAGTGATCGTGTGTTGGTGAAGAGAACTCGTCCCGGCTGTTAAGCTGGACGGCAAGCCCTATATGGGATGCCCCTAACAACAGAAAGCCGGTCGCAGTAGATTCTGGACACGTGCTCCTTCGGGAAAGCCATGTAGGAACGACATAGTTGTGCTCAATGGCGTGAGACAAAGCCCGGCAATGCCAGAAGACCACCGAACAGAGAGTAGACCGTACTATATGCCAAGATCAAAACTAGGAACGCATGATTAATCGAGTTGAATATGTTGGATTATGGGACAAAATTGTGTGATGCAGTATGAGATGGGTCATAATGATTTGGCCCTATAATCAGGACCCTTATGCTTTGTTATAATTGAGTATGGCGTCCCTATTGATGAGCTGAATTGTTACTCCTGTCTCTATGGTTGTCTATGATATGAATTGTGCTGACCTACAAGGTGGATCGGAGACGAGGTAAGTCCCTATAAATGTGTGATTGTGTGGTTAGGACACTTCTAGGCGTATTTCCCTCATAACCGAGGTTTAGAGTGTGAACTCGCTGAGATTTATATCTCTCTGCGTCGTGGGC
This sequence comes from Eucalyptus caleyi, assembly GCA_014182885.2. NCBI lineage: Eukaryota > Viridiplantae > Streptophyta > Magnoliopsida > Myrtales > Myrtaceae > Eucalyptus > Eucalyptus caleyi. The sequence continues at coordinate 43,800,556 of CM024468.2, forward strand.
TTAAATTTTCAGGGCCGTAGAGTGAAGGACTCGGAGCTAAACTGAGGTGATCGAAAGTGTAGGTCAGTTAGGACCGCTTCTTTTTGGAAAGCCAATCTTTTGTAGTCTTTTGACCGTTGATTTCTTGTACATGACTCAATATGTTTATAAAAGCATGTTTGTTTGTGAATATGTTGTCCTACTTTTCTATGCCGAGATGATTACTGTCAGGGGATTTATTATTCACTTCCGCATGTGCAATAAAATGAACGGGTCAATGACTCGTCCCAAGAAGTCACAAAATTTTATCGATTAGAAAGGGATGGGCACGCACTCGAGGATCGGGGCGTGACATCCCCATTTAGTGGTATCAGAGCAAGGTCTGTGTTTGGAGTGATAAGGTGCGATGGGGTCTTAGGATAGTTAGTAGGAATGAGCTCTATTTTTATGTTGATGCATGTGATTGATAGCTGTTTGGTAAATTGATTGTGGAGATCACTCAGTTTCTAATTATGTATGTAATTGGAAATAGGTTTTGTATAAAGTCTACAACATGAGTGATCAGGAGCCGAGGACTCCTAGATAGAGGACCATATCTTGTGTGGCATCCCAAAAATTCAAGACAAGCTCTAAGGTGTATTAAAAAGCCCATAATTAGGTAATGAAATTACCTATGGTTTATGCTTTAGCCATTAGTCTCCTCTTAAGACTAAGTGATATGTGCTTGTGTTCATGAGTTTTTAAATTAGTATTATAGGATAAATTAATGAGAATGATTTATTCTTGGCCATGCACCTCATAGACTAAATTCCTATAGATAAAATGTTACAAGATTTTGGCCATGTGAAATTTAGGACGTGAAATCTATAAAAGAAAGAATTTAAAAGTGAATTGTTAAAAGTGAAATAGGGATTCAATTAGGTTTGGGCCTTAGGCCCAAGAGAGGACATTTAATGGGCCAAGATGGCCGGCCCATTGGAGCCCAAGGAGGGGCTGTCGACCAGCCCATTTGCCGGCCCAATCCAAGCCAAGCCAAGCCCATCTTGCATGTGGCATGCCAAGTGGCAAAAAGAGGCTTGCATGCATTGGCCATTGGGGGAGGCAAATAATCATTGCCAATGATGGAGTTTTGGGGGAATAAAAAGGGAGAGAGAGAGTGGTTGGTGAGGGGTTTCCGTCCAAGCCAAAGGGAGAGAGAGAGTTGCGAGAGAGAGGGAGGCTGAGGAGGAGGAGGAGCTCGCCTGTCGCTGCCCGCACGCCGTTCGTCCGTCGCCGGTGTGCCGTTCGTGTGTCGCTGTCCGCTTGGTCTTTGAGGCAAGTTGGGACTGATTTCCACCCTTGCATGTGTGTCTTGCATGTGTGGTTGAATCCTTGGATGTTTAGAGGTTAGAAATCGAAGTACATGAGGTTTGTTCTCGGAGATGCATGCTGTTTTCGTATGAACTACCTGAACCAGAATCTTGTGAGAGATTTCATGCATGTTTCGAGTTTGATTTTGACCTTGATTCCTCCATGAAAGTTGTAGCTAACATCTTAAACTACAACATATGCAAGTCGGACGGGAAGTGGTGTTTCTAGTGGCGGACAGGTGAGTAACGCGTAAGAACCTACCCTTGGGAGGGGAACAACAGCTGGAATGGGACAAAATGATGGAGATTTAAGGGGTCAAACCCTCATCCTACGAAGACACTAGATCTGGAACGATTTCGCTGACCTTTTGGTAGATCTGTGGTTAGATGTCGATTTTTACTAAGAATCTCTCTTCGATTTCTTCATGAAACTTGTATAAAACATCCTAAAGACTAACATACTCAAATTTGAAGTAAAATGAGCAAGTGTAGCCTAGTGAATCGACTTACTCTTGAAGATGGTAAATCTGGAGACGCGGTACAGGAAACCCGAGACTTCATGGACCCATATGATGACTATACTCTAGATATTTGACTTAGATCTCTAAATGAAAGTTGTAGGGGACCTTTTGAAGTAAAACATATCCAAATTTCAGAGGAAAATAAGAAGAATAAAGGGGTGAAAACTCTGTATTTTGGAGATGACTACACTTGACGTTTTGGTGCGAGAACCAGAAGCTTCGTACGACTATAGAAAATGACCTAAAACGAATCTGGCCTAGAAATATTCACGAAAAATCTACTTTAGTGTCTTAAATATAACCTGGTAAAATTGCATAATTTTCTGAGGTCGTTCAGGTATTTTAATCGAATTATTTCGAAAACTGCTCATTCTGTTTCTATCCGAAATTGCATTGCTGTATTGGTGTGAATCATATCTCTTTGTGTGGAACTCTACTGGGCATGTATTTTCATGAAATTGCTATCTTATTGTCTTATCTATCACATGCCTTGATTTCATGATTTTTGAAAAGCATATGGATATTTAATTTAAATATTTTCTAAAAATGGTACATGCTGGAATTTTGTAAAAAGGCATGAAATGTGGACCATTTTAAATTGCATGGACTCCATGAATTGTATTGATTGGATGATAGTGTCTTGATGCATGTATCATAATAGATTGAGATGCATGTATGAATTCAATGATGAATATGATCTTGATTGCCATCACATCATATGCCATGTTAAAAATGAACTATAATTGGAGATGAGAATTGAGATAAATGTGGAAGCTGTTGGAGGTAAGCCGACGATGCCCCAGGAGTGTCGGGATGCCCGGTGGTATACGGTACATAATTCCAGAGGAGGCCTGGTGTGACACCCCGAACCCTTCGTAGGTTGTCACCAGCGCCAATGTTACTCCTTATTACCTTTCTCCTTAGAAGATGCGTCGTAATTCATAGACACATTTTTTTTCTTTTTCTTTTTTTTTCTTTTTTTAAACAAAACGGTCCCAGCGCAACTCATTAGTGGAAGCAATTTAAAACATCACCATCTCTTCCCCTACCAACCATGATACAAATACACACCACTAATCACCATAATTTTATAAACACGCCACAACACTTTATTTACATATATTTTCAAGATGGGACTTCTTTTGGGTCGGTACATCAAAAAGGAAAAGCTAGGACTCAGCCATGTCCAGTCTAAAACCTCAAAAAGAACCCTCGACCCTCTACATCACACGTGCTCAACTCCCATCATATGTGTCAGCTAACTAACTCCCAAAAACACAGCCCCTACTCGTCGCGCATAGGTCTCACACCCAGTTCGGTGCGTAAGGCGGTGGCGGCGGTAGCATCCCTCTCATCACCCCATCGTGGCGAACGTGGACGGAAACAAACTCCTGAACGACCGGCCAGGCCTATGTCGTATGAAACAAAATAGCGCACACGTATGTAGGTGAGTCCAGGTACAGAAGGATAGCTGAACTCCTCGCACTCTACCTCGACGTCGGACGGTAACCCGTAAAATGCACCCCGCGCGACGGCAGGAAGCGGCATACTTGCTAATCTGAAATGTTGGTCCCCAAAGGGGTGAGTACAACCACTCAGCAGATAAGGAATCCAATAACAACTCAATGCATCATACAAATCATACATGCATTGCAGGCGTTACTTACCTTGAAGCCATGCGCATACTATCATGCATCATCATATCAATTTATAACACATACATGTGTATCATCATCGTATCATACATGTCATCATCATCATGACATCATTTCATCACGCATGTCATCATCATCATGACATCATCACATTACACATGTCATATCATATATCATCATCATTATCATCACCATGCATATCATCATGCATATCATATCATGGGTGATCATCGTTATTTCACATCACATATCATAATCATCATCATGCATATCATCATCATCATCACCATGTATATCATCATCATCATGCATATCATCATCATCATCACCATGTATATCATCATGCATATCATCTTGCATATCATCATCATCATCATCATGCATATCATCATGCATATCATATTATGGGTGATCATCGTTATTTCACATCACATATCATCATCATCATCATCATCATCATGCATATCATCATGTATATCATATCATGGTTTTATTTCCACTTTTTGTTTTCAATTTGATCACCACATCACCCATTCCTCAAATCATCAATTTCATCATCCCCTCGGGCAAAGACCTCCGAGGCTTCCGGCATTCAGCCTCCCAGGCCACCGGGCATCCGGCCCCCCACATTCCGGGCATCTCGTATCTCAACTAGCATCACGAGGCATTCCCTTCGGGCAGAAACCTCCGACAGGGCTTCCAGCATTTACACTCCCTGGCCGGGCATCCCGCACCCCAATCCTGGCATCGCGAGGCATTTCCCTTCGGGCAGAAACCTCCGATAGGGCTTCCGGCCCCCCACATTCCGGGCATCCTGAATCTCCCAAGGAATCCGGCAATGTATCTCTATACATTCCGGCCATCATCCTCCACCACAACCATTTCCTCATTTCCCATTATCCACATTTACCAATATTTTGATCTCAATTTAACATGGCATATGGCGTGACATCAAACAAGTCATACTTGGCATAGCATTCACATATGCATCACAATTCAATGTCATACATACACCAATATCTCATCATACATGCAACAATGTATAATTATTTATTAATAATCTCAGTGGAATTTATGGCCAATAAAATAATCCATTTTTTTATATTATTTTTTTATTAAATAAATATTAAATTCAATATCTATAAATTCCCAAAATTATAAAAATTCAAGCAATTATTAAACAAACCAATAGGATGACAATTTCATGCAAAATTCATGGCCAAATTGAATTTCACACAATTTCACAATTTCCACAAAACAACAAATAATATTCAGATAAAACCAGAATGCACAGTTTCCAAAGAAATTCAATTAAAATATCCATACAGTCTCCAAAAATTACGAAATTTTACCGAGTTATAGCCCAGACATTTTCGTACAAATTTCATCCAGAACTCCATGCCAGATTATTTTTAGATTATTTTATACGACCTCACAAAGCTTCTGGACCCATTACCGCATCGTCCAGTGTACATATCACCGAAATATTGAGATTTTACCTACCTATTCTCTTTCATTTTCTCTGAAATTTGGATATGTTATACATCAAGGTATCCTATACAAGTTTCATGAAGAGATCTAAGTCAAATAACCAAAGTATAGCCATCATCTATGTCCATGAAGTATCGGGTATCTCAGAATACATCACCAGAATCATTGTCTTCAAGATCTAGTTGATTTACTAGGCTTTACTTGTTAATTTAACTTCAAATTTGAGTATGTTGTAGTTTAAGATGTCTCCTACAACTTTCATGAAGAAATCGAAGTGAGTTTCTCATCACAAACCAACATGCAACCACGAATCCAGCAAGAGGTCAGTAAAAGCTCTCCAGATCTGAGGTCTCCATAGAATAAGACTTTAACCCCTCAAATCTTCATCATTTTCCACGAAATTTCAGTATGTTATATTTCAAGATGTTAGCTACAACTCTCGTGAAGAAATCGAAGCCAAAATCGGACTCTAAACACACATGCAAGCTCAAACAAGTTACTGACTCACACGATCCGAGCAAGAACAGCCACACCATTCACACACAACTCATCCATGCTTCGGTTTTTCTCATCTAACACCCAAAAGCTCAACATGCAAATGACATACAAGCATGCAAGAGAAGCTAGAGGACTCCCACTTGCCTCTAGACCGGTCGGTCGATGGCGTAGGGCGGCGAACACAGCGGCTCCTCCTCGGCTCCGCCTCCTCTCTCTCTCGGCCACTCCCCCTTTCTCTCGAAATCTCTCTCTCTCTCACTCTCTCTCTCGGCCAAATGGAAAAATCCGGCCACCTTCTCTCTCTCTTCCTTCTTATACCCCCCAAAGCTCATGATTTGTAATGATTGCTTTGCCTTAACCATGGCCAATGCATGCCCTTCTTTGTGCCACTTGTCTTATTGAATTTTTGAATTTGATTTGGGCTTCTTGGGCTTGGGCTTTTGGGCCGGTCGACCACTCCTCTTGGGCCTCTATAGGGCCAGCCAACTTGGCCCATTAAAAGCTTAGGCCAATGGGCCTAAGGCCCATCCTAAAAATTGACCTTTTCCTCTTCTTTTTTTTTTTTTTGAAATTCTTCTATTAATATTTTTCAATTTCAATATTTCATCTTGGCCAAAGTCTTGGGGCATCATGTTTATTGAAATTCACTTTATAAAGTGCATGGCCAAGCATAAATTATTAATCTATCAAATTTAAATTTTCACAATCATATGCACAAATCATCTAATTAAAAGACTAATGGTTAAAGCATAAGCCATGGAAATTTTTTTAACACACCTTATGGCTTGGCTTTGAATTTTTGGGATGCCACACCTGGTGGTATGTCGGTACGTAATTCCAGAGGGCAGGGGAAACCATTTTCATGGCGAGCCTCGGAGATTCCCCGGGAGTGTCGGGATGCTCGGTGGTATACGGTACGTAATTCCAGGGGAGGCCTAGTGGTATGTTGGTACATAATTCCGGAAGCCTGGCAGGTATTGTGTCAGGGGATACCTCGCGATGCTAGATGGGATGCGAGATGCCTGGCTAGAAGGGTAAAGGCCGGATGCCCAGTGGCCTAGTGGCGTAATTCCGGAGGGTCCTCGTGATGCTAGTTGGGATACGAGATGCCCAGAATGTGGGGGTGTCGGATGCCCGGTTGTATCTTGGATACATGCCCGGATGGTTCTCGCAATGCTAGGATTGGGCACGAGTGATGAATGTGGGATGCAAACATTGGTCCCGGGAAAGAGAAATGTGACGGTCTAATATGAAAAGATGAAATTGAGAAATTGAAATTGAAATATACATGATGATATATGCATGACATGATGATATGTGGTAACAATGATGGCACATGTGATATGATGATGATATGTGCATGGATGCATGGTAATGATGATGGTACATGTGATATGATGATATGATGATGATGTTACATGCATGGATGCATGGTAATGATGATGGTAAGTGTATGATATGATGGTGATGTCTATATGATGATTATGGTACATGAGGTATGATGACATGTGCATGATGCCATGGTATGTTGTGCATGGATGCTTGTATGACATGTGATGCTATGATTGTGATGATTGCATGGCATGATGTATTGAGTAGTTTATTGGTCCTTTACCTGCTAAGTGGTTGTACTCACCCCTTCGAGGACCAACATTTCATATTAGTAGATGGATTGAGCAGTTGGATATGACCGTGAGGAGGAGGATAGCAAAGGAGGGAACTTTTGGATGCCGACACTAATCGATGGACTCTAAAGTATACAACTGTTGGAAGAGATATCGATCATCTTTTGAAGTATAGCCTAGTATAGAAAACTATGGCATTTTGATGTACCGATGAATGATGTCCATATGGTTTAAGTGAATAAAAGTGTACGGCTTTTACCTATAAATGTTTAGTTGGTGTGCATCGTTTTCTGAATATAGGGAAGGGAGTTGTTGGATGTGCTTCCGTATATAAATTGCGCAAGGGACCGATCTAAAAGATGCAAACCCCCAGGTTGTATGGACCCGCTACGATTGAAATGGTATCAGAGTGACATGTTATTAAGAAAAGTGAATGGTAAGTGAACTGTGGTGACCCTAATTGGATCGGGGGTCGTCGAGGGGTGCCACATCTTGAGTGACTCGGGGTAGGACGCCGATAAGGGTCGGTACCCAAGCTAGCCGAGGTAGAGCGCAGGCTGAGGCCAACACAAGTAGAGTAGCACTGCCGCTGGTTGGTGCTGGGATAGCAGCACCCGGTGATCCCAGGTTCGAAGGGATCATGTAGGCACTTCAGATGATTGGAGATCTGACGGGGTAGCAGGCCCAAAATTAAGCCGTTGCTACTGCCGCAGCCGCTGTTACACCTACTGAAGTTCCATAAGGGAACATGGTTGTCGAGAGACCAATTCATAAGCTCATTGAGTAGTTCCTAAAGTTGCAACCGCCGAAGTTCACAGGAACAGGAGATCCCGAGGCTGCAACTCTTTGGATCTAAGAATTAGAGAAAGTGTTTGCACTGTTGAGGTGCATTGAAGAGGAGAAGGTCACCCTTACAGTAGTATATCAACTACAGGGGATTGCTAGTACTTGGTGGAGGGTCACCAGAGAAGAGGTATTCCCAAAAGGCATGGTTCCAGAGTGGAATGCCTTTGTTAGAGCATTCAACGGCAAATATTTCTCCAACTACGCCAAGCAACTGAAGATGGCAAAGTTTCTATGCCTTCGTCAAGGTCAATTGATTGTGGGCCAGTACGAGGCGAAGTTCGCTGAGTTATCGCAATATGCTCCTAGATTGATCGAGGATCCCGAGAAAAAGGGATGAGGTTTACAGATGGCCTCCGACCGGAGCTAAAAATCTGCTAGTACCACTCGATCTAAAGAACTATAACGAGCTTTACGGTCGAGCCCAATTGATAGAGAAAAATATGAATGAACAAGCCATTGCATCTGGGTTGCGGTTTGAGTCTAACCAGGATAGGAATCGGTTTGGAAAGAGACCGATGACCGGAGGAAGGTATCCTATTCTGCCCAACAGGAAGGGTGGAATAGGAAAGTTCGAATCGAGATAGAATGATGCGTGTCATTTCTGTGGAAGACGACATGGGTCGGCCCCGTGTCACTCTAGTCCGGATGCTTGTTTTGAGTGTGGCCAGCAGGGTCACATGGCCAGGAATTGTCCTAGGAGATAGATGGGGCTGTTGCAGTTGCCGTCACCGCCATAGATGGGTCAAAACCAAGGACTTCTGCCACCGAATGCACAACAAGGCAGACTGATCAGATCTTCAGCTCAAGGAAAGACGTATGCTATCACCATAAGACACACAAAGGATGCGCCTAATGTGATTACAGGTACTATCTCGTTGAACGACCATGCCGCTTATGCTTTATTTGACCCTGGAACTACTCATTCATTTATAGCTAAGTAGTATGTTAAGTTGGTAGGATTAATTCCTGAGTTGTTGGAGTCAGTGATTAGTATATCGACACAATAAAAGGAAAAGGTGTTAGCTATAATGGGTTGTCCTAGTTACACGTTAGCGATTGGTGAGCGAGAGGGGAAGATAGACTTGACAGTCCTAGCCATGTATGCTTTTGACATGATAATCGGCATGGACTGGCTCACCAAGCAACGAGCTAAGATGGACTACTATCGCAAGACAATTCAGTTTAACTCGATAGAGGGTGAAAGTTTGGAGTTTATTGGGAGTCGAGGAGGACCATCGATTATCCTAATCTCGTTAGTAAAGGCAACCTGGTTGTTAGACGAGGGTTGTCAAGGTTACCTGGCGACTGTCATGGATATGACAGTTGAAGAGCCGAAGATCGAGGACATTGCAGTGGTTCAAGAATTTCCAAATGTGTTCTTGAAAGAATTGTCAAGGTTGTCGCTAGAAAGGAAGATCGAGTTTGTGATTGAGTTAGCCCTCGGGACAGAGATAATTTCTAAGGCTCCTTACTGGATGGCGTTGTCGAAATTAAAAGAACTGAAGGTGCAGATGCGAGAATTGTTGGATAAGGGATTCATACGTCCTAATGCATCACCTTGGGGTGCACCAGTTCTGTTCATAAAGAAGAAAGATGGTTCATTACGCCTGTGCATGACTATCGTCAACTCAATCAGGTGACGATCAAGAACAAGTATCCACCCCCGGAAATTAACGACTTGTTTGATTAGTTGCATGGAGCGTCAATATTTTTGAAGATCGACTTGAGGATGGGATATCATTAGTTGAGGATCAGAAAAGAGGACATATCGAAGTCAGCGTTTCATATACGATACGGCCATTATGAGTTCACTATAATGCCGTTTGGACTAACGAATGCCCTAGCTGCTTTCATGGATTTGATGAACCGATTTTTCAAGGAATATCTGGATTAGTTTGTGATTGTGTTCATCGACGATATCCTAGTATACTCGAGAAGTCTAGAGGAGCATGAAGGACATTTGAGATTTGTACTGCAGACACTGAGGAATCATGAACTGTAGCTAAGCTTAGCAAGTGCGAGTTTTGCTTGACTTGTGTTGCTTTTCTAGGTCACGTGATTTCAGGAGAAGGAATCTCCATGGACCCGTCCAAGATCGAAGAAGTGATCAACTAGCCAAGACCGACTACAGTGAAGAGATCAGAAGTTTTCTGGGTTTAACAGGGTATTATAAAAGGTTTGTGGAAGGGATTTCAGCATTAGCGTCGCCATTAACTCGACTATTGAAGAATGAAGAGAAATTTTTCTGGACAAACAAGTGCGAGTGTCGTTTTCAAAAGCTTAAGTAGAAGCTGACTACCGCACCTACACTGACCATACTATCTGGTCATGGAGGATATGAGATCTATAGTGATGCGTCGTTCAGAGGACTAGGTTGTGTGTTGTTGTAGCATGGTAGGGTTGTTGCATACGCGTCCCGTCAGTTGAGACCTCATGAGCTGAATTACCCGACGCATGACCTAGAACTCACAGCAATCATTTTCACGTTGAAGATTTGGAGACATTATTTATGTAGAGAAAGATTCCAGATCTTCACGAACCATCAAAGTCTCAAGTATTTATTCTCTTAGAAGGAGTTGAGTATGAGACACCGTTGCTGGATGGAACTCCTGAAGGACTATGATTGTGATATCTTATATCATCTTGGAAAAGCGAACAAGGTCACTGATGCGCTGAGTCAGAACTCTTCAGTAGTGTAGATGTTGATCAAAGAGTGGAATTTACATGAGAGAGATCGAGATTCGGTTTTCAAATTTGACGTAGGCCACCTTTCATGTCTTATGGCCACCCTCATAATTAAGTCGGAAGTACAGATCAAAATTAAGACTCTTCAATCAACGGACCCAAAGATTCAGAAGATCTCACAAGAAGATGTAGAGAAAAGAAAACCCAACTTTCAGATTTCGGAGGACGGAGCGCTAAGGTTCCGAGGACGATTGTGTGTACTTAACAATGTAGCGCTTAAGGAAAAGATTTTGTTAGAAGCTCATCGTAGTAGTTACAGCATTCATCCTGGTAGTACAAAGATATATTAGAATCTTTGTCAACACTATTGGTGGTCTGGTATGAAGGCGGACATTGCCAAGCATGTAGCCAAGTGTCTGACGTGTCAGCAGGTGAAGGCACAGCATTGTAAGCCAGGAGAACTATTGTAACCTCTCGAAATCCCAGAGTAAAAATGGGAGCATATCACAATGGACTCTGTGACGAGCTTACCAAGGAGTCAGAGATGTAATGACTCTATTTGGGTAGTGGTCGATAGACTAACAAAGTCGGCTCATTTCATTGCAGTATGAAAGGACCTTGATTTGGACAGGCATGTAGAATTGTACGTGCGTCAGATAGTTCGTCTGCATGGAGTGCCGGTGACGATTACTTCAGATAGAGACCCGAGGTTCATCGCTACCTTTTAGAAAAGTTTACAAAGTGCTTTGGGAACGAAGCTGCAGTATAGTACGGCTTATCATCCTTAGACGGATGGCCAGTCTGAGAGGACGATTCAAACCCTCGAAGACATGTTGTGAGCTTGCGTGTTGGATTTCAAAGGAAGCTGGGAGGAACAGCTTCATCTTGTCGAGTTTGCCTACAACAACAACTACCATCAGAGCATTTAGAAAGCTCCTTTTGAAGCGTTGTATGGCAGAGCGTGCAGAACACCAGTATATTGGGATGAAGTCACGGAACGGAAAATCACAAGCCTAGAGTTGGTTCAGTAGTCAGCGGATGCAATTGCCGTCATCAGAGACAGATTAAAGATCACTCAGAGCCGCCAGAAAAGCTACGCAGATAAGCACCGGAGACCATTGAAATTTGAAGTTGGTGATAATGTTTTTATGAAGGTGTCACCAATGAGAGGTAGTTCGTGTTTTGGCAATAAAGGAAAGCTGAGTTTGAGGTACGTAGGTCTATTTGAGATTTTGGAAAGAATCGAGACTCTAGCGTATCGTCTTGCATTATCGCCGAGGTTGGTGCAAGTGCATGAGGTCTTTCATATGTTGATGTTTAGGAAGTATGAGCCTAACTTGACCCACGTGCTTAATTTTGAGGAATTGGACGTCGACGATAGAGTATCGTATATTAAAAGCCCGATTCAAATTGTGGATCACAAGGAGCAAATCTTGCACACGAAGACCATCCCATTGGTCAAAGTGGTCTAGTAATACCATGACACTAAATGAGCAACCTGGGAAACTAAGGAGTCGATAAGACGACTGTACCCCCACCTTTTTGTTTAAAGATTGTAATAGGTTTAAATTTCTAGGACAAAATTTTTATAAGAGGGGAAGAGTTGTGATAGCCTGAATTTTCAAATTTTGTTTTCAATTAAATAAATTGGGCCTTTCATTGATGCGCCTATAGTGTTATTCTCTGAGCAAATCACTCACAAGATAACTAGATTATCTAGGGAAGCCACTAAGGGATTATAACACAATGGAGTTGAGAATTTGAATAGGAATCGACTGCTCGACCGTGTTGATCTGCAAGGGTCATTATGACACTGTCAAAATTGATTAGAGATTAGAGATATGTTAATTTGACTGAGATATGTGATCAAAATGTGGGTGATTCCACCTGATTACAAAATTCTCGTCGATTGGCACCAAATTGATTTTTTGTCGTTTTGGGTACTCTGTGTCTATAATTGAAATCTGGAGATTTTCACGACAACCGAGAGTCACCAAAGTGTCGAAGGTGTATGTTGTGGCTCGAAAATAATCGACCACGGGCCAATCGCACTAAAAATTCCTAAAAGCTACCCGATAAGCTATGTCATGCTAAATGTGGGACACTGTGGCACCCTTCGACACGGCCCCCGATCCGCTTGGGTCGCCACAGGTCGCTTAGCTACTTACCTTTTCGCTATGTCCAAATAACATTCCACTCTGATACCATTTCAATTGTAACAGGTTCATAAATCCTAAGGGTTCGTACCATCTCAATCGGTCCCAACGCAGATCATATAACGGAAGCATACTTATTATCTCCTTAACCCATACACAACCAAACAATACAATGCAATACACACCAACTACAAACTTTCATATATATATATATATGCATCTTAGGGCCGGATCACATTTATTTACATACTAATATGGATTTCACACGTCGGTATGACAAAAGGGCCAAGACTATAACTAAGCTCGGCTAAACTCACAAAGAACCCGACTATACATCAAACATGTACATCTATCCATCAGCTAGTGTCAGCCATCTCAAAAAGTGGCAACCTCCACCAGTCACACGCTCCTATCACACCCATCCTGGTGCATCGGCCGGCGGCGGCGGCAGCATCCCCATCATCCTCTCATCTCAACGAACATGGACAGACAAAAACTCTTGTACTACAGGGCCATCAGGCAAGCCCACGTCGTACATGACCAAAACACGGAGGCGGATAAACACCAAACCATGAACACCGAAGCAGGGGTGCTTCGTGCACTCGACCTCGACATTAGATGGTAATCCATAAAACGTACCACGCGTGACATGTGGCATCCCAAAATTTCATGGCAACCTCTGGATGCATTACGACCTATGAAAATGTGATGAAAGTGTTATTGATTTATGTTATGGCCATTAGACAAAAGAATTTTAATAGATTAATGCCGAGTATTTTAATGGAGAATTATTTGGGTAGAAATACATCTTATGTTAATGGATGATCAAGGTTGGTTCTATAAGAGAATTTGATAAGGAAGATTTTGTTCTTGACTATGCATCTTATAAGATTTAATTCTTATTGATTTAAATTACAAAGTTATGTGGCCTTATAAATTTTAATTAGGTGTGTTTATTTAAATGGGGATTAAATGGAATAGGAATAGGAGAGGGTGGGCTGATTTCCTAAGGCCCAAAGCCCGTCCAAAACCAGCCCATGCAGCCCCCCCCATTCGGCGACCAAGGCTGGCCCAAGCCCAACCGAATGAAAGCCCAAGATTGGCCCAAGAAGAAGGCCCATCAACCTTGCATGTAATCGGACAAGTGGAGGCACGCCCATTGCATGGACGTGCAAAGTGTCTTCATCCTTGGGGCCACTTGTCACTTGCATGCAAAACCTAATGATTACAGGCAAATAAGAGAATAAAAGGAAAAGGGGGAGGGGGAATTCGACCAGAAGAGAGAAAAGAGGAAGAGAGTACCGTCCAAAAGAGAGAAAGAGAGGAAGAGAGGAAGAGGAGACGCTGTCGAGCCCGCCTAGTCCCGCCGTCGTTCTTGCTGTGTTTTCTTTGGATTTGAGGCGAGTGAAGTCCTAAAACCTACCCTTTGCATTGATGTGTGTTTGTGTAGTAGATGGTAAGTTTTGGTTGTGGTATATGGGATGAGATTTCGAAGCTTTGAAGAGAGATTCGTTGGTCATGCATGCTGATTTCGGAAAGACCAGTCCGACCGTCCGCGAGTTTGTGTGTTGCATGTGACTTTTTAGTCAGAATCTTGCTTCGATTTCTTTATGAAAGTTATAGAGAACATATTGAAGTATAACATACTGAAATTTGAGACAAAATGGACAAGTATTGTGAGGTGAAACCCTTTTTCTACGAAAACATTAGATCTGGAAACTGTTTTGTTGACCTCTTGGTGATTTCGTGTGTTACATGTGACTTTTTATTTGGAATTTTACTTCGAAATCTTCATGAAAGTTGTAGAGAACATCTTGAAGAATAACATACTAAAATTTGAGATAAAACGAACAAGTATTTCTTGGTGAAACGATTTTCCCTTTGGAGAGACTAGATTTGGAAATTCGTCGTGATGGCCTTCAGTGGTTTTGATGTCTGTAAAGTAACTTTCTTGTTGAAATCTCACTTTGATCTCTTAACGAAAGTTGTAGTATACTTCTTGAGGTAGAACATATCAAAATTTAGAGGAAATGAACAAAAATAGGTCGGTGAAACCGTTGTCTTTTGAAGAAACTGGATCTGGGAAAAATGCTGCTTCAACCTAGTATGATTTCGGGATTTTTATAAAATCATACAGTTAAAATTTGATCAAGTATCCTTAATGAAAATTTTATTTATTATTCTGGGGAACAACATACTGAAATTTCAGAGTAATGACCAATGAAACGATTTTTTTTTCTTCAACACGGGTAGATCTGGAAAATGATACCAAGAATAGGAAAAGAAATCGATTTTTATCTTTTAATCCAAAACGAATTGAACTATTATTTCTTCATGAAACTTGTACCTCTAGGTCTTAAGTACAGCGTGTCCAAATTTCAGAATTTTCTGAGTTTAATTAAGGTTTTAATCGAATTTTTTTCAAAACTGTGCATGGATGATGTTAAGATCCTTTTTCGGTGATGCATGGGCCTGTACGTATTCTGTGAAGCCTTGTTTGATATGGTGTTCTTCACGAAATGTGTTTTCTTAGATCTTATATACAATGTGTTAAATTTTCAGAATTAATTTCCATCGTTTACTAATTTTCCAGAATTTTTCATAAACAGCACACATTCTGTTTAAGCTGAAAAACTGTTCTATTCACAGGTTATTGGTTTGCTAGATAAATTGCGATATCTTGGATTATCATTTATGCAATGATGTGGTAACATTCATGCATATCATATGACATCAAAAGATTTATGGATTTTCATGAATTCAATGAAGTTTCTCAAAACCATTGCATCAAATAATATTTTTCCCAATGCATATTATATGATTTTAAAAAGGCTGATTCCAATCATTGGCATTATTACATCTTGTGCCATGTTGAAACTGAGATACATGTGTGAATATAAGATTGAGATAATGATGATACCGTTGGAGGTGTGAGCTGACGATGCCCCGGGAGTCGGGATGCCCAAAGGCTCGAATGAGTCGATGCCCTTTGGATGCCCGGTTGTATTATGATATATGCCCAGAGGCTTTCTCCGGGAGTGTCGGGATGCCCGGTTGTATTATGATACATGCCTAGAGGGTGAGGGATTATATTACGATTCATGCCCGGAGGGTAGGGGTAACCATTTTCATGGCGAGCCCCTGAGATTCCTCGTGATGCCAGGTGGGGTGCAAGATGCCCAGAGGTTCGAATGAGTCGATGCCCTTTGGATGCCTGGTTGTATTATAATACATGCCCGGAGGTTCCTTGCAATGCCAGAATTGGGTACGAGCGATAAATTGTGAGATGCAAACATTGGTCCCTGAAAAGAAAAATTGATGAGATCCTTGTGAAATATAAGAATTGAAAATGAATCATGTGCATGAGTGTATGCATATGGCATGATGCATGATCAGCTTATGAAAGTAAATTAATACTATTTGATATTAAAAATGCGATCATGAAGGCATGAATGGATCTCATGGTGATGTATGCTTTGATAGCATGGATGATATGAATCATGGTGGTATATGCACATATGGCATGGTGATATATGCATGAATGATTGATGATGAATGCATGGTGGTATATGCACATATGGCATGATGATATATGCATGAATGATTGATGTGGTGACATATGCATGAATGCTTGATGATGAGTGCATGATGGTAAATGCACACATGGTATGATGACATATGCATGGTTGCAAGGTAAGTTATGCTTAAATGCATGAATGATATGTGCTATGTTATGATGCCTTGATTGTTCTGTGTGACATAATAAGTGTTTGGTGGATCCTTACTACTGAGTAGTTGTACTCACCCCTTTTGGAGAATAACATTTCAAACTAGATAAGATACCTCTGCTGCCACTACCACCAGTAGATGGATCAAGTGGTTGGATATGACCACGAGGAGGAGGATAGCAAAGGAAGGAACTTTTGGACGCCAACACTGATCAATGGACTTTAAATATACGACTGTTGGAGGAGATGTCGGTCATCTTTTGAAGTATAGCCGAGTATAGAAGACTACGTCATTTTGATGTACCGATGAATGATGTCCATATGGCTTAAGTAAATAAAAGTGTTCGGCTTTTACTTATAAATGTTTAGTAGGTGTGCATCGTTTTCTGAATATAAGAAGGCAGTTGATGGATGTGCTTCCGCCATATGAATTGCGCAAGAGACCGATAATAAAAGATGTAAACCCCCATGGTTGTATGGACCCGCTACAATTGAAATGGTATCAGAGTGACATGTTATTAGGGAAAGTAAAAGGTAAGCGAACTGTGGCGACCCAAACAGATCAGGGGCCGTCGAGGGGTGCCACATGATAGGTGCTAGAGGCATAGCTCAATCTAAATGTTGGTCTCCAAAGGAGTGAGTACAACCACTCAACAGTAAAGATCCATCAAACTACACAATGCATCAAGCAAGACAATCAAGATATCACGAGTAAAGCACATATCATCCATGCTATCGAGCATACATCACCATGCGGTCGTGCACATATCACCATGTAGTCATACTTGTATTTCCATGAGGTTCATCCCAAGCCATATGCACATACATATGCATGATTCACGTCATTCATACAATCATGTATGCATCCCCATGAGATCCATTCAAGCCTTCATGATCACATTCTTAATGTCAAATAACATCAATTCACTTTCATAAGCAGATCATGCATTATGCCAAATGCATATACCCATACACATGATTCAATTTCAATATTTATCTTTCACAAGGATCTCATTGTTTTTCTTCCAGGGACCAATGTTTGCATCCCTCAATTTATTGCTAACACCCAACCTGGCGACGCGAGGAGCCTCCAGCACAAACCTCCAGGCCTCTCGCATCCCAACTAGCATCACGAGGAATCCCCCTGGCACAAACCTCCGGGCATCCCAAAACTCCTGAGGACCGCCAGCATAAACCTCCGGGAATCTCAAAACTCCCGAGGCATCGTCGGCTCACACCTCCGACAGTCTTGTTATTATCACAAAATATAATCTCATATATGTCTAATTTTCATCATGGCATTTGATGCAACAATATCAAAGGTCTAAACCATCTTTTGATGTCACATGTTATGCCAAACATCACCATATATGTAGCATATATAACCATTCAAGACATCATCTTTCGTAGAGCAGTCCATTTATTCATAAAAATACAGCAATTTTCGGATAAAGCGGAATGCACTTCTTTAATAAAAATTCTGGAAAAATTAGTAAATGATCTCAATAAATTTTGAAAATTTAACACAATGTAAACAAGATCCAGAGGAATATATTTCATGCAAAACACTATGTCAATAAAGTTCCAGATCAATCGCATAAGTCCATACATCACAACAACAGAATTTCCAGTACCACTTTTGCACAGTTTCGGAAATAATTTCGATTAATCCCTTAAATGAACTCCGAAAATTCTGAGATTTTAACATGTTATATTTGGGATATAGAGGTAAAATTTTCGTGAAGAAATCAAAGTCAGATTCATGATAGATCAAAAGCTATAGTCGTCATACTTTTCATAATCCTCAGTGACGATTTCCAGATCTAACCATTTCAAAGAAAATCATTTCACCGACCAATACTTGTCCGTTTTCTCTCAAATTTTGATATGTTAATCTCCAAGAAGTCCTCTACAACTTTCATCAAGAAGTCGAAGTCAAATTCCAACTAGAACATTGCATGCAACTCACGAAATCATCAAAGGTCGGACTGTTTTTTCCAGAAACAGAATACTAGATTTGAACATAGCTCCTATAACTTCGAAATTTCACACTTCTTCCACATCCGAAATTCACCATTCATTACACACAAAACACAACAAGCAAAGGGTAGATCAATGGACTCTACTTGCCTCTAATCCAAGCAAAAACACAGCAAGCACACGGCAGGGCAAGGTGGCGTGACGGCGGCAACTCGATCGCTACTTGGCACCTTGACGGCGGCGACTCGGTCTCCCTCTTCCTTCCTCTCTTCCTCTCTTCCTCTCTTTCTCTCCTTCTCTCGCACAGTAGCTCTATCTCTCCCTCTTGGTTGCTAAGCTCACTCCGCCCACTCTCCGTCTCTTTTCTTCCCATTTGCAATGATTTGCAATTATTAGATTGCATGCAAATGCCACTTGGCCAATCCCCTTAGCCACTTGGCATTTTTCCCATGCACATGAAGGGCTGAATGGGCAAGACTCCTCTCCCTCTGGTCCTCTCTTCCATGGTCGACGACAGCCCTCCCTTTGGGCTTCTTAGGCCGGTCGAATGGTGGGGCTATGGGCTGGTTTGGTCCTTAAATATCCAGCCCACCATCATTCCTAATAATCCACCTTAATTTCCTACTTATATAAATACCTAATTGAAATTCATAAAACCATAAGACTTGCAACATAAATTAATAAATTCCAACTTATAAAACACATAGCCAAGAATGGATTTTTTCCATCAAATAATTATCTATTAAAAACTTGGCTTTAAACTTATTACAAATCATGGATCAAATGGCAACAACATAATTTGATGGTACTTCCATCACCTATCCATGACTCATAGCACATCTAGAGGTTGTCATGAAATTCTAGGATGCCACACTAAAATCGCTTGATTGAAATTAACTGCGAATTTGAACCCGATTTCAGACATTGGATGTTCTGTCTTGTCATAATTCATTTTAGGAACGTAGATTCATCCTCCAAAGAATTTGCGGCAATTCTGGAATTTTTACGGAAAATCGATTCAGAAGATTTGGAAATTGAAAAGAAATTCGGACGGGCCAAATTAAAGGGAATTTTGGCTTCTATACCGAGCTTTATGGCGAAGGGGACTTGCTGAAATTTTATGCACTTTTTCCTTGGCAAATTTGGGCATCGATTTAGAGAATTGGTGAAGAAATTGAAGATTATTTGAGTAAAATTCGGAACCATGGAAGGGGTGCAATTTTTAGTATCAATTTGGATTAATTGGTTGGATTTAATTTGTTGGAATGTATTAGGAGACAAAGCAATCAATTAAGTGGATAAATTGTGGACCTTGCCCCCTCCCTTTTTCCCAATCTTCTTGATCAAGCTAAGCTAGCTGCCTCCCATCGTTGTCTCTCTCCTTCTCTGCCTTATCTTCTCTTTCTTTGGTTGTAGCTTTTGCTTTTCTGAAGGCTTTATTAGTATTGGGCTTAAGGCCCGTCTGCCCAAGTTGGGCCGAGAAAGCCTGGCCCACGAGAATAGGGCCCGTGGAAGGAGAGAGGTATTAAAGGGAGGAGAGAGAGAGAGATGACACCTCTTGGATAATCAACGTACATATTCTCCTCTCGCGCTCTCTCTCTCCAAAAAGAAAAACAGTAAAGCATACGGCACTTTTTTCTTCCCTTCAAAAGGCGATTTTGCTTCACCGGATCGAATAAGACCAAGTTTCTCTTCCTCTGACGGCGTCGGTGTTTAATCTGTGGCTAAAAGGTACGCTCGAATTCGTTGTGTGCTTTAGGATCGGTGATACGTGTTGTTTTTCCCGGGCTTCGCTTCCGCATTGATTTAGGGGTTCGATTTAGTATCGAATCCGGTTTTTCGGGGATCAGTCATTCCCAACATTGGTATCAGAGCCCTAGTTCACGTTTTCCCGATCTGTTTTGATGTTTTTGATTGATTTTTCGCAAAAGCAATTCGGTCGTACGGATCGGGGCGAGAAATCCCGACACCCGAGCGTTCTTCAGCCATTTTTCTGAGTTTTCGTAAGTCGAAATCATTTTCTGAACAAATGGGGAGAAAGGCGACGTTGAGACGAGTCTGGAGACACGTCGTGCGCCGCCGGGTGACGCCGCACGTGCCCACACGCGCGGCCAGAAGCCGCTGCGCGTGGGCGCGACGCGCCCGGAAGCGCTGGCTCGCCCAGCGCGTGCAGCACACTCACCGGTCGGCGAACCGACGCGTACACACCGCCGGCCGGCGAACTGGCACGCGCTAGTCCGTGGACCGATGCGTGTTGACGTCATCATGACGTCACCCAACGGTCAATAACCGCTAGGGTGACGTCATCGATGACGTCAACACAACGACGTTTTGCCGGACGGTCACCGGCCGGCGACCCGACCGACCCGACCAGAGGATGTCGGCACGCGCGCCGCACGTGCCCGATGACGTTTGCGTGATGTCATCCCGCGCACGCGTGCGGCATGTGCCGTCGGTTCGCCCGAACTGGCCCGACCGGTCTGACCGGTATATCCGGTCCGACCG
The DNA here is from genome assembly GCA_014182885.2 of Eucalyptus caleyi. Taxonomy (NCBI): domain Eukaryota; kingdom Viridiplantae; phylum Streptophyta; class Magnoliopsida; order Myrtales; family Myrtaceae; genus Eucalyptus; species Eucalyptus caleyi. The sequence goes on from CM024468.2 coordinate 43,821,574, forward strand.
GTCCGACGTCCGACGACCGTTGACCACCGTTGACCGTTGACGACCGTTGACCGTTGACCGTTGACCTGGAAAAAAAAAAGGAGGAAAAGAATGTGTTTCTTTTTCAATTAAGTCTATGTGGATTATTTGTGATCCCTTATTTATTCTGCATTTGTTGCAGGAACATTTCTGCATTTGTTGCAGGAAAAAATGCCTCCCCTCAGGTTGCGCACACCTATTCGCGTAATTACCGATGAACAAAAGGAAAGGCTGTCTAAGTTGATAGCTGAGCTGACTGATCATCGATGGGAGAGTGGTGACTTAATTGATCATGTCCTTGAAGTCAATGAGAAGATACAAAAGGTCATATGGAATGGTCGTCCTATGTCACAGTCAGAGATGGTGCGATTTTTCATAAACATTCTTCCACCTGAATGGTAAGATGTGTTGAATCGCATATGGGATGTCAACGGAGCTGCTTCATATAAGAAAATTTTAATAGATTTGGTAAATGAATATTACTGTATTATGACAAGGGAAAATATCATGAAATTGAACAAAAGAGGATCTTTCCCAGTTCGTGTGCTGACTTTGTGTTAGTTGTATTGACTGATATTTGTTAAGTGTGCTTTGTGGACATAATTATGTAATGTTTACTACCTGATAGTTGTTGATGTAGCAACCAATGTCTTGATTGTATTAGTTGAAAGTATTATTGTTTTATTTGAATTCAATTATCTGTTGCTTTCTGTTATTACTGGTTGCTGTGGCTAGTTGATAGAAGTTTTTAGTAGCTTCATAGAATTGCTTTGCATAGGATAATTATATTAATGATAATTTTAAGTTAGGATTTTTTGGAGGATGATTGGAAATATAGTGACCTTTTGATTCTGAAGCCTTACTTGAAATTATTCATTAATATGATGGGTCTATGCAAATAGGGATGCATAAGTGATAGGCATTAATAATTCGTGCATATATGTCTATGTGTTCAGATCAATGGCCTCAGCCACAAAGAGCATAGTTGCCGAGCTAAACAAAGGTGAAAAGCTCAATGGTGACAACTATGAGATATGGCACATGAAAATTCAATATGTGCTGGAAGAGCAAGAGGCACTTGAGGCTCTTAACCTGACCATGGTAGAACCTGAAGAAGGAAATACTGCACAGCACAAAAGAGATAAGGAAGCTTTTGCTGCATGGAAACGAAAGAACTCTCTTGCTCGCATCACGTTGCTGAGCAGCATGGAAAATGACGTCATGCGAGAGTTTAGGCGTTTTGACAATGCCAAGGAAATGTGGGAGGCATTGGTAGCTAGATTTGGTCATACTTTTGGTGACTAGACTGAGACAGCTCACTATTAGGTTTGACTCCTATAAGAAGCCTCATGGTCAGACTATGAAGCAACATCTTAGAAAGATGTCAAACATGATAAATGAGCTGAAAGATGCTGGCCATGTCCTCACAGATGAGCAGCAGGTGCAAGCAGTGATTCGTTCCTTGCCTCAGAGTTGGGAGCATATGAAGGTGCACCTGACCCATAATGAGAATATCAAAACTTTTAAGGATGACGTGCGCCACCTTAAGCTAGTAGAGGACCGTCTAACGGCATTTGAGTCGAAAGTAGACATTTACAATGCTGGTTCTAGCTCAGAAAGGGCTTTGAGCTCTAAGCGCAAGCGTATTGAAAAGGATCAAGTTCTTGTTGCAAGAAATCAAAAGTTAACCAACATGAAAGAGGAAAGCGTCATCGAATGAAGAAGCTTACAAGGGTGAAGTGTTTTAATTGTGACAAGAAGGGTCACTATGCTCGCGACTGTCGTGAGCCAAAGAAGGTAAACACCCCTTATGCTTTTCAGAACTTTACTTTTGTGTCGAGTTCTGTATTCTTGACTGAGTCTAATCCTTTGTGGACTGTAGTCAGGAGCGACAGACCATGTAGCGAAGGATAGAGGATCCTTCATGGAATTTCGACGAGTACCAACTGGAACTAAGTGGGTTTATGTGGGAAACAACTCCCGAGCTGAAGTGAAAGGAATTGGCACATGCCAACTGAATATGCGTGGTGGACGCACTTTATTCCTACATGATGTATTGTATGCTCCGGAGATTCGTCGGAATTTAGTGTCTGTTTTAGTGTTGGTTAGACTAGGTTTTAATATGAACTTCCATAATAGAGGTGTAGATTTGTATTGGGATACAAACTACTATGGTTTTGGTTATTTTTTGGATGGTTTCATTGTAGTAGATATTGAGTATGTTAATGCAAATGTTTGTTATTCCCTTATCACGTCTCCTAATTCATATGATAATGATGTGAATGTGTGGCATGCTAGACTTGGTCACATTGGCAAACAACGTATGAATAGACTAGCCAAAGAGGGCTTGTTAGGCAACATTGAAAAAGTCGATTTGCCCATATGTAAGCATTGCCTAGAAGGGAAAACGACATGGAAACCATTTGGAAAAGGTAAAAGAGCTTAATTTCCTCTGCATTTAATCCATTCTGATGTCTGTGGTCCAATGAATGTGAGAGGAAGGCATGAGGCTGTTTATTTCATCACTTTTATTGATGATTACACTCGATTTGGATATGTCTATTTGATTTCTCATAAATCTGAAGCAATAAGTTGTTTAAAAAGGTTTCTGAACCTGGTGGAAAATCAATTAGACAAGAAAATAAAAGCATTGAGATCTAATCGAGGTCGAGAATATTTATCTGATGAGTTCAGAAAATTATGTGATGAAAAAGGAATAGAAAGACAGTTGTCTATTCCATATACTCCTCAACAAAATGGTGTTGCAGAGAAAAGAAACATAACCCTACTGGAAATGGTTAGGTCAATGATGGCGCATGCTAACTTACCTATTACCTTTTGGAGTGATGCGTTGTTAACTGCTGCCTATATACTTAACCGTGTGCCTTCCAAATCAGTTACTTCCACTCCATATGAGTTATGGACAGGTAGAAAACCGGACTTAAGTTTCCTTAAGCCATGGGGTTGTGCTGCCTACACACATGAGTCCTCTCACAAGTTTGGGAAATTGGGTCCTAGAGGAAAGAAGAGTATTTTCATAAGATACTCGGAACACTCTAAAGGATATGTGTTCATAGGTGAGCAGGAAAGTGGGAGTATAACTAAGTTTGAATCACGAGATGTCACATTCTTAGAGGATGAATTTCCTAAGAAGGGCGAAATAGGGGAAGATTGTTTGAGACCTTGGATCAGGATAATGATGTTAGTGGAGTTCATCCAAGTAGGAGTAATATGAGAAGTGATGAATTGAATTCAACTCATTCTCAATTGCAACCACTTGATGTGACGACATCATCATTGCCTAATCCAAGTGGGAGCATGATGAGAAATGATGTGCAAAGTGTGCAATCTCCCATACGGCGAACAAGTCGCCAAAGTATTCCCCGACAACGTTTTGACATTGAAGGGGAAACTTTTATGGTTGCTCCACAAGATGAGGATGAGCCAAGAAATATTAATGAGGCTCTGAATTGCCCTAGTAAGGAAAAATGGATTAATGCAATGGAAGAGGAAATGGAGTCAATTAAATCAAACCAAGTCTTGATCTTCCAAAAGGACGCAAAGCTATTGGGAACAAATGGGTTCTCAAAATAAAGCGAAAGGCTGATGGCTCGATAGAAAGGCATAAGGCTCACCTTGTGGCGAAGGGGTATAATCAACATGAAGGAATTGATTATGAAGATACGTTTTCTCCTGTAGTAAGATTTGCCTCAATTCGCATCATTCTGGCAATAGTGGCTAGTCTGGATCTTGAGTTACATCAAATGGATGTAAAGACTGCTTTCCTTAATGGAGAATTAGAGGAAGAAATATATATGGAACAACCTGTTGGTTTCATAGTGAAAGGCCAAGAAGAAAAGGTATGTCGACTTTTGAGATCGATATATGGCCTCAAGCAGTCATCAAGACAATGGTATATACGTTTTCATAATGCCATAATGGCATATAATTTTACAATGATTGATGAGGATCATTGTGTATATATTAAAAGATCCAAGGATCAATTTGTGATCATATCATTATATGTTGATGATATACTAATTGCCGGAAGCAATATGGAGTTTGTTAAGACCGTCAAGAGTTGGTTGTCTTCCAACTTTGAGATGAAAGATATGGGTGAGGCTGCATACATTCTTGGAGTTAAGATTTCAAGAGATCGTTCGAAGAGATCGTTGTCTCTTTCGCAAGAAACTTATATAGACAAAGTTCTTGAACGATTTCGTATGCAAGATTGTAAACCCATAGACACTCCTATTGCAAAAGGTGAAGGGTTGAGCCATAGACTGTGTCCAGGGACTCCACAAGAGAAGGAACAAATGAAGTATGTTCCTTATGCAAGTGCTGTGGGAGCTTGATGTACGCTATGATGTGTACAAGACCCGACATATGTTTTGCAGTTGGAATTGTGAGTAGATACCAATCCAATCCAGGTCCAGCACATTGGAAGGCCGTTAAGAGAATACTGAGGTATCTGAAGGGAACTGCTGATTACAAGTTGAATTACCAAGGAAAGGATCTGCGACTTGAAGGCTATTCAGATGCTGATTGGGGAAGAGATTTAGATGAAAGGAAATCTACCTCAGGATTTGCTTTCTTATTGAGCAATGGCGCCATATCATGGAGTAGTAAGAAGCAAACGTGCATAGCCTTATCCACGATGGAAGCTGAGTTTGTGGCATTATCAGCAGCAGTTGAAGAAGGAGTTTGGCTTAAGAGATTCTTGGATCATTTAGGTGTTATTGAGAAAGCTGCAAATCAATTATTGGTTAACTGTGATAGCCAAGCATCTATAGCGTACACCAAATATCCAAAGTATCATGGCAAGACCAAACATATAGATACCAAGTATAACTTTGTAAAAGATATGGTTGCACGAAAGGATGTGAACTTATAGTACATATCTACGCATAGAATGGTAGCAGATCCCATGACAAAGCCAATACCTAGAGATGTGTTTTGTGGCCATGTAAAATCTCTAGGATTGCGTAGAGTCTGATGTACTGGATTGTATTTTCCCTGAGTTGTTCACATTTTAGGAAATTTTGTTTTTCATTGATTAATGCCTATGAATCTTTGTATGATCTTTATGCATCTTAATACTTAGTGTATTATTATAAGTTGAGGAAGTATGTCGGACAGATAAAAGATTAGCCCACTCACACGGGTAATTGCCTCTATTTACTGTGTGATAAATAGAGATGAGACAGTATTTAAGCTTATTATCTAGGTGATAATCGAGAGCTCAAGCTTAAAATACGCATGTCACCTTAACTAAGTGTTAAGATGAGGACATAATACTTGTGATGTCCGAAAGTAAAATACCCCACATATTTTACTTTATCTGTCTAAGATGCCAGATGTGAGTTCTGATGAATTTTGTGAATGGGTAGATACGTGAACTCAAGTTAGACATTGGGTATGTCTGAACTATCATCTGTACGGTATTGAAAAATGTAGACATACGCTCCATGGGAAAGGAGTTAATACCGTAATACGTATTTCATACTACGTATGCATAAGACGACCAATAAGAGTGGCAAAAAGTTTGATCTCAACTTTTATGACGTGTGAGACTCTTGAGGAAAAGAGTTCCTCAAATTTTTAGTCCCCTCATAACTTTTACTTATTCTCAAGATTTCTATTTAGTGTTTGCTATCTTAAGATGTTGCCAATGGTCATGAGTTGATTCGATCTAATGGGACATTTCTAGAAAAGCAAGCTGAACTGAAATTAAGAGTTTGAAGGAAAGAGGAAGATCGATTTTGTAGAATCACATTGTAGTTTTGTATTTACTGATTGACCAATTATGACTGTCTTTGTGATAATTATAATTGTGAATACAATATATATATATATATATATATATATATATATATATATATATCATTGTTTAAAAGAGATCAAGAGAGATATAAATGTGATCGATCGATCTAGGGTACTGCATACTAAATCTACTCAGAGTGTGACGCCCATTATGAGCTGCTATATATTCCTAACAGATGTATAGCAACGAGCTCTCAAAGTATGCTGGTCGCATGGATTATTCACCGGTATGAATGTTGAAAAGAGGTAAAGAGAATTCTGTTCGGCCCACCATGTGCGAGTGGGAGATGAAGGCTTTATTAGTATTGGGCTTAAGGCCCGTTCGCCCAAGTTGGGCCGAGAAAGCCTGGCCCACGAGAATAGGGCCCGTGGAAGGAGAGAGGTATAAAAGGGAGGAGAGAAAGAGAGATGACACCTCTTGGATAATCAACGTACGTATTCTCCTCTCGTGCTCTCTCTCTCCAAAAAGAAAAACAGTAAAGCATACGGCACTTTTTTCTTCCCTTCAAAAGGCGATTTTGCTTCACCGGATCGAATAGGACCAAGTTTCTCTTCCTCTAACGGCGTCGGTGTTTAATCTGTGGCTAAAAGGTACGCTCGAATCCGTGGTGTGCTTTAGGATCGGTGATACGTGTTGTTTTTCCCGGGCTTCGCTTCCGCATTGATTTAGGGGTTCGATTTAGTGTCGAATCCAGTTTTTCGGGGATCAGTCATTCCCAACATTTTCTTTATCTCCTTCGACCGACACCAGCTCCCATGAAGTAAAACAGAACCGAAGCCCTTCATTTCTCTGCTCCATCAGCGTGTGTCCCCTCTGCCACAACCGAGTCAACATACTTACAAGTGAAGCTCCATCGTTGACCCCGATTCCACACGGCCATCTCCACCAAGCCCACCGAATCTGCCCCACAATTCCCTCTCACGCTGCTAGCTCACCCCTGCTCCTCCACCTTGTGTCTTCATTAGTCAAAATCCACCAGCAAAAGGCCTCGATGTTGACCGAAGCAGCTGCCAGCACCACCGATCCTTCTTCAGTTCCCACGAAGACCCCCCACCGAAGTCCATCTCTGCGTATGTTTCCCCTCTGCCTTGCCGCACTGCCTTCGTCCATGACACCACCTACCAAAGCTGCTGCAGCTGCCATCCATCCTCGTCCACACATCTTTAACAGTCAACCAGCAAAGCCCAATTAACCCTAGCAGCGAAGCTCGAAGCCCAGTGTTCCCCTTGTTGCTTCTTTGTTCAACCCATTTGAAGCCGAAGTCTAGCCCAGCAAATTCAATCCATGCGTTTTTCTTCAGCCGTTGTAGCCCGTGAATCTTGGCCCACTTGAAGTCAGCCCATCTTGAAGCCCACGCAGCCAAGCCTAACCACAATTCAACCCAGACCAAGCCCAGCTGTATGCTGTGGGCTTGCAAGGCCTTTTTGGCCAGGTCCAAGTGTTCGTTGACACTGCCAAAAATTTGGGTTTCGGTCGCCGTTGCGCCGCCGTCGCGATGAGCCGGTTTTCGCATTAAACCGGTGAGTTTATGCACTAAACTCTTCTTAGTAGGCTAATGACATTTAAGGGGTGTTTAGTTTAAATTAATTAGGGATTAGGTAGTTAGTTAAATTAGATTAGTGATTTAATTAGTTAATTATGCATGTTAGGTGGTTAGAGTAAATTAATCGAGGCCTTGATAAATCGTATTATTTATCTAGAGTGATTAGAAAATTTTCTGGCTCGTTTCGGTATTTAATTTAGCAATTACAGCCTATGTGAGTATTTTTGGTATTCAAATTGAATTATTTAATTAATGTTGGTAATTATTTCATTATTAAATATTTTCCAGAAATTAGATCGGGATAGTCGATGACCGGAATTTTGTGCTAATTGTAATGGTGTGGTTAATTTCTGCAATTGAGTGTTAAATTATATAAATTGAGTGATGATTAAATTTTGAGTATTTAATTCCAAAATTTGTGAATTTCAATATTTATTTAGGAAATCCAGTGTCGGATTTTAACACCAAAAATGATTTTATATACTATATAAAATAGTAGGATTTTAAATTGAAAGATATCCCTTTGTCTAGGTCGAGTTGACCATGTACCCACACACGACTATTTTACCGTGTATTTCTAATACGAAGAAAATAGGCCAGGTTCACCATTTCAATGGAGATATTTGAGTGCAATGCATGATGCCCTAGGCCATAATTGAGTGATCGTGTGTTGGTGAAGAGAACCTGTCCCGGCCTGTTAAGCTAGATGGTAAACCCTATATGGGACGCCCCTAGACAACGGGAAGCCCGTCATAGTAGATTATGGACACGTGCTCCTTTGGCGAAGCCGTCTAGGAAAGACGTAGCCATGCTTAATGGTGTGAGACGAAGCCTAGCAATGCCAAAAGACGTAGCCATGCTTAATGGTGTGCTATATGCCGAGATCAAAACTAGGAACACATGATTAATTGAGTTGAATATGTCGGATTATGTGACAAAATTGTGTGACGTGGTATAAGTCGTGGTATAACGATTTGGCCCTATAATCAGGACCCTTGTGCTTTGTTATAATTGAGTATGGCGTTCCTATTGATGAGCTTAATTGCTGCTCATGTCTTTATGGCTGTCTGTGATATGAACTGTGTTGACAGCCGGGTGGATCTGAGACGAGGTAAGTCCCTATGATTATGTGATTGTGTGGTTAGGATGCTTCTAAGCGTATTTCCTTCGTAATCGGGGTTTTTAGTGTGAACTCATTAAGATTTATATCTCACCCTGTCGTGGGCTTAAATTTTCAAGGCCGCAGAGCAAAGGACCCGGAGTCGAATTGAGGTGATCGGAAGTATAGGTCAGTTAGGATCGCTTCTTTTTGGAAAGCCAATCTTTTATAGTCTTTTGACTGTTGACTTCTTGTACATGACTCAATATATTTATAAAAGCATGTTTTTTTGTGAATATGTTGTCCTACTTTTCTAACTTGAGATGATTACTGTCAGGGGATTTATTATTTGTTTACGCATGTACAATAAAATGAAATGATCAGTGACTCATCCTAGGAAGTCACAAAATTTTATTGACCAAAGAGGGATGGGCACGTGGTCAAGAATCGGAGTGTGGCAGGTCATCCAAGGCCCATTTCAACACCAACTTGCACAATTTGAAGTCCAATTGAAGACTAAAATAAGACCTCAACCTACGAATTTCCCTCAATTCCGAATTCTATTTCCTTTTTCTCGGAATTCGATTTTTGAACATACCTCTCCTATTAAGGTCCAATTTTGTTGAAGAAAAAGCCCACGCCATTTCCTTTCACCAAGTAGCTCACACAGGAGGACAAAAATCCCTTCAAATTGGCCGATCTAAATTTCCGTTCTTTTATGAATCGTCCAAATCGATTTTCCGTAAAAATCCCGAACTTGCCGAAAATTCCTTGAAAGATGAGTCGACGTTCCTAAAATAACTCGTGACATGATAGAACTTTTAATTTCTAAAATCGGGTTCAAATTCGTAGTTAATTTCAATCAAACATGATTTTAGTGTGACCTAACCTACTAGGTAGCTTTTAGGAATTGTTGGTGCAATTGACCCGTGGTCGATTTTCTTTGAACCACAACATACCTCTTTGACACATTGGTGACTCTTGATGGTCGTGAAATTCTCGAGGTTTCAAATACGGACATAGGGTACCTAAAATGACAAAAAATCGGTTTAATACCGATTAACGAGAATTTTGCAATAAGGTGGAATAACCAAAATTTTGATCACAAATCTCAGTCGAATCGACCTATCTCCATTTTCTAATCAATTTTTAATTGTGCCGTAATGACCCTTGTTGACTAGTACAGTCGAGCAGTCGATTTCTGGTCGAATTCTCAAGTCCATTGCATTAAAATCCCTTAACGGCTTCGCCTGATAGGCCAGTTATCTCATGAGTGGCCATCTCAGAGAAAAACACTATAGTCGTGTCGATGAAAGGCCCAACTTATCCAATCAAAATCAAAACTTGAAAATTAGGATGTCACAACTCTTCCCCTCTTATAAAAATTTTGTCCTCGAAATTTAACTTTACCAATCTTTGGACAAAAATGTGGGGTTATCGTCGTCTCATTGAGTCTTTATTTTCCTTAGTTACTTATTCAGTTCCGTGGTGTTGTCAGAACACTTTGACCAAGGGGATCATCTTGGTACACAAAATATGTTCTTTTTGATCCACAATCTGAATCGGGCTTTCCATGTACAACACTCTGTCGTCCACATCTAACTATTTCAGACTCAGCAAGTGAGTCAGGTCAGGCTCATATTCCTTCAACCTTGATATGTGAAAGATGTTATGCACTTGCGCTTACCTCGACATCAATGCAAGATGATACGTTAGGATCCCAATTCCTTCAAAAATCTCAAAGGGGACCTACGTACCTTGGTTTCAGTTTTCCCTTCTTGCGAAAACGCAAGGTATTCCTTATTGGTGACACCTTCAGAAAGATGCAATCATCAGTTTGGAATTTTGGCCTTTGACACTTAGCAAGACAACTTTTCTAGCGACTCTAAGTAGTCTTTAATCTGTCTCTGATCACGGCAACTGCAATTAGTGACTACTAAACTGACTCTGGGTCTGTGATCTTTCTTTCCCCAACTTCATCTTAACAACTGAAGTTCTGCACCCTCTACTATGCAATGCTTCAGAAGGAACCGTTTGAAAGCTCTACTGAAACTAGGAACCTCTAGTCTAGATCTGATATTAATTCGTCATTGGCACTCCATGCAAACGAACGATCTGATGCACATACACTTCTGCACGCCTATTCAAATCAAGATCCTTCCATACAGCGATAAAATGAGTTGACTTCATCCATTTTTCGGCCACTATCCCAAATGGAATCATTATCCCTCTAGCTCCTTGGTAAGTTTGTCACAAAATTCATTGTGATATGTTCCAATTTTCACTTAGGAATCGCAAGAGGTTACAAGAGTCCTCTCAGCCTACAATGCTGTGCCTTCACTCACTGACACATCAGACACTTGACGACATGGTTGGCGATGTCCGTCCTCATACTAGACCACCAACAGTGTCGACGTAGATTCTAATACACCTTCATACTACCAGGATAAATGCTGTAACTCTTACGTTGTGCTTCTAATAAGGTCTCCTCCCTAAGCTCCACATCGTCAAGTACACACAATCATCCTCGGAGTCTCAGTGTTTCGTCATTAGAAATCTAAAGGTCAGCCTTTCTCTTTTCGGTATCTCTTGCAGAATCTTTTAAACACCTGGATTTGTCGGTTGAAGTGCCTTGATTTTGATCCAAGCATCCGACTCAATTCTAAGGGTGGCCATCAGATTTGAAAGGTGGCCTACCTCAAATTTGAAAACCGAATCTCGAACTTTCTCAAGTAAGGTCTATTCTTTAACCAGCATATGCACAATTGAAGACTCCTAACTCAGCGTATCTGCGACCTAATTCGCCTTTCTAGGGTGATACAAAATATCATAATCACAGTCCTTCCAAAGTTCTAACTCACAACGCTGTCTCATATTCAACTTCTTTTGAGAGAATAAATACTCGAGACTTTTATGGTGAGGGAAGATTTGGAATCTTTCTCCACACCAATAATGTCTCCAAATTTTCAGAGCAAAAATTATTGTTGCGAGTTCTAAGTCATGCGTCGGGTAATTCAGCTCGAGAGATCTCAACGGACGGAATGCGTACGCAACAATTTTGCCTTGTTGAATCAGCACGCAACCTAGTCCTCTAAATGACTAGCATTCCGTCCACAAACCTTTTGTAGTAACCTGTCCAACATAAATGGCTTCTGATCTCTAATACTGTTATCAGTCTTAGTCCATTGATAACTGCTTTGATCTTGGTTGGGTCCATGGAGATTCCTTCACCTAAAATCAGGTGGCCTAGGAACGCAACACGAGTCAACCAAGACTCACATTTGCTAAGCTTAGCGTCTAATCCATGAATTCTCAAGGTCTGAAGTACCATTCTCATATGACTCTCATGCTCCTCAACACTCCTCATTAATAAACATGATCACGAACTGATCTAGAGATTCTTTGAACACTCAGTTTGTCAAATCCATGACAGTAGCTGGAGTGTTCATCAGACCATTACGGTACTCTTATAAAGACCATATCAAGTACGAAACGTTGTTTTCAGTAGAACCTTCTTTCTAATTCTCAACTGATGATATCCTGTCCTCAAGTTGACCCTTGAAAATATTGACACTCTTTGTAATTGATCACACAATTCGTTGATCTTCGGCAATGAACACTTGTTCTTGTTCATCACTTGATCGGGTTGATGATAGTCAATGCATGGGTGTAATGAACCATCTTTCTCTTTCACAAACGAAACTGGTGCTCTTCGAGGTGATGCACAGATGTGCATAAGTTCTTCATCCAGTAATTCTTGCATTTGCACCATTAGTTCTTTCAACTCAGACAACGACATTTGGTAAGAAGCCTTAGAGAGTGGCTTTGTCTTGGGTGCTAACTTGATTGTGAATTCTATCTCTTTCTCTGACGACAGGCCTAACAATTATTGTGGAAACACATATAGAAATTCTTAGACTACTGAGATGTCCTCAATCTTCAGTTCTTCAATCTATCTTATCTATGACAATCGCTAAGTAACCTTAGCAGCCTCCTTCTAACAAATGGGTTGCCTTCAAGCAACAAGATTAAAGAAATCGAGAGTCCTTCTCGACTTACAATAAATTCGACACTTTCACATGCTAACGAATTAAACTACGTTACTCCACAACATCAATTCATTACCACAAGATGCTCTTTGAATCAACTCTTTCCATATATGATGTCAAAGTTATATGTCAGCAACTAATCAAGTACAACTCTAACCAGTGGTTCTTCTTTCTACAGCTTTATTCCAACAATCTGAAATTCCACCAACTTAATCCAAAACTCTGTTGTGCTTCTCTGGTAAAATCACCCCAAAAACATTATTTCTCTGATCAGTGCATGGTCAGTTCCATTCCTGTCCCTTTTGCCATCCTAGTGCTGTCCTAACTACGGTCGTAGTGCTTGTGTTCTCTTAGACTCATACCAACAATCCCTCACTTGATGGTTGTGCTGGCCACATCTATAGCACGCTCCCGTTATACCAAGATACTGGATTGATCTATGTTTCCTTTTACAAACTTAGCACATAATTGGTGAGTCTTCTCTCTCCTGTCGAATGACAGCTTGCACTCTTACTTGTATCAGGGTCTATTCCAAATACCCCCATGTGCTTTCTGCGGCGCATTTACTCTGGTCCATCTTATTGATGACGGTGGCACTTGTGATCCTATTGATCTCCTGGGATAGTTTCTGGCTAGGTGGCCTTGTTGGTCGCACACAAAACAAGCACCCGTCCTAATAGGACACGAGGTTGATCCATGTCATCTTCTGCAAGCACGACACATTCCATTATGATTCGATGCTGACTTGTCTATCCCACCTTTCCTATTGGGCGGGATAGAATACCTTTCTCCGGTCATAGGCTTCTCCCCAAACTAGTTTCAATCTTTACCGGATCCGAACCTCGACTCAGACACGACGGCTCGCTCCTAGATCACAATTCCAGGCTAAACCTGAGAAAGCATGGCAACAACGGCAATTCGATCTTGAACTTACTAACCTAGCACGTTCCCAATGAACACTAGCACTTGAACGATCCCGTTGAACCTAGGATCGCTCGGAGTTGCTATAGTAACAGTACCAGCTTGCAACAGTACTCTTACACCCGCGCTGCCCTAAGTCGGTGCTCTACCACGGCCTCCTCAGGTACTAACCCTCGTCGGCGTTCTACCCCAAGTCACAGAGGCTACTGCTCTCTTACTAGGAGTCCTGAACTTCTGATCACTCATACTATAGGATCTTTATATAAACCCGTTTTCTAACTCCAATACCAAATTAGAATTTGAGTGACCCACACAACATGCTACCATTCAGCTATCAATCACATGCATCAGCTTGAAATGAAGGCATTTCCTACTAATATCCTCAAGACAAGCTACACCATGACTAGCTAGTTTGACTCGTTCATTGATTTGACAGTCTCCATAGGGTTAGGATGAGATGGCAAGTTCTCGACTATGCCATCAGGAGTGTTAGTTGGGTCCTCGTCTAGGGCAGCATCAATCACCACAGCGAAGATATCAAAGGTCCTAAGGGGACCTAACCTAACACCGTTGAGAGCGTAATGGTACCACGCCCTGAATCGATTAGGTATTTCTTGATGAGGAACCTTTTTGACCCAAATAATGGATACAACTAGCTCATAGACCCAAAAATCTCCGGGATTAGGGAAACTAGAAACCCGCTCGATAACCCTCATGGGACGACCATTACGCCCGGGGGGAATTTGCCATCCAAGAACCTAAAAATGTTATTCCATAACGGGGTGAGACGATGTCTCAGCAAGTTCACCCCCTAAGCCCCAACTAGGAAGGAAATATGCCCTAAGGGCTGCCTAAGCAGAAACACGAGTCAGAGGACTTACATTTGCCTTCGTTCCTTCCTGTGAGTCAACACAATTCATAAATTCACTGAATCGCATTAATAAATCATGTCATAACATCGAATCAAATCATCAATGAATCGACTTAGTCGATTCTTATGTCATCAAGACCATCTTTTAGTCAAGCCATTCAATACTATCTATAAAGTTCAATCATATCCAAGATTGCTCACACTAAGCTGAAAATAGATAGTATAGCTTGCACTAAGCTGATAAATAGTGTATTACTCTCGCTATGCTGATGTATCCAAGCCCGTAGGCTGATATAGTACACTTGCCAATGCTCACTAGAAACTGCTCAGGTATACTGCTCTCACTAAGCTAACATATCAAACCATCGGGCTAATAAAGTATATCAGTATACTGCTCTCGCTAAGCTAACATACTAACCATCGGGCTGATATAGTATACTCATGATGTTCACTCTAAGCTGATAAAGTATATTGCTCACGCTAAGCTGACATATCAGAGCCCGTAGGTTGATATAGTATACTATTCTCACCATTTGAGAATGCCACCATTTTTATCCATCATAATAAAAATAGTCGTGTGTGGATACACGGTCGACCTTAGCCAAAATACAATATTTTTCTTTTGAAAATCCCACTAATTTCAATAGTCCACAAAATATTTTTGGCGTTATAAACTGACGCCGGTTATTTTCCAATCAATTACTAAAAATTATAAATTTTAGGATAAATACTCCAAAATCATAATTCACACTCAATTTCCACCAAATAACATCAAATAAATGAATCAATCACACCATTGCAATAAACACAAAATTCCGGTCACCAACTATTCCAATCTAATTTTCGAAAAATGAATAATTAATTAATTAATTACAGAAAATAATTATTAATTGAAAATAAATAAGACTTAGGCCCTTAAAGGCTAATTAAAAGCCGATACGGTAAGAAAGTTCCCGAACCTATCTAAATAAATACTACGGGCTATTTACTTGCTAATTACACTAATCTAACCACCTAACATGCATCAATGATTAACTAAATTACTAATCCATTCTATTTCACCATCTAATCCTAGCTTAACTTAACTAATCAACCATTAAGCATAATTAACTTACTAAGCATGGATTAGTGAGTTAAACTCACTTGCTTAATGATCCACTCGGACCAAAATGATGGGGACGCAGAGGCGTCAACAATCTCCAAAGGGGCAGCACCAACGGGAGCCCGGACTAGGCCGAAATCGGCCACAAAGAATGTGACGGGGCTGCTCGGTCCTGAATCGAAGGGAGCGGAGCTGCTGGGCTCAGTTCATTGGAACAAAGCTACTACAGGGCTTTGAATGGGCTAGCCATGTGACTTCGGTGGGGTTGTTGTACGTGAAGATGGGTTGAAGTAGGCTGACGTTAGAGCAATCTTAGACGAAGGAGATGGGCCACGATGGAGCAATGAATTTGGTCGAGGATGGACGCTATTGGAGTCAACTTTGGCCTTGTTGGACATTATTGTTGACTCGGTGAGGAGCTGCACGTGAAGCGGTGTCTCGGTGGAGCTGGAAGAGGAAGAAACGGTCAAAGGTGGAGGATGAGCTGGCATAAAGATGTTGCAGCAAGGTGGGGGTGCTAGTGTCGGTCCGTGAAGAAGGGGAAATGAAATTGCTGCATAAACCATAAAAGTGGGAAGCAGCTGGTCGACCGCGAAGAAGAGTGGAAGGAGAGAGAAATATGTCAGCCAAGGGGGGATGAAACATGAGTGGATGGATAAGGATGAGGGGTCAATAGTCAAAGAAGGAAAAGCAATGAGAGACCATAATAGGGCATTGGTCGGATGGGGGGGGCTTGGTCGGTTGAAGGGAGGAAATGAAAATAATCAAAACATAATTATTTTTTTGCTCAACTTCACACAACAATAACAATTTGTCATCAAGGCCCATTTCAACACCAACTTGCACAATTTGAAGTCCAATTGAAGACCAAAGTAAGATGGTCCCTCAACCTACAAATTTTCCTCAATTTCCGAATTCTATTTCTTTTTCTTAGAATCTGATTTATGAACAAACCTCTCCGATTAAGGTTCAATTTTGTTGAAGAAAAAGCCCACACCATTTCCTTTCACCAAGTAACTCACATAGGAGGCCAAAAATCCCTTCAAATTGGCCAATCCGAATTTTCGTTCTTTTCCGAATCGTTCGAATCGATTTTCTATAAAAATCCCAATCTCACCGAAAATTCCTCGAAAGATGAGTCGACATTCCTAAAATGACTCGTGACATGACAGAAATTTTAATTTCTAAAATCAAGTTCAAATTTGCGGTTAATTTCAATCAGACACGATTTTAGCGTGACCTAACCTACCGGGTAGCTTTTAAGAATTTATGGTGTAATTGAAACGTGTTCGATTTTCTTTGAACCACAACATACCTTTTCGACACATTGGTGACTCTCAGTGGTCGTGAAAATATTGAGGTTTCAAATACGAACGCATGGTACCCAAAATGGCAGAAAATCAGTGTAGTGTCAATTGATGAGAATTTTACAATTAGATAGAATCACCCACATTTTGATCACACATCTCAATCGAATTGACATATCTTTGGTTTCTAATCGATTTTTCGTGCCGTAATGACCCTTGTAGACTAGCATGGTCGAGCAGTCGATTCCTAATCGAATTCTCAAGTCCATTGCATTAAAATCCTTTAATGGCTTCGCCTCATAGGACAGTTATCTTATGAGTGGCCATCTCAGAGAAAAGCATTATAGTCGCGTTGATAAAAGGCCCAACTTATCCAATCGAAATGAGAACATGAAAATCAAGATGTCATAGATTAATTTATTTAGTCCAATTAAGTGGTTAGATTAGTATAGGTAGGTTAAGTAGTGCTTTAATTTAATTATTTTGCAATTTATTTAATTAAATCTAATTTTTTTAATTATTTATTATTTTCCGTAAATTATACTGGGATAGCTAGTCATTAGAATTTCGTGCTAATCATCGTGGTATAGTTAGTTTGTGTACTTGATTGTTAATTTTTGCAATTGGATGCTAATTGATGATTTTGATTTATTATTTCAAAAATATGGAATTTTGGTATTTAATCAGAAAAATACCCGGTGTCGGTTTTGATGTCAAAAATGTTTTTAAGTACTATATAAAATCGTGAAATTTTTAAAAGAAAGGATATCACACTTTATGGTTCGATTTGATCGTGTGTCTATGCACACCTACTTTACCGGGTGTTTTTAATATGAAGAAAATACGCCAAGTACATTATTTAAATTGAGACATTTGAGTTAAAAAGATGATGTCCTTAGCCGAGATTGGATGTGCATGTGATTATTATGAGAACCCGTCACGAGCGTTTACGCCGGACGATGCTCCTTCAGGAATGTCTCATGTCAACGAATGCCAGTCATAGTGGAGGCTAGACTGATGCTCCTTCGGGAATGCTATCCAGATGTAGATGTTGTTGTGCTTGATGAGGCGAGATGACGGGCGGCTACGCCAGATGACCGCTGACTGTTGAGTCAGCTGTGGCCGGGTCGTAACTAATTGGAGCGCTCGAATGAGTGATTTGACTACGCCTGATTATGGGACAAAATTGTGTGGCATAGAATGGGACATGTCATAACAATTTGGCCTTATACTCGGGACCCCTGTGATTGATTGATATGTGAAAAGTGAAGCGTTTTAATTGTCGAATACATTGATTATATGCATATGTTATATGAATTGTATAGATGTGCAGGGAGGTGCTAAGGCGAGGTAAGTCTGTTATTGATGTGAATCGTTGCGGAAGGATCGTTCTACGAAGGCCCAGATGGTGCGAATTGCAAACCTCGACCTCCAATCAAACCTGTGATTGGCAACCTCGGTATGAACGTGACCTGTTGACGAACACGTGTCAACCAACCAACGTTATAGACGCCACGAGCGAAAGAATTCGCTATGTCGCTCGATAAGTCGAAGAGAATCTTGATTAGGTCAAGTCCTCAAAAGAACAGTAAAAAGAGAACCTCTCAATTCTTTTTCTCAAAAATAAAATATCTCTGTCCTCAAAGAAATTTGGCAAATCCTTTATATAGGCTGCCACACAAACCCTAAAAACCAACCCTAAAAATCTAATGCGTTATATTCTAAAATATTCCTATTTTAGAATATTCTTAAACAAGAATATATATATAAATTGACTTGGTCAATTATTTGGTGACAAGATAATTAAATTGCACCAAGATTTCCAAGATTCTTCAAGATTTGATCCAAGGTCATCTTCACGCCAAAGATCACGAACCATGACGCCAATAGCTTGCTTGAATTGTTTGGCCCGCGCTCGAGTAATCGAACCAATAGGAATAGACAATGGGTCCCTAGCACCTCCTCCTCGATATGACTCGATGTCCACATCATTCCCTCCCCCATGCAAAGGATTTGTCCTCAAATCATCACTGGCATCAAAAAGAGTCAAGTCAGAAACATTAAATGTGGCACTAACGTCATACTTACCTGGAAGATCAAGCTTGTAAGCATTATTGTTAACTCTTTCCAAAACCATGAATGGTCCATCCCCTCGCGGTAATAACTTAGAATGTCGCTGCTCAGGAAATCTCTCTTTGCGCATATGAACCCAAACCCAATCGCCAGGTTCAAACACCACTTCCTTGCGCCCTTTGTTAGCTTGCCTTGCATATTGCTCAGTCTTGCGCTCAATATTTATGTGCGTCTTCTCATGCAACGACTTGACAAATTCAGCTTTCTTTGCTCCATCTAAATCCACACGCTTATCAACAGGTAAAGGGGTTAAATCTAACGAAGTTAATGGATTAAAACCATAGACAACCTCAAATGGTGTAAATTTAGTAGCAGAATGCATGCTCCTATTATATGCAAATTCAACATGTGGCAGACAATCTTCCCAAGTTTTTATGTTCTTTTTAATAATAGCACGCAACAATGCCCCTAAAGTTCTATTAACTACCTCGGTTTGACCATCGGTCTGTGGATGACAAGTAGTAGAAAATAACAACCGTGTTCCTAGTTTTTTCCACAATGTTTTCCAAAAGTAACTAAGAAATTTAGAATCTCGATCTGAAACAATCGATCTAGGCATGCCATGCAAACGTACAACCTCCTTAAAGAACAAATTAGCAATATGGGATGCATCATCAGTTTTATGACAAGGTATAAAATGAGCCATCTTTGAAAACCGATCAACAACTACATAAATAGAATCTCTACCATACTTAGACCTAGGCAATCCTAACACAAAATCCATAGAAATATCAATCCAAGGATGCGTTGGAATAGGTAATGGTGTATACAAGCCATGCGGTTTAGTTGTTGACTTCGATTGCTTACAAGCAATACATCTCTCACAAACACGTGTGACATCTCTCTTCATATGTGGCCAATAAAAATGTTCATACAGCGCTTCATAAGTCTTATTAATGCCAAAATGCCCCATTAAACCACCACTATGAGCTTCTCGCACCAACAATTCACGCAAAGAACACTTAGGCAAACATAGTTTGTTTTCACGAAAAAGATAACCTTCATGCCTATAAAATTTATCAAATGCAGCGTGTTCACATGCTTCATAGACTCTCCCAAAGTCATCATCATCAATATATAAGCCCTTGATATGCTCAAAACCTAGACACTTTGCTTCTAAAATAGTTAGAATCGCATACCTTCGAGAAAGTGCATCGGCTACCACATTTTCCTTACCTTTCTTGTACTTGATCACATATGGAAAAGTCTCAATGAACTCTATCCATTTGGCATGTCTTTTATTCAACTTTTGCTGTCCTTTCAAGTACTTCAAGGTCTCATGGTCGGTGTGGATCACAAACTCCTTTGGCCATAAATAATGTTGCCAAGTCTCCAAAGCTCGCACTAAAGCATACATCTCCTTATCATAGGTAGGATAATTCAATGTTGCTCCACTCAATTTTTCGCTGAAATAAGCTATGGGACGCCCTCCTTGCATCAACACGGCTCCAATTCCTGTACCAGAAGCATCGCACTCTATCTCAAAAGTAGCACTGAAATTCGGCAAAGATAATAAAGGAGCATTAGTTAACTTATCTTTTAGCAGATTAAATGCTTTCTCTTGCTCTTCTCCCCACGTGAAACCCACGTGCTTCTTGATTACCTCAGTTAATGGTGCGGCAATAGTGCTAAAATTTCTCACAAATCGTCGATAAAAACTCGCCAATCCATGAAAGCTACGCACCTCTCCTATGGTCTTAGGCGTTGGCCATTCACGGATTGCTTTAACCTTTTCTTCATCAACCTGTATACCATTAGCACTAACAACAAATCCTAGAAATACTAATTTGTTGGTAACAAAAGAGCACTTCTTTAGATTAGCGTATAATTGCTCGGCCCTTAAAACCTGCAAGACAGCTCGCACATGCTCAATATGGTCATCAGGACTTCGGCTATAAATCAAGATGTCATCGAAATAGACAACCACAAATCGACCAATAAAAGCACGCAAAACATGATTCATAAGTCGCATAAATGTGCTCGGTGCATTAGTTAATCCAAATGGCATTACTAACCACTCATATAATCCATACTTGGTCTTAAATGCAGTTTTCCATTCATCACCTTCTTTCATCCTAATTTGATGATAACCACTTTTCAAATCGATCTTAGTGAAAATACAAGAACCATGCAACTCATCCAACATGTCATCTAATCTAGGAATAGGATGTCGATACTTTACCGTAATATTATTGATTGCTCGGCAATCGACACACATTCGCCAAGTTCCATCCTTCTTTGGCACTAACAAAACAGGGACGGCGCATGGGCTAAGACTCTCTCTCACATGCCCTCGTTCCAATAATTCACTAACTTGTCGCTGGAGTTCCTTTGTCTCCTCGGGATTGCTTCGATATGCGGGTCGATTAGGTAATGGCGCACCAGGAATCAAGTCAATTTGATGTTCTATGCCTCGAATAGGTGGTATCCCTCCAGGAAGTTCATCAGGAAAGACATCTTCAAATTCCTGCAATAAAGACACAATAGGACTAGGCAAACTTAGGTCAAGATCGTTAGTAGAAAACAAAACCTCCTTGTACACAAGTATAAGTATTGGTCGATCTAGAACTAAGGCTCTCCTCACTTCACTTGATTTTGCATAAAAATTATTTTGCCTCTTTTCTTTCCTCTCTTCTTTTCCCTCAGTTTTTACCACAATCTTT
This sequence comes from Eucalyptus caleyi, assembly GCA_014182885.2. NCBI lineage: Eukaryota > Viridiplantae > Streptophyta > Magnoliopsida > Myrtales > Myrtaceae > Eucalyptus > Eucalyptus caleyi. The sequence goes on from CM024468.2 coordinate 43,843,104, forward strand.
CTCTCGGCCTCTCCTTTTCCTTGCGTCTCAGACACACCACGCAAGCCCTCGGATTTCTCACCTTTTCTCTCTCTCTCGGCTTCTCGTTGTAACTTTAATTGATCTTGATACACCTCACTAGGTGTCATTGGTACCAAGGTATAAATCTTTTGATTCATCACCAATGAATAACGATTAGTATATCCATCATGATGTACCTTTCGATCATATTGCCATGGTCTTCCAAGCAAGATATGACCCGCTTGCATAGGTACAACATCACACTCTACCTCGTCCTTATATCTCCCTATCTCAAATGGAATTCGAACTTGCTTTGACACTTTCACCTCACCACTATCATTTAACCATTGAAGTCTATAAGGCCTAGGGTGCTTTGTTGTCTTCAAGCCCAACTTATCCACCATAATACAACTTACCACATTCGCACAACTACCTCCATCAATTATCATACTACAGATCTTACCATTCACCACACACCTTGTATGAAACAAATTATCTCTTTGTTGGTGATGCTCCTCCTCCTTTACTTGCACACTCAGAGAACGCCTAACCACCAATAAGTCTCCTTTTATAGCCACTTCTCCATCACTACAATCCTCCAATGGTGGCATCTCATCATCATCTTCTTCCTTTTCACTTTCGGACTCAATAACACCATGTCCAGTCATGATCATCACCCTCCTATTAGGGCATTGATTCGCCATATGACCCCTGCCCAAACACTTAAAACATTTAATTTCACGAGTTCTAGTGTTAGAATTTTCAGTTTTACCCGAAATCGGATTCGTTCCAACTTTACCGTTCCTCTCCTTCTCCTTTGAGGTTTTGGTTTTGGTGTTGTTTCCTCTCCAATTTGGCTTCTCATCTCTCTTCCAATTGGATCTCCAATTCTGACTTGAACCTCCTCCACTCTTGTGATTTCGGTCCAACTTCAATTGCCGCTCAACTTTGATGGCTTTGTCCACCAATTCCTCCAATTCAACATAGTGTTGCAGCTCTACCACCCTTGCTATGTCTCGACTCAAACCACTCAAAAATCTTGACATTGTGTCCTCACGATCCTCCATCACATTAGCACGGATCATGGCAATCTCCATCTCCTTGTGATACTCTTCCACGCTCTTATTGCCTTGTGTGAGATTTTGTAGCTTTTGAAACAAATCTCGGTGGTAATGACTAGGTACAAAACGCCTTCTCATCACCGCTTTCATCTCATCCCACGTCTCTATCGGTCTTTCACCATTGCGCCTCCTACTAGTCACAAGTTGATCCCACCAAATTATAGCATAATCAGTAAATTCAACAGCTGCAATTTTTACCTTTTTGAGCTCAGAGTATCGTTGGCAATCAAATACCATCTCCATGCGTTTCTCCCACTCTAGATACGCATCGGGATCATTCTTCCCTTGGAATGAAGGAATCTTCATCTTGATGTTGCCAAGTTCATCATCTCCTCGGTGTCTAAACCTTCGGCCTCCATTCCACCTTTCAAATCGAGCATCTCGATCATCCTCCATGTCGGCCTCATCATCATCATATTGTCGTTGCCTTCTATGTTGTGTTCTAGAGGCATCTCGCTGATGTTGTGGCCTTCCTCGGGGTATCTCTCGGTCACCATCAACCCTCATGTCATTCCTCATCATTCAGCCACTAAGCTCCTCCACTACGACCCTCAATTGCTGGATACTTTCCACGAGCGCTTCATCCCTTCGTATGGAGTCAACCTCCCGTTGATTCACGCTTTCTTCGCGTGACATATTTTAGACCTGCAAATAAACGTTAGTCTAAAAAAAAATCCTCACCAATCGCTCCCTCACGTGTTTCTCTCGAGATATTTGTCGCTCCTCTCGTGTTTAACTCAAGTCTAGGCTTTTTCCACCCTCGATTAAGCTTACACACTCTTGCCTTTTTCCTCTCGTATTCTCTTTTCACAAGCTCTTTATTGGACTCAAAACCTGTCTCTCAACCCCCTCACGACAATCAATCAAACTAATCAAACAAGATTAGATCACTATTGATTTTGTTTCAGCAAGTAACAATTTCAAACCAACAAGGACAACTTTCGAAATTCTAATTGAAACGCAAATCACTATTGATTTTGTTTCAATTTGGTCTACTAACAAACGAGTCGCCTTCTTGATTTTTTTTTTTTGTTCGACTATTTTTTTTTTTTTGCCGAATATGTTTTTTTTTTTTTTGGCACACTTTTTTTTTGTGCGTTTTCTTTCTCTTCTTTTTTTTTCTTTTTTTTTTGACGAACTCAGATACAATTTAAGATGCTAGAAAAGAAAATTTAAAACTAATAGCAAACAACTACGTATGGAAGCACAAAAGCAATCGGATCCCTAAATTAACTAGAACCGAAACCCTAACCCAATAAATCTCAAATTGCTGATTATCAACAGAAAATTAAAGATAAATAGACCTTGTAGAAGCAAGCTCTGATACCAAACTGATGTGAATCGTTGCGGAAGGATCGTTCTACGAAGGCCCAGATGGTGCGAATTGCAAACCTCGACCTCCAATCAAACCTGTGATTGGCAACCTCGGTATGAACGTGACCTGTTGACGAACACGTGTCAACCAACCAACGTTATAGACGCCACGAGCGAAAGAATTCGCTATCTCGCTCGATAAGTCGAAGAGAATCTTGATTAGGTCAAGTCCTTAAAAGAACAGTAAAAAGAGAACCTCTCAATTCTTTTCCTCAAAAATAAAATATCTCCATCCTCAAAGAAATTTGGCAAATCCTTTATATAGGCTGCCACACAAACCCTAAAAACCAACCCTAAAAATCTAATGCGTTATATTCTAAAATATTCCTATTTTAGAATATTCTTAAACAAGAATATATATATAAATTGACTTGGTCAATTATTTGGTGACAAGATAATTAAATTGCACTAAGATTTCCAAGATTCTTCAAGATTTGATCCAAGGTCATCTTCACGCCAAAGATCACGAACCATGACGCCAACAGCTTGCTTGAATTGTTTGGCCCGCGCTCGAGTAATCGAACCAGTAGGAATAGACAATGGGTCCCTAGCACCTCCTCCTCGATATGACTCGATGTCCACATCAGTTATGATGTGTGTATAGGCTACCTCTAGGTGTATTTCCTTCATAATCGTGGTTTAGGGCATGAACTCACTGAGACATTGTTTCACCCCGTCGTAGTTTACAATTTTCAAGTCCCTAGATGGAGGTACGTCAGGTTCGATATGGGGTCCCTCAGGTTATGGATTTTGAGCACACCTATTTCCCTATCCCCAAGACCACCCTAACCTGAGAGTTAGTTGAGTTCGTGGTATGGGTCGATAAGGGCCTACCTCAGTTGGTATCTCACTGATACATAACGTGATTCATCAACTTTCCTCAAGGGGGTTGTGAGGGTCCCCTTCTGGGTTTCGATGGGCCTTCCATTGGGACCGAGGAATGGGAGGTAGGTCACCCAATGGATCTCGACCCTCCTGATGGTGTTTAGTGCTTAAATAGCTCAGTAGCTCTTCTTTTTGGAGATAGACCCTTGTTTATAGACTATTTATGTATATAAACCTGGCTTGTTTGTAAAATATGTTTTTTCTAAATTTTCTTTTCTGCTTTTCTATCCCACGTTGAGTGATGTCTGGAGATTGTTTAATTCGCTTTTGCGTGTGCATAATTGATTGGGTCGGTGATGCTTCCTGGGAACGTCGCATTTTATTCGACCGCTGAGGGATGTGTGCACGCTCGACGTTTAGGGCGTGACATCCCCGCTTGAAGTGGTATCAGAGTTGGTAAGTGTATTGAGTGATAAGGTGTGATGGGTTATGGGATAGTTAATAGGAAATGCCTTTTTCTTATGCTGATGCATGTGATTGATAGCTAATTGGTAGATTGTTTTGTGTGGGTCACTCAGTTTCTAATTTTATGTGCAATTGGAAAGCAGCTTCTATAAGGATCTTGCAGTATGAGTGACCAAGAGCAAAGAACTCCTAGGAAGAGGTCTATGACATTTGTCACTCGGGGTAGAACGCCAACAAGGGCCAGTACCCGAGGAAGAGCGCCGACTTAGGCCAGCACCAGTAAGGTAGTACTACCACAGGTCAATGCTGGTGTAGTAGCACCTGGCGATCCTAGACTCGATGGGATCGTATAGGCGCTCAAGATCCTGGGGAATTTGATGAGGAAGTAGGCGTATAACCAAGCCGCAGTAACTGCCGCCGCCGACACAACCGCCGCTATTGCTACTGCCGGTACTGCTGTCGTCGCTGTTGCTACCGCACCTGCTGAGATTCCACCTGAGAATGTGATAGGGGAAAGGCCTATGCACAAGCTTGTCAAACAGTTCCTGAAGCTGAACCCATCCAGGTTTATAGGTGCAGGTGATCCCGAGGCTGCAACCCTCTGGATTTAAGAGTTGGAGAAGGCATTTGCACTGCTAAGGTGTACAGAGGAAAAGGAGGTGGTCCTTGCAGTCTATCAACTGTAGGGTAATGCAAGTACTTAGTGGAGGGCCACCAGAGGGAGAGTATTCCCTAAAGGTGTGGTTCCAGAGTGGAACGCCTTCATGGAAATGTTCAACGGAGTTGGAAAATTTCAATGCCTCCATCAAGGTCTGATGATGGTAGATCAATATGAGGCAAAGTTGCCGAGTTATCACAGTATCCCCCCAGGTTGATCGAAGATCCAATCGACTGAGCAAGAAAATTCTGGGATAGACTCAGACCAAAGCTGGAGAATCCGCTGGTACCGCTCAATCTAAAGGACTACAATGACTTGTATGAACGGGCCCAGCTGATAGAGAGGAATTTGAATGAACAAGCTGCAGCATCTACGTCATGGTTCAATTCGAATAGAGATAGGAACCGGTTTGGGAAGAAACCGATGATCGAAGGGAAGGTATCCTACTCCGCCCAACAAGAAGAGTGGGGTAGGAAAGTCAAAGTCGAGCTTTAATGAAGTATGTCGTTTCTACGGAAGGCGACACGAAAGGCGACACGGATCAGCCACGTGCCATTCTAAGACGGGTGCTTGCTATGGATGTGGCTAGCAGGGTCACCAGGTCAAAGACTGTCCCCGAAGGCCGATGGGATCTTAGTTGCCGTCGTCTCCACCACAGTTGGGTTATAACAGGGGATATGCGCCGCAGAATGCATCGCAGGGTGGAATGAATAGCCTCCAGCTCAAGAAAGGGTGTACGCTGTCACCAGACGACAGGCAAAGGACTCACTTGATGTGATCATAGGTACAGTCTCGTTGAACGACCATGTTGTTTATGCATTATTTGACCCTGGAGCTACTCATTCATTTATTATTCAATAGTACGTTAAGTTGGTAGGATTGAGTCCTGAATTGTTGGGGTCAGTCGTTAGTATATCTACCCCGTTAAAGGATAAAGTGTTAGTTCTAGTAGGCTGCCCTAGTTGCAAGTTGGTTATCTGTGAGCGAGAGGAAATAATAGACGTGATAGTCCTAGCCATGTATGATTTTGATGTGATAATTGGCATGAATTGGCTCACCAAGCAACGAGCTATTATGGACTGCTATCATAAAGCAATTCAGTTTAACCCTTTAGCGAGTGAAAGTTTCGAGTTTATTGGGAGTCGATGAGGACCCTCGATAACCTTAATCTCGTCACTTGGGGCGACCCATTTGTTAGACGGGGTTTGCCAAGGTTACTTGGCGACTGTCATGGATACAACAGTTGAGGAGCTGAATATGGAAGACATTGTAGTGGTACAAGAGTTTCTAGATGTGTTTCTGAAGGAATTAACTAGTCTGCCCCCAGAAAGGGAGATTGAGTTTGTAATTTGAGTTGGCCCCTGGAACAAAGCCAATCTCTAAGGCTCCTTACTGCATGGCGTTGTCAGAGTTCAAAGAACTGATGGTGCAGATATATGAGTTATTGGATAAGGGATTCATATGTCCCAGTGCATCACCTTGAGAAGCACCAGTCATGTTCGTTAAAGAAGAAATATGGTTCGTTGCGTCTTTGCACCGACTATCGGTAACTCAATCAGGCGAAGATTAAAAATAAATACCCGCCGCCAAGGGTTAACGACTTGTTTGACTAGTTGTAAAGAGCGTTGATATTTTCTAAGATCGACTTGAGGACATGATATCATCAGTTGAGGATTAGAAAAGAAGACATACTGAAGACAGCGCTTCATACTCGATATAGCCATTATGAGTTCACTATAATGCCATTTGGTTTAACGAACGCCCTAGCTGTTTTCATAGACCTTATGAACTAAGTGTTCAAGGAGTATCTGGATCAGTAATGATCGTGTTCATTGACAATATCCTGGTATACTTGAGAAGTCCAGAGGAGCACGAAAGACAGTTGAGGGTAATGCTCCAGACTCTGCGTAATCATGAACTATACACCAAGTTCAATAAGTGCGAGTTTTGGTTAACTTGTGTGGCATTCCTAAGTCACATGATTTCAGGTGAAGGAATCTCCGTGGACCAAACCCAGATTGAAGCCATGATCAATTAGCCAAGACCAACGACTGTAATAGAGATCAAAAGCTTTTTGGGATTGGCAGGTTACTGCAAACGATTCGTGGAAGGATTCTTGGTGATAGCGATGCCGCTGACTCTACTGCTGAAAAAGGAAGAGAAGTTTGTATGAACGGATAAATGCAAGCGTAGTTTTCAAGAGCTTAAGCAGAAGCTGACGACTGCATTAATGTTGACAATTCTGTCTGGACCTAGAGGATACGAAATCTATAGTGATGCATCGTTCAAAGGACTAGGTTGCGTGTTAATGCAACATAGCAGGTTGTTGCATATGCATCCCATCAGTTGAGACCTCATGAGCTGAACTACCTGATGCATGACTTAGAACTCACAGCAATAATCTTCACTCTAAAGATATGGAGACACTACTTGTGTTGAGAAAGGTTCCATATCTTTACGGACCATCAGAGTCTCGAGTATTTATTCTCTCAAAAGGAGTTGAATATGAGACAGCGTCGTTGGATGGAACTTCTTAAGAATTATGACTGTGACATCCTGTATCATCCTGAAAAAGCTAACAAGGTCGCAGATGCGTTGAGTCGAAAATCATCTATTGCGTAGATGTTGATTAAGGAGTGGATCTTACCTGAAGGAGCTTGGGATTTGGATTTCAAATTTGAGGTAGGCCACCTTTCCAATCTTATGGCCACCCTCAGAATTGAACTAGAAGTGCAGATTAGAATCAAGTTGCTGCAGTTGACAAACCCATAGATCTAGAATATTCTGCAAGATGATACAGAAAAGAGAAAGGCTGATTTTCAGATTTTTGAATACGAAACACTAAAGTTTCATGGACAATTGTGTGTACCTGACGATGCAAAGCTTAAGGAGGAGATCTTGTCCAAAGCTTATCGTAGCAGTTACAGCATTCATCCAAGCAATACGAAGATGTATCAAAATTTACGTCAGCACTATTGATGGATCGGTATGAATGCAGATATCGCCAAGCATGTCGCCAAGTGTCTAATGTGTCAGCAAGTGAAGGCACAACACTATAAGCCGGGAGGACTTCTACAACCTCTCAAGATTCCTGAGTGGAAATGGGAACATATCACACTGGATTTTGTGATGAGCTTACCAAAGAGTCATAAGGGTAATGATTCCATATGGGTTGTGGTTGACAAATTGACAAATTCGGCTCACTTCATTGTCGTACGGGAAGACTTTGCATTAGACAGATATGCTGAGTTGTACGTGCGCCAGATAGTTCATCTGTATGGAGTACTGGTGACAATTACATCTAATTGAGTCCCGAAGTTCACAGTAACCTTCTGGAAAAGCTTACAGATTGCCTTAGGAACGAAGTTGTAGTACAGTACGGCCTATCATCCTTAGACAGATGGCTAGTCTGAGAGAACGATTCAAACCCTTGAGGACATGCTGCAATCTTGTGTACTAGACTTCAAGGGAAGCTGGGAGGAATAACTTCATTTAGTTGAGTTTGCTTACAACAACAATTACCAGCAAAGTATTCAAATGGCACCATTTGAAGCATTGTTTGGCAAACCGTGCAAAACTCTAGTTTGTTGGGATGAAGTCAAAGAATGTAAGATCACCGACCCAGAGTTAGTTCAACAGTTAGTGGATGCAGTTGTAGTTATCTGGGAAAGGCTAAGGACTACTCAGAGTCGCCAGAAAAGCTATGCAGATAAGTGTTGGAGACCATTGGAATTCCAAGTTCGTGAGCACATCTTTCTAAAGGTGTTACCGATGAGGGGTACTTCATGCATCAGCAAGAAAGGAAAGCTAAGCCCAAGGTACGTCAGTCCCTTTGAGATTCTTGAGAGAATAGGGACTTTGGTGTATCGTCTTACGTTGCTGCCGAGACTGGCATAAGTACATGACGTCTTTCACGTATCGATGTTGAGAAAGTACGAACATGACCTGACCCATGTGCTGTATTTTGAAGAATTAGACATGGACGACAGAGTGTCGAACATGGAAAGACCAATTCAGATTGTAGATCGAAAGGAGCAGGTTCTGCATACCAAGACCGTTTCCTTAGTCAAAGTGGTCTGGCAACACCATGGAATAAAAGGAGCCACTTGGGAAAGTGAAGACTCGATGAGACGACAATACCCCCACCTTTTTTAATAAGATTTGTAATGGTTTAAATTTCGAGGACAAAATTTTTATAAGAGGGGAAGAGTTGTGACATCCTAATCTTTGACCCTATCCTAACTAAATGAAATGGGCTTTTCTTCGACCCGCCTATAGTCTTTTTCTCCGAGCTGATCACTCACGAGACAACTAATCTATCAGGTGAAGCCGTTAAGGGATCTAAACGTGTGACATCCTAAATTTTTAATGTTGTTTTCAATTAAATTAAATCGGGCCTTCATCGACGCGCCTATAGTGCTATTCTCAGAGCTGATCACTCCTGAGATAACTAGATTATCTAGGGAAGTCATTAAAGGACTTTAATGCAATAGACTTGAGAATTTGACCAGGAATCGACTACTTGATTGTGCTCATCTGCAGAGATCGTTACGACACAGTAAAGATCAATTGGAAATCCGAAATAGGTCAGTTCGACTGAGATGTGTGGTTAAACGTGGGTGATTCCACCAAATTCAGAAATTCTCATCGACCGGCATTAGATTGATTTTCTATCGTTTTAGTACCCTGTGTCTATATTTGAATCCTCGATATTTTCATGATAATCGAGAGTCGCCAATGTGTCGAATTGCACTAAAAATTCCTAAAAGCTACTCGGTGGATTAGGACGCGCTAAAATTGTGCCAGATTAAAATTAACCGTGAATTTAAACCCAATTTCAGAAATTGAAAGTTCTATCATGTCACAATTCATTATAGGAACAACGACTCATCTTTAGAAGATTTTTCTACAAACCGAGATTTTTGGCAGAAAATCAAAGTAAGGCTTTTTTGATCGGGAAAGCTAGAGGGCCGCTTTTGATTTCGTTTTTGGGATTCATGTTGAACTAAATAGTGAGGAAAAATGTGGATTGGGATGATGGCACCTTGGTTAGATTTATGGAAATCAAATTGTGCTCAATCGGATCCAAGTGAGGGAGAATTGAGTGAAATTGAATGAAATTGAAGGAATATATGTGCAAATTCGTATGCCATGGGGGACAGAACATTTTGGACTAGTTAGGAAGCTTTTTGAGGAAGTTTGAGGAGAGAGAAGAGGCTGTGGACAGCTGATGGGTGGTGGGGGCATGTATAAGGGGAGAGTGACATGTGTTGGACGCTAAAGAGCCCTTGGAGACCCCATCTCCTTCAGCAGCTTCTTCTTCCTTGTTTTATGGCTTTCTCCATTATTGAGGAGCCTTGAGACCTTCAGAAAACCAGAGGAAAACCGCAGCTCATCCCCCTTGGCCGTCACACGCCCGCAAAGCCACCATTAAACCATTTTCCTCCTATGTTTTCCTTTATTCCAGTTTCTGCTCCAGCTGACCTTTCGCTAAAGATCTGAGTTGAAAGTGGTCTACCCAGATGAATAAGCCAACGAGCCACTCATCACCGTGATTAGGACATCTATACTGTTCTAAAGAGCCTGGCCTTGCCTCGAATGGAGCTGCTAGCTGTCTGGTACACCGGCATGAAGTTACCGATCGCTAGTCCGTCAGTCCCCTACCCACCTACACTATTTTGTGTTTTTATTCATTTTTCTCCTATTCCAACCATTCCTTTGCCCATCCCAACCTCCAAGAGGACCCCTAAGACCCCCGAGAGCTGTCAATTGCCGACCACTCACTTACTAGAGCTCCGATCGGCCCATTTCCTCGCCATTTTGCCCTTCTTCTTCTCTGGTTCAGTCCTTGGTACAAAAGCAAAAACTAGCAAAGGTTTTGAAGCTTCCTTCTCTGGTTCAGTTGATTCCTTTCTTTTCTGACGATGAAAAGATGTTCACTCATTTTAAGCCTAGGATGGGTGTTGCTACGAACATTCGAGGAAGAAGAGCTGATCTGTTTCGTTCTGAGGAACACAAGCGAGTTTATGCTAAACTACTAAAGCGAGGGGTGATGAACCCAAGGGGTGTCGATTTTGATTTTCTCGAATCATTGAACGTAAAGTTACAGGAGAAGTTTACTTTACTTCAACTTGAATGATTTTGCTCTGAGACAACTGTAGCTCATCCGGAACTTACCTCGTATTTCTATTCCAATCTAAGCTTTTTAGATGTGAATAGATTTTCCTTCAGTGTTAGAGATTAGGATTATGTGGTAGATATGGACACTCTGGCTAATGTGATTGGAGTGAAGAGAGGGATTTTCCAAACAATAAGCGTGTCTATTGGTCATGCCACTATGGAGCTTGTTGAAGATAAAATTGCAGAAGGCTGGATCTCGTATTTGAGGATGAGTGCCTATAATGTCTTGCTCCATAAGATTGTGATTAACTGTCTAAGACCCAAATCCACATGAAAGACCGATGTCTCCAATTCTGAAGCGAAGCTGACGTATGCCATCAACGTTGGTTACAAGTTCTCTCTGCCTCACACCATCATGTTTCACATGTGTAGGTCAATGGTAAAGGACAATGGATAACTCCCTTATTCTGCTCTTGTTACTCATCTATTCAGACATCTTAACATTCAGCCTCCCAGAATTCTATGTGTTCGAAATATTGATCCAATGGTGATAGGACTGAAGATGGTTTCAAAGATGCGTTTGAAGGAGCTAAACAAGGCTTCAGAGAAATTTAAGGAGAAGACCCCTGTCAAGACTCGACAAGATCCTGTGGCTACAGAAAAGGAAAGGCAAGGAGCCCATGATAGCTTCATTTAAGAAGAGGAGAGCACTCGTCTTACAGGTTGAAGAAGATAAGGATGACCTCACTATCTCCGCTCTTGCTTTAAAGAACTTACAACATCTTGTTCCAGAGATAGAGAATTGAGAGAACCAAGATAGAGAGGAGACAGAATAGAGGAGTGAAGAAAGGGAAACGATGAGGAAATAAGAAGAAGAAGGAAGAACAGAAGAATAAGAGCAAAGAGGAGAACAAATAGAAGGAAAAAGTCATGGTGATTCTCCAGCAAAGGAAGACGGATAAGATCACCGTGACATTGAAGAAGAGCCAAAGCAAGAAGAGTACTTCTCTCCACCTGAAGGTACTGAAACAGGGAGAGCTGCTGATAAAAGAGGTACTCCTTCACTTGCTTTTACTAGTGATGATGTTAGTCATTCTCCTACCAATCCAGAGGATGTGTATGCCTCTCACTTTCCTGAAGATGGTAATGAGGCTTCATCTCCAAGTCTGGATGTTCATGCTGAAGTTCCATCATCCAGCAACACTCCACAAACTGATCATGCTGAAACAAGCACTCAAACTGACAACTCAGCATACTTTAAAAGATTGCTTGAACTTCTTCTGGAGATCAAAGGTCAGGTTTATGCCTTGGGATGTGAATTTTAGAACATGCAGAATGCTCATCAAGCCACCTCAGTTTCTTTGCACCACTAAATTCAAGCCCTTAATCTTCAAGTTCAAGCTAATGCAAAGGGTGAGGATTTAGCGCAACTGAAGGAGGATTTGACAAAGTTGGAGGAGACTATCAAGTCTATGGGAGATTTACAGCTTGTTCGCATTCCCAAACAATCTTGATTTTATCCAGTTCTTTTTATATTCTCTACTTTTTGCTATTGGCATAAAGGGGGAGAAGTCGATGCAGATTTGACTTTGATTTTTTTTTTTTTTTACTTATCTTTTGTTTGGATGGATTGGTTTGGACTGTTTTGACCTTTTTAATGCGTGCAATATCTTAAGCTATGTTGATGATTTTGGTAAAAATAGTTGATTTTACAGAACTAACTTGTTTTCTGTGGATGCAGAATCGCTACAATCTTTATCCTAATCTACTTATCTTTTATGAGATATCTTTGTTTGCTTAAATGACATCTTGCAGGTCAAAAGTATCCAAATCTGCAGGAAAGTTTTGTCACCATAAAAAAGGGGGAGATTGTTGGAGAAAACTTCCCTATTTATTTTGAAGTTGACAAAACGTTTCCATTAGTCTAATCTGAAGACTTGTAGACTCTACCGTCAAAGTCTGAAGACCTCAAGATTTAAGATTTAAAGTTTTCCCTAATCGACAGTTTCCAAGATCGACGAAGAAAAGTATTATCCATTGAAGAAAACTTGTTGAAATGCAAGTATATCTTTAAGGATTTGATTCGTGTGGATGAAGAAGATCTCACAGCTGGAGATGGCACCTCGAGATCTATTATTCGTATTGAAATTAATTTCAGTAATTTAGATCCAATGATTAGCGAAGTATACTTGGAATGTTCTACTTATGAAACCTATATCCTGATTGTATAGGCGAGCATGATTGGTGGGCTATCATCATATTTCTTAAATAACTCGAGATCTCCCTAATTGATTCTGTCGAACAGGTTGATTGGAAGAACTCCTTTGGAAGGTGCCAAAGGTTATGAAGTCATAGAGGAGGATATAAGGAAGACGCTCTAGTTATTCGATAGGGTGCGTGATAGAAAAATTCCAAAGTCTGAAACTCCTTGTTCTTTGCTGTTTCAATTGTTGAGCTTAAATTTGTACGATAGGCAGTTGGCTTGATGGTGGCTCACGGCGGCAGCAGGGCACCGACGGCGGCCTCGACATCCTGGCAAGTTACTGGATGCATAGCTGGGCGAGACGGCGTGGCTGGAGGTGGAGAGCATGCGCGGGCAAGGCGCGGTGGCACGCGCGAGGAGTGAGTTGCGTGTGGCGGTTTTGGTGGGCAGCTACGGCGACGAGGGATTCATGGATGGTCTTCTCTGTGGCTGAAGGGTTCGAGTAGCATAAAATGAAGAGGAATGAGACTGGTCGACCGGCCACATGAAGGGGAAAGAGAGATATGAGGGAACAAGGGGCATACCAAGCTTCCAAGCCCATCTCTTTGTCCCCTTGACCATTCTCCTCCACCAGCTGTGTTCCTTGGCTGAAAATCGGCCACCATGGCCCATTCTAGCACACTTGAAATGGTCCATAAGCCATAGGTGGTGGGGCACACGAATTTGCAAGATTTCCCCACAATTGGACTTTAATCTCTCTTTGAATCATCCCGATTTGGCCCTAAAAAATTCAATTGTCAAACCCTCAATCAAATTGGTATTTTTCCTCACCAATATAACTCACTTGCTTCCTAATTGTGCGATAAAAAATGGTCCCTGACTCTTTTAGGACAAAAAGGCCCTAAGACGACTTTTTCCCAAAAAATCTCTATTTGCAGAAAAATCTTCAAAGGTCGAGTCAACATTCCTAAATTGACCTGTGACATGACAGAACTTTCAATTTCTAAAATCTGATTCAAATTCGCAATAAATTTCCATCCAATGCAATTTTAGCGTGACCTAGGCTACCGGGTAACTTTCATAACTTTTTATTACAAATGACCCGTGGTCGATTTTCTTCGAGCCATAATGAACCTCTTCGACACATTGGTGACTCTCAATGGTCGTGAAAATCTCGAGATTTGAAATACGGACATAGAGTATCAAAACAATAGAAAAATCAATCTAGTGCCGATCGATGATAATTTTGCAATTTAGTGAGATTACCTACGTTTAACCACATATCTCGATCGAACTAACCTATCTATAATCTCTAATTGCTTTTTAACCGTGCCATAATGATCTCAACAGATGAGCACGGTCAAGTAGCCAATTCTTGGTCGACTCCTTAAATCTATTTGCCTTAAAATCTTTTAATGACTCCCTTAGATAGTCTAGTTATTTCGTAAGTGATCAGCTCTGAGAATAGCACTATAGGCACATCGATGAAATGTCCAATTTATTTAATTGAAAGCAGAACTGAAATTCTAGGATGTCATAACACTTCACCTTTTATAAAAATTTTATCCTCGAAATTTAAACCTTTACAATACTTAAACAAAAAGGTGGGGGTACAAACGTCTCAACGACTCTTCAGTCTCCCAAGTTGCTCCTTCAGTACCATGGTGTTGCCAGACCACTTTGAACATCAGGATGGTCTTTGTACACAAAACTTGCTCTTTTCTGTCCACAATCTAAACCGGGCTTTCAACATATGACACTCGATCATCTACGTCCAATTCTTCAAAATTAAGCACGTGGGTCGGGTCAGGCTCGTACTTCCTCAACATCGACACGTGAAAGACGTTGTTTACTTGCACCAATCTCGACGGCAACGCAAGACGATACGCGAGGGTCTCGATTCTCTCAAGAATCTCAAATGGACCTACGTACCTCGGACTCAGTTTTCATTTCTTTCCAAAGCACGAAGTTCCCCTCATTGGTGACACCTTCAGAAAAACGTGATCACCAACTTGGAATTCCAAAAGTCTTCAACGCTTATCTGTATAACTTTTCGGACGACTTTGAGTGGTCTCTAATCTACCTTTGATTACTACGATGGCATCCACAAACTGCTAAACCAACTCCGGGCTATAATCTTTCTCTCTCCAACTTCATCCCAACACACTGGTGTTTTGCATACTCTGCAATATAACGCTTCAAAATGAGCCATTGAGATGCTCTGTTGATAACTATTGTTGTAGGTGAACTTTACGGGATGAAGTTGTTCCTCCCAACTTCCTTTAAAATCCAGTACACAAGCTCACAGCATGTCTTCAGGGATCTGAATTGTCCTCTTAGACTGGCCATCCGTTTGAGAATGATATGCCGTACTATACTGTAGCTTTGTACCTAGAGCATGCTACAAGCTCTTCCAAAAAGCGGCAGTAAATCTTGGGTCTCTATCTGAAATTATCGTAACCGGCACTCCATGCAGTTGAACTATCTGGTGCACATACAACTCAGCGTGCCTATCCAAGTCAAGATCCTTTCGCACTACAATAAAGTGAGCTGACTTCGTCAACCTGTCAACTATTACCCAAATAGAATCATTACCTCTTTGACTCCTTGGTAATCCAGTCACGAAATCCATCGTGATATGCTCCCATTTCCACTCTGGGATCTCGAGAGGTTGCAAAAGTCCTCCCGTCTTACAATGCTGAGCTTTGACCTACTGACACGTGAAACACTTGGTGACATGCTTGGCAATGTCTGCCTTCATGCCAGACCACCAATAGTGGTGACGCAAATTTTGTGTGACACCCTGAACCCTTCGCAGGTCGTCACCAACGCCAATGTTACTCCTTATTACCTTTCTCCTTAGAAGATGCGTCGTAATTTATAGACACACTTTTTTTTTAAAACAAAACGGTCCCAGCGCGACTCATTAGCGGAAGCAAATTAAATATCACGTCTCTCCCCCTACCAACCATGATACAAATACACAACACTAAACATCAGGATTTTTATAAACATGCCACAACACTTTATTTACATATATTTTCAAGATGGGTCTACTCTCGGGTCGGTACATAAAAAAGGAAAAGCTAGGACTCAACCATGTCCAGCCTAAAACCTCAAAAAAAAACCCTCGACCCTCTACATCACACGTGTACAATCCCCCCATCATAAGTGTCAGCTAACTAACTCCCAAAAAAACACAGCCCCTACTCGTCACGCTCAGGTCTCACACCCAGTTCGGTGCGTCAGGCGGTGGCGGTGGCAGCATCCCTCCCATCACCCCATCGCGGCGAACGTGAACAGAAACAAACTCCTGAACGACTGGGCCCCCAGCCAGGCCTATGTCGTACATGACAAGACAACGTACGCGAATGTAGGTGAGTCCAGGCACGGAAGGACAGCCGAACTCCTCACACTCTACCTCAACGTCGGACGGTAACCCGTAAAATGTACCTCTCGTGACGGCAGGAAGCGGCATACTG
Source organism: Eucalyptus caleyi (assembly GCA_014182885.2). Classification (NCBI taxonomy): domain Eukaryota; kingdom Viridiplantae; phylum Streptophyta; class Magnoliopsida; order Myrtales; family Myrtaceae; genus Eucalyptus; species Eucalyptus caleyi. The sequence continues at coordinate 43,859,352 of CM024468.2, forward strand.
GCTAATCTGAAATGTTATCCCCAAAAAGGGTGAGTACAACCACTCAGCAGATAGGGAAATCCAATAACAACTCAATGCATCAAGCATATCATACATGCATTGCAGGCGTAACTTACCTTGAAGTCATGCGCATACTATCATGCATCATCATATCAATTTATAAGACATACATGTCATCATCATCATGACATCATCACATTACACATATCATATCATATACCATCATCATTATCATCACCATGCATATTATCATGCATGCCAAATCATCATCATCATCATGTATATCATCATGCATATCATATCATCATTATCATCATGCATATCATATCATCATGGGCGATCATCGTTATTTCACATCACATATCATTATCATCATCATGCATATCATCATGCATATCATATCATCATGGGTGATCATCGTTATTTCACATCACATATCATTATCATCATCATGCATATCATCATGCATATCATATCATGGTTTAATTTCCACTTTTTTTTTTAAAACTTTTCAATTGATCAACACATCACCCATTTCTCAAATCATCAATTTCATCATCCCCTCGGGAAAAGACCTCCGAGGTTCCCCGGCATTCAGCCTCCCAGGCCACCGGGCATCCGGCCCCCCACATTTCGGGCATCTCGCATCTCAACTAGCATCACGAGGCATTCCCTTTGGGCAGAAACCTCCGACAGGGCTTCCAGCCTTTACCCTTCTAGCCAGGCATCTCACACCCCAATCCTGGCATCGCGAGGTATTCCCTTCGGGCAAAGACCTCCGACAGGGCTTCTGGCCCCCCACATTCCGGGCATCCTGAATCTCCTAGGGAATTTCGGCAATGTATCTCTATACATTCCGAGCATCATCCGCCATCACAACCATCTCCTCATTTACCATCATCCATGTTTACCAGTATTTTATTCACATTTTAACATGGCACATGGCATGATATCAAACAAATCATACTAGGCATGACATTCACACATGCATTGATTCAATTGCCATACAAATGCCAAGACTTTATCACATATGCATCTCAATTCAATATCATAGACATATCAAGGCTTTATCACATGCGCATCTCAATTCAATATCATAGACATATCAAAGCTTTATCACATGTGCATCTCAATTCAATATCATAGACATATCAAGGCTTATTCACATGTGCATCTCAATTCAATATCATAGACATATCAAAGCTTTATTACACATGCAACATGAATTAATTGAATGGAATCTATGACCAATGAAATAATTCCCTTTTATTCATTTATTTTATTTATCATTTTATTTATTTATTATTATTTATTTATTATTATTTATTTTTTTATAACTATAATTTCCCAAAATTATCAAAATTCAAGAAATTGTTAAACAAACCCATAGGATGATAATTACTTGCAAAATTCATGGCCAAATTGAATTTTTACAAAACCTCATAATTTTCCCAAAACATCCTATGCTTCTCGGATGAAACCAGAATGCACGGTTTCCGAATAAATTCAATTAAAATATTCATATGGCCTCCAAAATTATAACATTTTACTGGATTATAGCCAAGACATTTTCGTACAAATTTCATGAATAACTCCAAGCCATATTCCTTATAGATTATTTTATTCAATCTCACGAAGCTTCTGGATCCATTACCGCATCATCCAGTGCATCCATCTCCGAAATACTAAGATTTCACCCACCTATTCTCTTTCGTTTTCTCTGAAATTTGGATATGTTATGTTTCAAGGTGTCCTTTACAAGTTTTATGAAGAGATCTAGGTCAAATAACCAGATTATAGTCATCATTTAGGTCCTTGAAGTGTCGGGTGTCTCGGAATACATCACCAGAATCATCGTCTTCAAGATCTAGTCGATATACCAAGATATACTTGTTATTTTCACTTAACATTTGAGTATGTTGTAGTTTAAGATGTTCCCTACAACTTTCATGAAGAAATCAAAGTGAGATTCTCAACAAAAACCAACATGCAACCATGAATCAAGAAAAAGGTTAGTAAAAACTCTCCACATCTGAGGTGTCCGTAAGATACGACTTTAACCCCTCAAATCTCCATTATTTTCCACGAAATTTCAGTATGTTATATTAAAAGATGTTAGCTACAACTTTCATGAAGACATCGAAGCCAAAATAGGACTCCAAACACACATGCAAGCTCAAACAAGTTACTGACTCACACAATCCGAGCAAGAACAGTCACACGACTTAAGAACAAGCCAACCTTACCTCGGTTTTTCTCACTTAAAACACCCAAAATCTAACATGCAAACAACATACAAGCATGCAAGAGAAGCTAGAGGACTCCACTTGCCTCTAGGATGAACAAACGACGGAGTACGGCGGACAGACATGGCGGCGACGGCGACTCCCTCCTTCCTTTCTCTCTCGGCCGCTCCTCCTCTCTCGCACAACTCTCTCTCTCTCTCGCACACCTCTCTCTCTCTCTCTCTCTCTCCTTGGGTGAACAAAATGGCCGGTCACCCTCTCTCTCTCCCTTCTTATACCCCCCTAGAGCTCATCATGGCTAATGATTACATGCCACTCAAATGGACCATTGCATGGGGACTTTTCTTGCCACTTGGCAAGGTCCATGCATGGGCCGGCCACCTCTTCCTTTGGGCCTTAATGGGCCGGCGATAGCCCTTCCATGGGCCTCCATTTGGGCTGGCCATTCGGCCCACTAAGCTTAGGCCAATGGGCCTAAGGCCCATTCCTAAAAATTAACCCTTTTTCCTCTTTTTTTTTTTTTTTGAAATTCTTCTACAAATATTTTTAAAATTTCAATTTTCAATCTTGGCCAAAGTCTTGGGACATCTTGTCTATTGAAATTTAATTTATAAATCTTATGGCCAAGCATAGATTATTAATCTATAGAATTTAAATTTTCACAATCATATGCACAAATCATCTAATTAAAAGACTAATGGCTAAAGCATAAGCCATGGAAATTTTTATCACCTAATTAAAGACTTTAACACACCTTATGGCTTGGCTCTGAATTTTGGGATGCCACATTTTGATACGTCTTAGTACTTCCAGGGTGAATGTTGAAACTGCTACAATGAGCTTCTGATAAAATGTGCTCTCTAAGCTTCGCATTGTCAGGTACAACCAAACGTCCTCGGAACTTCAGTGTTCCATCATCAGAAACCTGAAAGTTAGTTTTTCTCTCTTCCATATCATCTTGCAAAATTTTCTGAACATCTGAGTCCGTCGACTAAAGTAGTTTTATCCTGATTTGCACACTCGATTCAATTCTGAGGGTGTCCATAAGATGAGAAGGGTGGCCTACCTCAAATTTGAACACCGAATCTCGAGCTCGCTGGATTAGATTCCACTCCTTAACCAAAAAGTGTGCAATTGAAGACTTTCGGCTCAAAGTGTCGTGGTGACTTTATTTGCATTTCCTGGTGATATAGAATATTACAATCATAGTCTTTCAAAAGTTCCATCCACCGGCGTTGTCTCATATTCAACTCCTTCTAAGAGAATAGATACTTGAGACTCTGATGGTCTGTGAAGATCTGAAATCTTTCCCCACACAAGTAATGTCTCCAAATCTTTAACACGAAAATAATGGCTGCGAATTCCAAGTCATGCATCGGGTAATTCAATTCATGAGGTCTCAACTGGGCGGAAGCGTATGCAACAACCTTATCATATTGCATCAATGTGCAACCCAGTCCTCTGAACGACGCATCACTATAAATCTCGTACCCTCCAGGACCAAATGGAATCGTCAGCACAGGTGCGGTAGTTAGCTTTTTGCTTCAACTCTTGGAAACTACACTCGTACTTGTCTGACCACACAAATTTCTCATCTTTCTTCAGGAGTTTTGTCAAAGGCAATGCCAAAGATGAAAATCCTTCCACGAACCATCTATAGTAACTTGCCAAACCCAAAAAACTTCTGATCTCTATCATGGCAGTCGGTCTTGGCCATTGATAACTCCTTCAATCTTGGATGGGTCCACGAAGATTCCTTCACCTGAAATCACGTGACCTAAAAACGCAACACGAGTCAACCAAAACTCACATTTGCTAAACTTAGCATACAACTAATGAATTCTTAACGTCTGGAGCACTAATCTCAAATGATTCTCGTGCTCCTCAACACTCCTTGAATATACTAGAATATCATCGATGAACACGATCACGAACTGATCCAAATATTCTTTGAATACTCAGTTCATCAAATTCATAAAAGCAGTTGGGGCGTTTGTCAGCCTGAACAACATCACAGTGAACTCGTAATGACCATACCGAGTACGAAATGCTGACTTTGAAATGTCTTCTTTCCTGATCCTCAGCTGATAATATCCTGTCCTCAAGTCGATTTTTCGAAAATATTGACGCTCCTTGTAACTGATCAAACAAGTCATCGATCCTCGGCAATGGATACTTGTTCTTGATCGTCACCCAATTGAGTTGCTGATAGTCGATGCACAAATGCAATGAACCATCCTTCTTCTTTACAAATAGAACAGGTGCTCCCCAAGGTGATGCACTGGGACGTATGAATCCCTTATCCAAAAAATCTTGCATTTGCACCTTCAGTTCCTTCAATTCTGATAACGCCATCCGGTAATGAGCCTTAGAGATTGGTTCTGTCCCGAGTGCTAACTCAATCATAAACTCAATTTCTCTCTTTGGCAGTAATCCTTGCAATTCTTTCGGGAAAACATCTGGAAATTCTTGTACAACCAAAATATCTTCAATCTTCAGCTCCTCAATTGTCTTATCCACGACAGTCGCCAGGTATCCTTAATAACCCCCATCTAAAAAGCGGGTTACCTCTTACGATGAGGTTAGGGAAATTGAGGGTCCTCCTCGGTTCTCGACAAACTCGAAGCTCTCACCCTTTAATGGGTTAAACTAAATTGACTTGCGATAACAATCCATTTTAGCGCGTTACTTGGTGAGCCAGTCCATGCCAATTATCAAATCAAAGTCATACGTGGCTAGGACTAACAAGTCTATTTTCCCCTCTCGCTCACCAGTTGCTAACTTGTAACCAGAACAACCCAAAGGAGATAACACCTTATCCTCAAATGGTGTAGATATGCTAAGAACATATTCCAACAGTACAGGACTTACTCCTATCAACTTAACATATTGCTCGGCAATAAAGGAATGAGTTGCTCCTAGGTCGAATAAAGCATAAGTAGGATGATAATTCAATGAAACCATACCTGTAATCACATCAGGCGTAGCCTCTACTTGACCTTCAGTGATGGCATACACCGTGCCTTGAACTGGAGGTCTGAGCTATCCTCCTTGCGGTGCATTCTGAAGCACATACTCTCTTATTTGTCCCAACAGTGGCAGCGGTGGTAGCTGCGGTTGTCCTCTCAGTCTACTAGGACAATCCCTAACCATGTGGCCTTATTTGCCACATCCAAAACAAGCACTCGATCTTCGTGGGCATGGAGTTGTACCATGTCGCCTTCACACAAGTGACAAAACCCATTCTGATTTGGCCTCGACTTGCCAACTCCACCTTTCTTGTTGGGCGGGATCTGAAATCTACCTCCAGTCATGGGCTTCTTTCCATAACGAATCGCATCTCTGTTTGAATTAAATCTCGATCTAGACGAGGCGGCTTGCTCATTCAAACTCCTCTCCAGTAGCTGGGCTCGATTATAGATCTCTCAGTGATCTTTCAAATCGAACGGCACTAGCAGCTGTTTCAATTCATTCCGAAGGCCATTCTTGAACCTTCGAGCCTTGTCTTCGAGGTCTTCGATCAATCTAGGTGTGTACTGAGAAATTTCAACAAATTTGACCCCATACTAGTCAACAGTCATATTCCCTTGGCGAAGACAATGAAATTCCTCCATTTTCAGTTCTTGAGCGCCACCCAAGAAATACTGATCATTGAAAGCTCTGAGGAAGGCGTCCCACACTGGAACCACACCCTCTAGAAACACTAACTCTTTTGCGACTCTCCTCTAGATGTTGGCGTTACCTTGTAGTTGGTACATAACTAATACCACTTCTTCTTCTTCATTGCACTTCAAAAGCGCAAACGCCTTTTCCAAGTCCTAATTCCAAAGAGAGGCAGTTTTTGGATCTCCAGCACCCATGAACCTAGGCAGGTTTAGCTTTAAGAATTCTTCCACCAGCTTGTGGATCGGTCTCTCTACGGCCACGTTCCCTAGTGGAACCTCAGTAGGAACAACGGAAGGTGCGGCGACAGGTGTGGCGGTGGCTGCGGCCTTAGTAGCGACGACGACAACAGCAGTAGTGGCAGCTGCAAAAATGGCGGTGAAGGTGGCAGCTTGATCCCGAGATTGTTGGCCCATCAACTCTCTCAATGCATTTAAGGCCTGGGTGATCCTAATGGTTCCTTGATCACCTGGGACTAATATCCTAGCACCAATGGGAGGTGGTGCTACTCCACTAGCGCTAGCCTATGTTGGCGCCCTATCTTGGCCTCCTCGGGTACTGACCTTGGTCAATGTCCTACCCCAAATCGTAGGCCTAACTGACCTCTTACTAGGAGTTCTCTACTCCTGCTCGCTCATGGTTTAGCTCCCTACTGAAACCTGTCTTCCAAATCCATACTGGATTAGAAGTTGAGCAATCTACACAACAACTAACTCTACCAAACAACTATCATAGACATGCACCAGTCATGATTTTAAAGGCCTTCCTACTTACTATCCCATATCCATTGCACTTTATCACTCCAATTTCTAACAACCTAGCTCTGATACCACTAAATTGGGATGTCAAGTCCCGATCCTCCGAGCCCGTGCCCATCCATGCTTGGTCGATATAATAGCAATGTCCCAAGACGCATCGCCGACCCATTCACTTCAAATGCGCATGTGAAAGTAGATATAAATCCTCAAATAATAAAACAATGGGATAGGAAAGTAGGGCCATAAGAATTTCAAACCCGAAACAACCACACTTATATATATATATATACCACACAAACCAAACTTTATATATCCATACACATAAGTTTTAACAAACAGGGGTGGGGGTTTTCAACACTCCAACTACTCATCCTCCTCCTCCTCGATCTCTCATTTTTCCACACTCCAGCTGGAGCCCATGGCTGAGTTCACAGGAGAATCTGGACCATCGAGCTTAGGATCCTTTGCGTCCACCACCGATCCATTTTTAGGGTCTGCTGTACACTTTCCAAAAGCAACCTCCATCACGTATAGAGATATCTCACATTCTTGTACAGAGCCCTCCCTTAGGCCATTATGATAATGGCGATAACACGACCGGTATTAATGGGGCACCTTTTTTGGTAAACCCGCATCAACCCAGACTATAGACTTCACTAGGACATACTCTAGTCCATCAGGGTGCCCATGTATCGGAATGTGGTAACTCTGTTCGGTGAATTTCTTAGGTTGTCCAAAATGTGCTAGCGGGGCTGCCATCTACGAGACTAAAATGTTATCTCACGATAGGGTGAGACGACGTCTCAGCAAGTTTAACCCCCAAAGACCTTATTAGGAAGAAAATACGCCCTAAGGGCTACTTAAGCACAATCAAGTGTCAGAGGACTTACCTTGGCCTCCACTTCTCCCTACAAGTCAATTCAATTAGTAATACTGACAACTCATCATCCAATCAAATAAAATCAAACTATCGATCAATTGACCCAGTCGATAACATGTCATCATGACCACTTCTTAGTCAAATCAATCAATACTATCTATAATGTCCTATCAAATTAGGATCACTCGCCAAAAGTTGACAATATAGGTAGTATGGCTTGCCTGAAGCTCATAATAATAAATCACATATATAGCTCACCCGAAGCTAATAATAATAAATCTCATATATAGCTCACCCGAAGTTGATATTAAAATATATGACTATGATCATCAAATCAATTTATCATTTTTATCACACCTGATAAAAATAGCCGTGTGTGGGTACATGATCGGCTTTAGCCAAAATGCAATAATCTCAAAATTGAACTTCCCACAAGTTTAAGTAGTCTAGAAATATGTTTTGGCACTGTAGACACAATTAGGCCTTACCGGGCCTAAATACATCCAAATTCCATGAAATAACAGTCGATTAAATAAACTGAATGCACCATTGTAATCAGCATAAAATTCCGATCACCGGCTATCTCGGTCTAATTTTCGGAAATAAATATATAATTAAATAATTACGGAAATTAATTAATAAATGCCATAAATGCAACTTAGGCCTAGTAAGGCCTAATTGGAAGCCAAGATGAGCACAAAAAATTTCCGAACTACTTTAGATATATTCTAGAGTTTGTCTAGGCTCTAACTACACTACTCTAATCACCTAACATGCAATCACAATTAATTAAATCACTAATCTACTCTAACTAACCACCTAATCCAATCTTAGTTTAAACTAATCAATCCCTAAACGTTATTAACTTACTAAGAAAGGATTAGTGAGTTAAACTCACTTGATTAATGAATCACTCGGTTTGAAACAACGGGGACGCGACGGAGGACGGAAAACTCCAAAGTGGGCTTGGCTTTCGGGGTCGGGAACTCCTCCAAAACGGGCCCGACAGTGGCTAGAAATCCATTGGTTTCCAATTTTGATTGGTGCTGAACGAGGCAGCTTTGGTGGCTACTCAAGTGAGACAAGGCTAGCAGGGGTGCTCGGCAGCTTCACAATGGTAGGCGGTTGGCTTGATGGTGGCTCACGGCGGCAGCAAAGCTCTGACAACGGCCTTTTGCGTCCTGGCGAGTTGTTGGATGCACAGTTGGGTGAGACAACGTGGTTGGAGGCAGAGCACACGCGCGGGCGATGCATGGTGGCACGTGCGAGGAGGGAGCAACGTGTGGCGGTTCGGCGGGCAGCTACGGTTGCGAGGGATTCATGGCTAATCTTCTTTGTGGTTGAAGGGTTCGAGCAACACAAAACAGAGATGAATGAGGCTAGTTGACCAGCCATATGAAGGGGAAAGAGAGAGATGAGGGAACAAAGGGCCTACCAAGCTTTCAAGCCCATCTCTTTGTCCCCTTGACCATTCTTCTCCACCAGCTGTGTTCCTTAGCTGAAAATCAGCCACCAAGGCCGCTTCTAGCACACTTGAAATGGTCCATATGCCATAGGTGGTGGGGGCACACGAATTTGCAAGATTTCCCATCAATTGGACTTTAATCTCTCTTTGAATCATCTCAATTTGGCCCTCAAAAGTTCAATTGTCGAGCCCTCAATCAAACTGGTATTTTTCCTCACCAAGACAACTCACTTGCTTCCCATTATGTGATCAAAAATGGTCCCTGACTCTTTCTAGACAAAAACGGCCATATGACGACTTTTTTCCAAAATGACCTGTGACATGACAGAAGTTTCAATTTCTGAAATCGGATTCAAATTCATGGTTAATTTCAATCTGGCACGATTTTAGCATGACCTAGGCTACCGGGTAGCTTTCATAACTTTTTAGTAAAAATGACCATTGGTCGATTTTCTTCGAGCCACAATGAACCTCTTCGACACATTGGTGATTCTCGGTGGTCGTGAAAATCTCAAGATTTGAAATACAGACATTAGGTATCAAAACGATAGAAAAATCAATCTAGTGTTGATCAATGAAAATTTTGTAATTTAGTGGGATCACCCATAATTAACCACATATCTCGATCGAATCGACCTATCTCTGATCTTTAATCGCTTTTTAATTGTGCCATAATGATCTCGATAGAAGAGCACGGTCGAGTAGTCAATTCCTAGTCAAATCCTGGAGTCTATTTGCCTTAAAATCTCTAAATGACTCCCCTAGATAGTCTAGTTATCTCGCGAGTAATCAGCTCTGAGAATAACACTATAGGCACGTCAATGAAATGCTCGATCTATTCAATTGAAAGTAGAACTAAAATTCTAGGATGCCACACACAACCCATGGTGGATTCCAAACCAATCCATGTTTGAGCCTAATTGGTCCATGGATAATTCTCAGTTGTCATATAACCGAGCGAGAATCAATTTACTTACTTTGGTTCACAGTCACTTAGAATCGATTTAGGGTCGTTCGAGATTAGTATAATGATTGTGCGGAATCACCCGCAATCCGGCTATATATATACTTAGGCCAAGTCAATCTATAATCGTTCATTCATTGATTTGTGTTGGTGTAAGGTCGTCGCGCATCGATTCTTATGGTCAAGCTATCGTTCCATGGTTGAGTACTCTAGTTGAGTGCATTTCTCGATCCACAATTACCTCTCCCAATTAGATAGTTGACTTATAAATGATACTTAAATCAATCCATAGTCTATTCCCGTTAAGGGCACATCGAAGCTTTAGACCATTCATAGAGTCTAGGATAGGGTTCAAATTTGAGGATGTCACAATTCTTCCCCTCTAAAAGAAATTTCGTCCTCAAAATTTAGAAGCATACCTAGTTCCTCAAACGAGTACGAGTATTGAAGGCTTATTGATTCCTCACTTTCTCAAGTTGTTCCTCCCATTCCATGATGTTGCCAAATGCAACATACCTCTTAAGGAAGACATGATCACCTACTTGAATTTCTAAAGGCCTACATCATCTATCCACGTAACTTTTCTGGTGGCTTTGGGTAATTCTAATTTTTTTCTCTAATCACCTTCACTGCATCTATTGACAATTGAACTAACTTTGGGCTAGTGATCCCCCCCCCCTTTTTTTTTCTTCTAACCTCATCCCAATCAACCGGAATTCTGCAAGCTCAACTGTACTTTCGTTGCGCCACTCCGATAAAAATTATCTCAGAATCGTTCTCCCCCTGTTCATGCATAGTTCAGTTCGGTTCATTCCTACCTCTTTCACCATCTTAAAAGCTTGCCAGGAGCCACTCCTTGTTAAGACCCTCTGGCCTCGGCGACCACTCCCTATCCTTGTTGGATCGGGTCATTATAGGCCCAATAGCTTTCACCTGGTTCGTCCCCAAGCCACACATCTACTAGAGGAGGTCCCATTCCAATATGGATTAACTCACAGAGATATTTTCAGCTTTGGCCTGTCCCATAGCAAGCCTTACGGTTTTATCCTTTGGCGCATAAGCAAGCACTTTCTCAAGAGGTCACCCATCCTAGTAGTGCTCTAGCCTAGGCTTGTTTATCCTTCAGATTCGAGGGCACGGATTGGCTTTAGATGTTTAGTTTAAAACCATCTTGGAACCTCTTGTGTCCTTTCTCTTGGCATCCTTGGGTTATCTACTTGACCTGTTCACCATGGTTGCCAAAAGCTCTTAGCAAAAGTAATGGATGCAAAAAAAAAAAAAAAATTCTATTTACAAAGCAAACTTGTTGCCACTTCCGGGGATAGAACTCGGCCACTCTCGGACCCGTTCATTCCCCATACCACCAGCGCCAAGGCGCTAGTAGTGTCTATAGGGCGCTCCATTTTTTATTTAATAGAACTGGCTTTAGAACGATACATCTAACAAGGGTTCTAGAGGAAGGTTCGCTCTGCAATCCCTACACAAGGTCAAGTGTGACATCCTAAATTTTACGAACCCTATTAATGTAATCATATTGTTAAGGGTTTGGATTATTTTAAAGCAGGCCAGATGACAAGCCCAATAGGTCGTGAGGAATGTGTGGGCCTAAGTAGTTAGCAAGTCACACGAGTTATCGAGATGGGCTTGGTCAGCCGAATGATAGGTTTTGGACTTGGGCTTGGCTTGGAGCGGGCCAAGAGTCGAGTTCATTAGAATTGTAAATTAAGTCTAGTGGGTCGTGAATTGTTGTGGGATGAGCCCGGTGGGCTAGAGACGGGAATTTAGGCCTGAGCGCCTTAATTTTCGATTAAGTTTATAGACTACCGTTATGAGGGATTTTGTTAGAGATTTTATTAAAACTTATAAGCCATTGTAATGCTATTGTTGACTACTAACTTTAGTATTTCTCGCGATAAATTCTTGTTCGTAGATTAGTGCCAAGATGTTAACGCGTTATTTCGATTCGTGTGAACTCATAGATTCGTATAGTTACAAAGGAATCGAAATTTTGTGGATTCGGAACGAAACTAAGTAAGAAACATTAGAAACTAATAGACCAACTAACATCATGGATTAGAAGTAAATTGTTTTCAAACGCCAGGCGTCAACCGTGAGGAACGAGGCGTGCATGAAGGCCACCACCACCCCGCTCTCTTCCCTGGGTTTTCTTCCCCAAACTAAAGCAATGATTAAGTTTGCTAATGATTACTTCTCCTTGGGATTACACTCAAGCTAAACTCCCTCATAATTCATGCCACCCTCCCTCTTCACCCCAAAAACAGATCGAAAAACTCTATTTTCTCCTTTCTTGCGTGGCTTGAGCAGAAGCGAAGCCCAGCAACTCCAAGGACTTTTGCTTCTTCTTGCATGAGTTTAAGAACAGATTCTTGGAGAGCAGCAAGCCTATAGCGAAGCCAAATTACCGGTAAGGAAATGATAAGTTCCTAAGCTAGAAATTATCTGCTGTTTTGTTGAGGGAACTCGCAGAACTTGCTGAATGGTGCAGAATTAGATGTGATGACGTTGTTTTGTGTTGAAATAGGTTAGATGAGCATTAAATTGAAGCTATGAGTCATTGCATGTCATGATAAGGCTTTGGATGGTTAAAGAATCGAGTGTGAGGGAGCTGAGTTTAGTCGAGTTGGTGGAAAGGTAACTGCCAAGTGAAGATAGGCGTACAAGTTGCTATTGAAGTGTCGAGGTGTGAATACTTCTCTTGAATCGAGCTGTGGATGGCTATGTGTGGCACCCCTTGACAGCCCCCGAACCATTAGGGTCGCCACTCCTCGCTTACCTTTCACTTGACCTAATAATATATTACTCTGATAATATATCACTTGATAATTTATAAAGTCCTGGGGGTTTATATATATATACATTTTCCATAGGTCCCTGCGCAGAAATATGGCGGAAGCATATCCAACAACTCCCTTCCCTATATTCAGATAACGATGCATACCAACAAAACATTTATAGGTAAAAGTCGAACACTTTTATTTACTTAAACCAGATGGACATCATTCATCAGTACATCAAAATGCCATAGTCTTCTATACTCGGCTATACTTCAAAAGATGACTGACATCTCCTCCAACAGTTGTATACTTAAAGTCCATCGATCAGTGTCAGCGTCCAAAAGTTCCTTCCTTTGCTATCCTTCTCCTCGCGGTTATATCCAACCACTTGATCCATCTACAGGCGATAGTGGCAGCAGAGGTATCTTATCTAGTCTGAAATGTTAGTCCCCAAATGGGGTGAGTACAACCACTCAGCAGTAAAGATCCACCAAACTACACAATGCGTCAAACAGAACAATCAAGGTATCATGAATAAAACACAAATCATTCATGCATTCGAGCATACCTCACCTTACAACCATGCATATATCATCATACAACATGCATATACCACCATGCACTTCTACTCATATCATCAAGCAGCCATGCATATATCACCACGCAAACGTGCATATACACCATGCACTTATACATGTATCATCAAGCAGCCAAGCATATATCACCATGCAATGTGCATATACCACCATGCACTCCATGCTTGCATTGCCATGAGGTTCATCCCATGCCATATGCACACATCCATGCGCATGATTCAATTCTCGATATTTATCTTTCAATTAGATCACATCATTTTTCTTCCGAGGGACCAATGTTTGCATCACACAATTTATCGCTCGCATCCAACTTGGTATCGCAAGGAGCCTCCGACACACAACTCCGGGCATCCTGTACCCCAACTGGCATCATGAGGAATCCCCCGACACACACCTTCAGGGCTTCCAGCACACACCTCCAGGCATCCCAACACTCTCGGGGCATCCGGCACACACACTCCGAGCATCCGGCACGCACACTCCGGGCATCCCAACACTCCCGGGGCATCGTCGGCTCACACCTCCGACGGTATCATCATTATCATAATTTATATTCATACGTGTATCTCTATTTCAACATGGCATTTGATGCAACAATATCAAAGGTCTCAACCAGCTTTTGATGTCATATAACATGCCATATGTCACCACATATGCAGTATAATCAACCACTCAAGACATTATATCACATGGAGCAATTTCATTTATTTTTTAAAATGCAGCAAATTTCCTGATAAAAACAGATTCCACTCCTTTGGTCATAATTCTTGAAAAATTAGTAAACAGCCCTAATAAATTTTGAAAATTCGGCATTTTATATACAAGATCTAGAGGAAAATATTTTGTGAAGAACACTATATCAAAAGGACATCATACAATCAGTACACTCCACGCATCACAGTCCTTATAATTTCAGAATATTGCCATACACAATTTCATTTAAAAATTTGGTAAAAATCCTAAATCAGCTCCAAAAATTCTGAAATTTTTATATGTTATAGAAAAGTTCTAGAAGTAAATATTTTCTGCAGAACTTGAAATCATATTGGTGATATATTAAAAAATATAATAACCATAACCGTCTATAACCCTCGACATCAAATTCCAGATCTAACCGTTTCGGATAAAATTATTTCACCAACCTAACCTCATCCATTTCCTCTAAAATTTTAGTATGTTACTCCTTAACATGTCATCTTCAAATTTCATTCAGAACATGAGATAAAATTTCAACCGGAAAATTTTATAAAATTCATAGAATCACACTAGGTCAGCATTACGATCTCCAGATCTAATGTCTTCAAAGAAAAACAGTTTTACCGGTCTATACTTGTTCATTTCTTCTTAAATTTTGATATGTTACTCTCCAAGAAGCCTTTTACAACTTTCATCAAGAAGTTGAAGTCAAATTCCCACTACAACATCGCATGCAACTCACGAAATCATCAAAGGTCGGACTGTTTTCCAGAAACAGAACACCAGGCTAGAACACAACTCTTGTAGCTTCAGGATTTCACACTTCATCCACATCTGAAATTTACCATTTTCTTCACACACATCACATCAAGCAAAGGATAGATTGATGGACTCTACTTGCCTTTAATTCGAGCACAACACAGCAAGCAAAGATGGCGAGGCAAGGCGGGACTCGACGGCTCGACAGCAGCGACGAACGGCAGCAAACGGCCTCCTTCTTCCCCTTCTTCTCTCGCACGCTCGCTCTCCCTCTCTCGATTTCACTCTCTCTCTCTCTCAGTAACCCTCAGCTCACCTCCCTTTCTCTCTTTCCCTCTCACTTCCGAAACTCCCTTCCCTTTTTGCTCTTTGATTAATAGTTAATCACCCCTTCTTGCATGCAGGTGACAAGTGTTCTCATGGAAAGGACAAGTGGAAGGTAAGCATGGACAAGTGTGGGGGGAGAAGCCTTTTCCGATTCTCTCCTTCTCTCTTCCTCGACTACTCCGTCCATTTATTCTTCATTAAGTTTAGTTAAATTTTAAATTTATTCTTTGCTAATCATTAGATGCTTCGTGGCAGCTTCCAACAGGGAAACATGGAGGCTTGTGGGCGAGCACTCAACAGCTTGCTCGTCCATGCAATGGGCGGAACTCCAGTTGTCACTCCTCCTCTAGCGACGTGGCCATCATTTGCAGGGTCTCGGTCAACATCTCTTCCCACCCATTGACCATTATGTCGACTAATTAAATGGTTACTATGGAGTGGTTTGGGTCGGTGGGTTGCGGCTTGATTACTCCTAATATCCAGCCACACTTTATTCTAAATATTCGCCTTAAATCTCCGCATGTGCATGAGTTATATACGGCCTATTCATATGGCCGTATGATACTACAACAACAAACAAGGATGGTTTGATTCGTAGGGTACATGGCCAAGTATAGAAAATTTCTTGCCAATCCATCTTGTGGCACAATCTCAATCTCATTAGTGATAGTACGCAGGGATGGGTCTATGCCTTATGTGACGATCAAAATATTTCTAAATGTGGCCCATCAGTCCGGCGATGGAATCAAACAATGCTCATGGAAAATACTAATGGCACCATCCAACAGTACTTCTGTTGATTTGTCATGGTTATCGTACATTCGAGGATTGTTGAAATTCTCGGGTGCCACAATTCTTCCCTCCTTAGAGAATTTCGTCCTCGAAATTGGACATCTCTTACGTCTCATTAAATAGATGAGGGTACCTTTGCCTCATTTATTTTTCACTTTCCCACGTGGTCTCTTCCATATTGTGGCGTCGCCCTAAGGTCTTAACTAGCGGAATTTTCTTCATTCGAAGAACTTGCTCCTTCCGATCCAGTATCTAGATAAGCTCTTCCATGTACTTCGCTTGTTCATCCACTTTGATGGCTTCATGATCGAGTATATGTCCAAGGGTTGGCTGATACTTCCTCAACCATGCCTATACTTTTCTGAAAGCTATTGTTATACACAAACTCTACCAGGTATAACTTTTCATCCCAACTTCCTTTAAAGTCAAGGATGCAAGCTCTTAACATGGCCTCTAATGCTTGGATCACTCTTTTCGCTTGTCCATCCGTCTGTGGATGAAAAGCAATACTAAATGAAGCTTTGTCCCTAAAGCATTTTGGAGACTTCTCCAAAAATTTGAAGTAAACCTAGAGTCTTGATCAGATGTAATCATTACAGGAATACCATGTAAGCGTACCACTTGGCTTACACATATATCAGCAAATTTATCCATCAGATAATCTATGCGAACTACTAGGAAATGGGCAAACTTAGTCAAGCAATCCACCATCACCCAGATTGAGTCGTGACCACTTAGTGTCCTTGGTAATCCTCGCACAAAATCCATCGTCACATGATCTCATTTCCACTCTAGTATATCCAACGGTCTCAATCGAACACACCATTTAGCTGAATTATTCATGTATACCTTTGTCACCATCAATTCAAGCCTAGAACCATCAAAATCGACACCATTAACAACTCATCTAGTTCAGTCCAACAAAGACATTCACTACGCTTTCACTGCAACATAGATTCAAGCCTAAATATAGCATCGCTCATTTGGTTCAAATATCGATAGTCCACCAAGACTTATTCAATTCAAAGATCGACAATCCACCAAAATAAAACTTGTCTAGTTTCCATCGAGTATATCTCATCTCTCACTCTAAAGGATCGTCATTTGGACTAATCACTCATCAAATCCATAACTTGAACTTTCACCATTTCACCTTGGAAAGACTATAACCACAATTGATCATATCCACTAATTCCACAGAACCTTTTCAAACTAAGATCTTCACCTAAAATTAAAAGTTGACCATCATCAATTAAGCCTATTATTCTGGCATATAAACCACAAATAATTTCATGTCTCATATGACCACTCAAACTCATGACTTCCAAGATCAATCTATACATACTAAATGCTTCCATGTAATGCATCAAGATTTCCAATGAGATCCTCTAATAGGAGGTCACTACTTAACTCAAATGATCATAACTTAATCCTCAAATTCCTAACTCACTCTCCATAATTCACTTCTTAAGCTTTGTTGCAGCACTATGCTTAGATGCTGTGCATGTTCTTCAAGTCCTTTAGAATATATTAGGATATCATCAAATGAACACAATCACAATTTAATCCAAATAAGGCTTAAGTATCATATTCATTAGATCCAAATAGCATAACTAGGAATTCGTAGTGTCCATAGCGAGTCCTAAATGCGGTCTTAAGAATGTCTTCTTTCTTAATCCTTAACTGATATCCTGATCTCAAGTCAATTTTTTTAGGAAAGACCGAACTTTCCTGCAGTTGGTCGAATAGATCATCAATTCTAGCTAATGAGTACTTACTCTTAACAATTACATGATTCAATTGCCTATTATCAATGCACAAATGCATCAACCCGTCCTTCATTTTCACAAAAAAAAGTTCTACAAGCTTAACCATGCTTCCGCTGCGCCACTATGATAAAATTATCCCAGAAACATTGCCTTCCCAGTTCAGTTCATAGTTTGGTTCATTCTTGCCCCATTTTGCCATCCTAAAAGCCTGCTAGGAGCCGCTCCTTGTTTAGGTCCTCTAACCTCAGCGTCCACTCCTCGCCCTCATCGGATCGGGTCGTTACAGGTACACTAGCTTTCGCTTGGTTCAAACCCAAACTACACATCCATTGGAGGGTCTTGTTTCAATAGGGACTAACTTATAGAGATATTATCCGCTTTGGCCTATCCCATTCTTAGCCTCACGGTTTTATCCTTAGCGCATGGGTAAGTACTATCTCAGGAGATCATTCATCCTAGTCCATTACTTACGGAGCTAGTTTATTCCTATGATGAGGTCAAAGTTATACATAACTATCACTACCAAGTCCATTTCCAGATCTCATTCCCCTAGGATTATCTCACACATCTCACATGCTAACGTAGATAACAACATGTCCTTCAGTGATGTAGAAATACAAAGAGGCATATCTAAAGATTTGTTCCTATTTCTCACAATTATCTATATTTTTTGGACACAAATGAATGCGTGCCACTCATATCAAATAATGCATATACCTTATTATCCTTCAATCAAAATCGAACCTGAGATAACATTTTCGGAAACTTCTGCTTCCTCTTGGGTGACTGCATACACCCTTCCTTGTGCTGGTGGCCTCTGTGGATTCCTTGGTAGGTTTGGTCCACCAGTACTTTGTTGTACCTGTTGCACCGAGCCAACACTCAGCTGCGACCTCTGTTGTGGACAATCTTTATTAAAGTGACCTCTCTGCCAATAGCCAAAACATTTCAATCGATCATTACAGGGTCCTGGTCCATGTTGTCCACCACATCTCTGACAAATATTACTTTGGTAAGGTACTCTCCTTAGAACCAAGCCATTCTCGACTTTTCTAGAATTCCCAAAATTATTCCTCTTCTTAGATTTCCAGGGTTGACCTTGATCAGGATAAGGTCTCTTACCCCTTCGAGCATCATTAAAGGTCATTTGCCTCTTATATTCTGATTGCTCTCTCACTAACTCTTGCTCCACCAACTGTGCCCTCTCATAAATCTCATTATAATCCCTTATATTCGGAGGCACTAGTTGTTTTTTAATATCAGTCCTTAATCCTTTCAGGAATCTCTTAGCCTTTTCCTCTCGATCCTCAACCAACCTAGGAGCATACCTAGAAAATTTAGAAAATTTTGCCTCATACTGATCCACTATTAGCTCCCTTTGTTCCAACTGAACAAACTCAGTGATCTTCTTATCCTTAGCACAATCAGAGAAATGCTTCCTATTGAAGGTTCTCACAAACTCATCCCAATTCACATCAGTACTTGGTGGAAAGATCGTATCCCTCGAAGCTCTCCACCAAAACTTTGCATTTCCCTCAAGCCGGTACTCTGCCAAAACTATTTTCTCAGCATCACTACAATCTAACAACCGGAAAATCTGTTCTATCCATCAGATTTCCAATATTGAGCAATGCATGTAGGATATCTTCCATTCAGGGTTTAGCCCTTGCAGCAGAGGCTTCAGCCCTCGATGAATGAGAACTTCTAGTTCGTACCATGATTTCCCTGCAATTTTCCAAGCATTTGCCTCAAGAATAATTTGCAACTCAATGTCACTAGTCAGATCATTAATTAAAGTTATTACTAAAGTCACATAAGTAACATAGAATGTTACTGACACATAAAAGCAACATCACACTAGTTACCAGGGATCTACGAGTGAATACCCATCACCCGTTATTCAAAACTAGATGACTATCTTAGTTTAGTATCCTATGGTGTGCATTGTCATCATATTCCTTAATTTCCAAATGAGGCTCCTTATCACTTCACATATAACCATTGCTCTAATACCATTAGTTGTGGCACCCCTCAACAGCCCCCGAACCGTTAGGGTTGTCACTGCTCGCTTAACTTTCACTTGACCTAATAATATATCACTCTGATACCAAAGAGTTATAATAAGTCTATAAGTTCTACGGGTTTATATATATATATATATATATATATATATATATATATATATATATTTATATATATTTTTTCCATAGGTCCCTGCGCAGAAATATGGCGAAAGCGTATCCAACAACTCCCTTCCTTATATTCTGAAAAACGATACACACCAACAAAACATTTATAGGTAAAAGCCGAACACTTTTATTTACTTAAACCAGATGGACATCATTCATCGGTACATCAAAATGCCATAGTCTTCTATACTCGGATATACTTCAAATGATGACCGACATCTCCTCCAATAGTCGTATACTTAAAGTCCATTGATCAGTGTCGGCGTCCAAAGTTTCTTCCTTTGCTATCCTTCTCCTCACGGTCATATCCAACCACTTAATCCATCTACCGGTGGTAGTGGCAGCAGAGGTATCTTATCTAGTCTGAAATGTTAGTCCCCAAATGGGGTGAGTATAACCACTTAGTAGTAAAAATCCACCAAACTACACAATGCGTCAAACAGAACAATAAGGTATCATGAATAAAACACATATCATTCATGCATTCGAGCATACCTCACCTTACGGCCATGTATATATCACCATACAACATGCACATACCACCATGCACTTGTACTCATGTCATCAAGCAGCCATGCATATATCACCACGCAACGTGCATATACCACCATGCACTTATACATGCATCATCAAGCAGCCAAGCATATATCACCATGCAACGTGCATATACCACCATGCACTCCATACTTGCATTCCCATGAGGTTCACCCCATGCCATATGCACACATCCATGCGCATGATTCAATTCTCGATCTTTATCTTTCAATTAGATCACATCATTTTTCTCCCGAGGGACCAATGTTTGCATCCCACAATTTATCGCTCGCATCGAACCTGGCATCACAAAGAGCCTCCGGGCATCTGGCACACACCTTCGGACATCCTGTACCCCAATTGGCATCACGAGAAATCCCCCCGGCACACACCTCCAGGGCTTCCGGCACACACCTCCTGGCATCCCAACACTCCTGGGGCATCCGGCACACACACTCTGGGCATCCCAACACTCCTGGGGCATCGTCAGCTCACACCTCCGACGGTATCATCATTATCATAATTTATATTCACAAATGTATCTCTATTTTAACATGGCATTTGATGCAACAATATCAAAGGTCTCAACCAGCTTTTGATGTCATATAACATGCCATATGTCACCACATATGCAGCATAATCAACCACTCAATACATAATATCACATGGAGCAATTTCATTTATTTTTGAAAATGCAGCAAATTTCCCGATAAAAATAGATTGCACTCCTTTGGTCATAATTCTTGAAAAATTAGTAAACAGCCTTAATAAATTTTGAAAATTCGACATGTTATATACAAGATCTAGAGGAAAATATTTCTTGAAGAACACCATATCAAAAGAACATCATACAATCAGTACAGTCCACGCATCACAGTCCTTATAATTTCGGAATATTGCCATACACAGTTTCATTCACAAATTCGGTAAAATCCTAAATCAGCTCTTAAAATTCTGAAATTTGTATATGTTATAGACAAGGTCTAGAAGAAAATATTTCATGTGGAAATCGAAATCATATTGGTGATAGATTAAAACTATAATAACCATAACCGTCCATAACCCTCGACATCAAATTCCAGATCTAACCGTTTCGGATAAAATCATTTCACCAAACTAAACTCATCCATTTCCTCTAGAATTTTATTATGTTACTCCTTAACATGTCATCTTCAACTTTCATTCAGAGCATGAGATAAAATTTCAGCCGGAAATGTTTATAAAATTCATAGAATCGTACTAGGTCAGCATTACGATCTCCAGATCTAACTTCTTCATAGAAAAATAGTTTCACCGGTGTATACTTGTTCATTTATTCTGAAATTTTGATATGTTACTCTCCCAGAAGTCCGTTACAACTTTTGTCAAGAAGTCAAAGTCAAATTATCACTAGAACATTGCATGCAACTCACGAAATCATCAAAGATCGGACTGTTTTTCCAGAAACAAAACACCAGGCTAGAACACAACTCTTGTAGCGTCGAGATTTCACACTTCATCCACATCAGAAATTTACTATTTTCTACACACACATCACAGCAAGCAAATGTTAGATTGATGGACTCTACTTGCCTCTAATCCGAGCACAACATAGCAAGCAAAGACGGCGGGGCAAGGCGGGACTCGGCGGCTTGACGGCGGCGATGAACGGTAGTGAACGGCCTCCCTTTTCCCATTCTTCTCTCGCACGCTCGCTCTCCCTCTCTCGATTTCACTCTCTCTCTCTCGGTAACCCTCGGCTCACCTCCCTTTCTCTCTTTCCCTCTCACTTCCGAAACCCCCTTCCCTTTTTGCTCTTTGATTAATAGTTAATTACCCTTTTTTGCATGCATGTGATAAGTGTTCTCATGGAAAGGACATAGAAGGTAAGCATGGACAAGTGTGGGAGGAGAAGCCTTTTCCGATTCTCTTCATCTCTCTTCCTCGACTACTCCGTCCGTTTATTCTTCTGTAAGTTTACTTAAATTTTAAATTTATTCTTTGCTAATCATTAGCTACTTCGTGGCAGCTTCCAACAGGGGAACATGGAGGCTTGTGGGCGAGCACTCAACAGCTTGCTCGTCCATGCAATGGGCGGAACTCCAGTTGTCACTCCTCCTCTAGCGACGTGGCCATCATTTGCAAGGTCTCGGTCAACATCTCTTCTCACTTGTTGACCATTATGTCGACTAATTAAATGGTTACTATGGAGTGGTTTGGGTCGGTGGGTTGCGGCTTGATTACTCCTAATATCCAGCCACACTTTATTCTAAATATTTGCCTTAAATCTCCGCATGTGCATGAGTTATATACGGCCTATTCATATGGCCGTATGATACTAGAACAATAAACAAGGATGGTTCGATTCGTAAGGTACATGGCCAAGTATAGAAAATTTCTTGTCAATCCATCTTGTGGCACAATCTCGGTCTCATCAATGATAGTATGTAGGGATGGGTTATGCCTTATGCGACGATCAAAATATTTCTAAACGCGGCCCATCAGTCCAACGATGGAATCAAAAAATGCTTATGCAAAATACTAATGGCACCATCCAACAGTACTTTTGTTGATTTGTCATGGTCATCGTACATTCGAGGATTGTCGAAATTCTCGAGTGCCACACTATGTGTAGGTGAAGAACTACTGAGGTCATTCTTAGGTGCTGTTGGAGAGGTTTTGGGGTACTAAAAGAGAAGTTTTTGAGGAGCTAAATGATTTAGTTGAGCTATAGATGGGTATAGCGGTTCGAAACATTCTGTTTTGGAAAGATAGAGATGGAAAACCCTTTAGTTATGCGTCGCTTGGGATTTTAAAGGTGTAGTTAAAGGAAAGAACTAGTTTACTTAAGAGTATAGTAACTATTTAGGTTTCGACCTCTAGTTATAGTGAGATTCGGTGGCATCCCAAAATTCAAGACAGCCTCTAGAAGAATTAAAGCCCGTAATTAGGTAATGAAATTACCTATGGTTTATGTTTTAGCCATTAGTTTTCTCTTAAGGCTAGGTGTTATATGCTTGTGTTCATGAGTTTTTCAATTAGTATTATAGGATAAATTAATGAGAATAATTTATTCTTGGCTATGCACCTCATAGACTAAATTCCTATAGATAAAATGTTACAAGATTTTGGCCATGTGGAATTTAAAACTTAAAATCTATAAAAGAAAGAATAAAAGGTGAAATTTGATTTTTATTTAGGTTTGGGCCTTAGGCCCAAGAGTGGATTTTGATGGGCCAAGATGGCCGGCCCATTGAAGCCCAAGGAAGTGTGACCGTCGACTAAGGGGGGGGGGGAAGAGTGGCCGGCCCACTTCTTCCAAGCCCAAGCCCACCTTGCATGCTTTGCCAAGTGGCAAAAAGAGGGTTGCATGCATTGGCTTGTGGAGAGACACCTCATGATTGCCAATGATGGAGTTTAGGGGAAACAAAAGGGGGAGAGAGAGTGACCGGTTGGGGGTTTCCGTCCAAGCCAGAGAGAGAGAGAGAGAGAGAGAGAGAGAGAGAGAGAGAGAGAGATTGTGAGAGAGAGGGAAGCTGAGAGGGGAGGAAGAAGGAGCTGCTCGCCATTCGTCGGCCAGTCGCCGCCCGTTCGTCGTCCGTGTGCTGTCCGTGTGCCATCGTTCTCTTGATCTTAGAGGCAAGTTAGGATCCACTTTCTACTCTTGAATGTGTGTCTTGCATGTGTGGTTGAAAATCTTGGATGTTTAGAGGCAAGAAATCGAAGCAAATGGGGTTTGTTCTTGAAGATGCTTGCTGATTTCGTGTGTACCGCTCGACCCAGAAACTTGTGGAGTCTTGCATGCATGTTTTGAGTTAGATTTTGACTTCAATCCCTTCATGAAAGTTGTAGAGGACATCTCAAGCTATAACATACTAAAATTTGGAACAAAATGGTTGAGATTTAAGGGGTGAAACTCTCTTCCTACGAAGACGCTAGATCTGGAACTGCTTTGCTGACTTCTTGGTAGTTTGTGGGTTGCATGTTTATTTTTACCGAAAATCTCACTTCGACTTCTTCATAAAACTTGTAGAGAACATCCTAAAGACTAGCATACTCAAATTTGGGGTAAAATGAGCAAGTGTAGCCTAGTGAATCGACTTTCTCTTGGAGACGGTAAATCTGGAAATACGGTACTGGACACCCGAGATTTCTTGGACCTATATGGTGACTATTCTTTGCAAATTTCACTTATATTCCTTAATGAAAGTTGTAGGGGACCTTTTGAAGCAAAATATATCCAAATTTCAGAGGAAACGAAGAAGAATAAGTGGGTGAAAACTCGATATTTCGGAGATAGCTATACTGGACGTTTTGGTGCTAGAATCAGGAGCTTCGGACGTCTATAGAAAATTATATAGAACTAATCTAGCCTAGATATCTTCATGAAAAATATACTTTAGTGTCTTAACTATAACCTGGTAAAATTTCATAATTTTCGGAGGTTATTCGGGTATTTAAATCGAATTATTTCAAAAACTGCGCAATCTGTTTCTATCCGAAATATTTTTTTTTTGTGTGAAACTCTTTAGGGCATGTGTTCTTCACGAAATTGTTATCTTATTGTCTTGTCTATCTCATGTCCTAATTTCATGATTTTTGAGAATCATATGGATATTTAATTCAAATGTTTTCTAAAATGGTATAAATTGGAATTTAGTAAACTTCAAAAAGGCACGATAAATGGACTATTCTAAATTGTATGGACTCCATGAATGGTATTGTTACAAATGGTTGTGTCTTGCTGCATGTATGATGATGATTAAAGATGCATGTATGAATCAAAGGATGAAAGTGATCTTGTTTGCCATTACATTGTGTGCCATGCTGAGTTGAGACATGAATTGGTGAACATGAACAATGATAAATGAGGAAATGGTTGGAGGCGGTTGATAATGCCCTGGGAGTGTCAGGATGCCCGGGATGGGGGGTGCTGGATGCCCGGATTGTATTGAGATACATGGCCGGATGTCCTCGGGAGTTTCAAGATGCACGGAATGGTTGGGTGCCGGAAGCCTCGGAGGTTTGTGCCCGAGGGGATGCCTTGTGATGCCAGTTGGGATGCAAGATGCTTGGAATGTGGGGGTGCCAGATGCCCGGTGACCTTAAATGGTTGAATGCCAGAGGTTTTTCTCGTGATGCCAGGTTGGGATGTGAGTGGTAAAGTATGGGATGAAATTACTGATCCTGAGAAAGAGAGATTTGGTGATCAAATTGAAAGATAAAAGTGGAAATTAAATCATGCACATGTGATATGTACGTATGGATGTGTGGCATGATGACGATGGTATGTGTATGATATAATGATGATCGCCTATGGCATGATGATACATGTGTATGACATGATGATGATAACCTATGGCATGATGATACATGTGTATGACATGATGATGATCACCTATGGCATGATGATATGTATGTGATATGATTATGATGAGGATGTATGATGGTATATGCATGGCTTCAAGGTAAGTTATGCTTGGATGCATGAATGACATGTATTATGCTATGATTGTTTTATATGATGCATTGAGTGGTTATTGGATCTTTTACCTGCTGAGTGGCTGTACTCACCCCTTCAGGGACTAACATTTCAGATTATAAAGATGCCACTTCCTACTGTCACGTGAGGAACCTTCTATGGCCTCCCATCGGATGTAGAGGTAGAGTGTTCGGAGATCGACTGCGTCTTCGTCCCTGGACTGACTTTTGTGCGAGTACGAGTGCTGGTTATGTACGATGTAGGCCTAGCTGAGGGCCCTATTATTCAGGAGTTTCCGTCAGTTCATGTCCACCGAGACGGAGTGTTTAGGGGGATGCTGTCGCCACCACCGCCTGACGCACTTGGATGGGTGTGATGGCTGCGTGAAAGGTAGAGGGCTGGTGTTTCTTTTTGGGAGTAGCCGCCGCTGTTAGATGGAGGACGTCATGTGATTACTTTAGGGGTCGAGAGTCTCTTTTTGGGATATGGTCAAGTGTAGCTGAAAATCTTGGCTTTCTTTCGTTGTATCGATCCGCGAAAATCCATCATGGAAAGTATGTAAATAAAAGTGGCATGGCTTTATCTTTTCTTATGGTACTTAGTGGTGTGCATCGTATCATGGTTGTTGGAGGGAGAGATGGTGGTATTAAACTTTGCTTCCACTAATGAGTCGCGCTGGGACCGTAAAAAAAAAAAAATGTGTCTATGAATTACGACACTTCTTCAAAGAGATGTAGCTAGTGTTCATTAGGTGTAGCAATAAGTGCCTGTGGTGACCTAAAGTGTTTCTGGGTGCCACAGATTCATGCGAAAACATATTGGCGAGAGCATTCTTCCTTGGAACAGTAAGCTGTTTTGCAGAAAACAGCAGAACCTTAGGTAGTTCTATGAATTTTCTTTAATTTTCTAGATATAATTGGACCTTAAACCCTTCATGAAAGTTGTAGGAAACATCTTTAGGAATAACATATCAAAATTTTAGAACAAACGATGAAGTTTTGGGCAGTGAAATGATCTGTCTTCTGTAGGTACTCAATCTGGAAGTTGCAGCAGAATTTTCGGAATGAAGACAGCAAGTTACTGCTCTTTATAAATTGAGATATAGGCTTAGGTTTCTTCACATAAAATGTTAACTATGTCTCTTCTGTAACATACTAAAATTTTATAGTATTTCGATGAGATTTGATGCACTTTCTGCTTCTGTGATTGAAACTGCTCATATTAAATTTTATTCTGCTTTGATCCGAGATAGTACAATGGATGTTGTGCCACTTGTACCTGACCTTCATGAAAAATAAGGAGTCTAATGGAGTTGTAATAATGGTTATTTTGTGCATGAGCATGCCTCTTCCTTCATTTGAAGTGTGGACATTGTGTGGTCACCAATTATGGCATGTGTGTGCAATGAGTGCGACATGAGTGAAGTATTGTGTGAGCATGAGGCGTACTTGAAGTAATTGTGTACTCTCGAGGTCTTGAGCATGCGGTGATGTAATATTATTCAAAGGTGTGATGTGTGGAATGTGTGCTTCAAATGAGTAAGAGATTTCTATCAGTACTGAGATGCCGGTGATGCCCTGGGGAGTGGGATGCTCGTGCTAAGTGACCTTGGATGCCTCGATTGAGCGAAATGCTGGGATGCCTCGGAGTGAGATGCCTCTGTGTGTGATCAGGGATCCATTGGTTGTGTGATACTGGGATGCCTCGGAGTGAGATACCACATGCTGAGTGATCTTGGGATGCCTCGATTGTGCAATACTAGGATGCCTCGGAGTGAGATGCCCATGATAGCAATATTGTGGAAGTCTAGATGTGGGATTCCGAAAGTGACTCAATTAGGCGAGCTTGCGTTCCAGTGGGTAAACTGATCTAGGGTGGACTTGATATACACACTAAAATATAAATTCCACTTGGAGTGTGAGTTTCACCTGCCGCTGTTGCATTTCATCTCGGTACAAATTAAGAGCATGAGGTATACATGTGCATTTAGCATGTTCGGTATAAAGTGATCATTCATGTGACGTTTCAGTATTCATTTAGTTATACCTGTGACAATCCTGCTTGAGTATGTTAAGCTATTTGGTTGTGTTCTCTTTCTTTCTTTGGCAACAGTGGATTGTCTAGGTTAGGGTCTTATTATTTCTTTACTGGGCATTGCTCATTCCTTTCCTTTTTCAGATCATTAGTATGGACGTACCACCGATTGCTTGTTATGGGGTGATAGCGTGTATTGATGTTTCTTTCCATGATGTGTATGATCCTGATATCGAGCTAAGCAATACGAAATATGAGGCTACACTTTGGATGGACAATGGCAGGGCAGACTAGATTCCTATGAGATTCGTTGCGTGGTTTGTAAACCATGAGGGGGAGCTGCTTGGCCCTCTTCAGTTCGGTGCTAGAGGACCTGGTGTTGGATGTATGCCCAAAAGCTACTATGTAATAGTTACATATTAGGGATTTCAGTTGTACTTTCATTATTATTATTTATTTAATGGCAATGACGTATTCATTCATTTGTCCAATTATTTTATATTTATGGATGATCCCATAAGATCAGTTGCAACTAGACCTATTCTTGAGACGTCAAGAATATATGTGATCGGTTCATAGTTAGACTGAATCTTTAAATCGTTCCCAATCGATGGATTATTGAGTGGATATTAATAATCCTATTGAGACCACTGTGTTCATAACATCACCATTAAGTATTAGATACTTAAGGGAATGATGAGTCACAAGTCATTGGGTATTGTGATGCCTAAGTTAAGAACACGAGTGTTTATATTAGACAAGTTCACTGAACGTGACGCCTATGGAACGATTAGCGACATGGAAGCTTTTAGCGTGGTCAATGTCTAATTGTTCATGCTTTGGTTTTGTGTAAATAATCCTTAGACCTGAGGCACAATGTTAACTTGTGTGTCGAACAACTACGGTTCACGGGTGCACATAATGCCGGGTCGTTGATCCGTCTTTATACCCGAGGGTCATAGTTTGTTCACATACGAAGTTACATGTGTGCACAATATGGAATTTGTCTCCTTGTTAAATGCAAGGTATAATAATGATGTCCTATGCGATCTAATTATGACACTACAATGAAATCCTCGGCCAGGGTTGTAACCGAGGATAAATTGTTTATGTCTCAAATAAAATGGATGTCAATTAGATTTGTGCATATGATTGAATTAGTAACTTGACAAAAATTCCATAGTATTTGTTTGATCGGGACATAAAAAGACAAAGGGATTGAATTAGACTATAGCCAAAGCTGACAGGTTCATTATGTTCTTAAAATATTCACACTATCTAGGTAACCACGACATATTGCTAGATGTCAATCATGGCTTGTAGAACCTAAAAGATTAATCGGGACAATTAATTCTTTTGGGAGTACTAATGTATTAATACAAGTCTTACTACCAGTTTAGTGATGAACTTAGGGATGTCACACACCATAAACAATTAGGATAACGTGGAACAAGAGAGTAATATTATTGCAAATGTGTTTGCAATATTGCAATCAAATTGTGTCGATTTGAAATTAAATTAAATGAGATTTAATTTAATTTATATTATAGTCACGCGCGTATTTGCATAGGATGCACATACATGCCCATTGTAAATATATGTTAGTGTATTCCTAAATGTACATATAAAGATTATGTCTTTTTATTTTTAATTTTTAAAGGATTGATTAATTAATTATTTATTCATTTAATTAATTAATTAATCTATATATATATATATATATATATATTTTTTTTTTAATTGGGAAGCTTCATGCATGAATGGTTGACCGAGCCGTTCATGCATGAAGCATCATGCACGATTGTGCTTCGACGGATGGGGATCAGCAACGGTTGCTGATCCCGTGAAAAACCATCCAAGTAATACCGAAAAAGGTTGCGAAGGGGATAAGTGCTCGTTGCTAAAAATAGAGAGTTTGTGGGCATTCGTTTTGTGTCTGAGAGATGCGAAAACACAAATGAATTCTCTCTAGTTCAGGCCGTGACTAAAACATCTGGGATACGGTGGATTGTCTCCACGAGATTGCTAGCACGATCATTGTGGTGAATATCCAAAAGTTCTCTCTTCCGTTCGACGTCCATTGTTGGTGTGTCTGAACTAGAGGTCCGACACTTGTGGGACTCGAACTATAGAACATCCGAACCGACTCGTTTAACTCCCTTTTATATTTAGATTTTTTATTAAAACGCACGAACAACGCCTTCGGATAATCATGTATAAAATATATCTTTGTTTCCGCTGCATTCTTTTTGTTAATTTTAACTATACATGATTCATGAAACCCCAACAGTGGTATCAAAGCCAACTTTAGGCGTTTCTCGTGCGTTTAATTGATTTATAGTTCAAAATATTTTTGCGTTCTAATGGCCAATTTATTTTTGTTAATAGAATTGGTTCTCTTGATCTTATGTGGCCTATAGAAGTTGATTAATTTATGTGATAAATTTAATCAACTAAGCAAAAATTAGAACTAAATCAATTTTGAATCAAAAATCCATAACTTGTTATACTTTATGTTTATATTCTACGAATGATTCGTGATTGTGAATTTAAAGTTGACAACGCAACTTCCATTCGGAATCACACTCGTGAAATTTGCTTCATCGATATTGATTTCTTAACATGGTTTGTGTTGTTTGACTTTAAATTTGATTAAATGCAGAATGTTATCTTTGCCTTCCGGAGCTTTAAAATTTGAATTTATGGCTCACAAGGAAGGGTGGTGATCATGGAAAAATCCCTCATATGTGATTGTTGTATGGATGAATGTATGATGATTATAGGTATTCATTTTTGGGGTTGTAATTATTAAATGGAGGCTGCGTTCTTCCTTTTATATATTTTTTTTTTTTACGAAATGTAATTTTAGTATAGTTTAGTATTTTGATTATTGATATAAATACTACAAGAGAAGAAGAGTCATTGGAGGAGCCGTCAAATCGGTGAGCTCTCTGAGCACGGTCTTTGAAAAGTTCAAAGATTGAAGAAAAAGTGAAGAGTAGGTCCATATTATTAAAACATTAAAATGGCTAAATGGTTCTCTTTGGCTCGAGACCCATTGAACCATAATTCCATGATCACCACATAGAATAGATGTTTATGTAATATCTATTTATTTATTGTGTTTATGTTATCATGCATGTTAAACCGGTTAGTGTCCAAAGTGAGACCGTTAATAATGACCAAAATCTCCTTATTGATAATATTAAGTCGAAACGGGTTTCGGACTCGTGGCCTTCCATTGACGTGGTTTGATCCAATATTATAGTGGTTAACTGACCGGCTATGGATACATAGGGGTTAATTACCATTCATAATATTGGACCACTCCATTACGCACGTGATGTTGTGAGGTTGGAGCCAAATGATTTCTAATAACTGTTAGGTGAGGAAATCATTTGTGTTTTCAATACTTGCATGAGGCAATGGGTGTGACTTAACTATGATTATGATGCCAATAACTGTTAGGTGAGGCTTTCATGGTCTAGAGGCCAAAGTTATGATTGGGACTCGCATATGATGCGTTGAACAAGTTGGTTCACTCACTAAGTTCATAGGACACCAATAACTGTTAGGTGAGGTGGACTTTGGGCTAGTGGGACTCCAATCCCCACTAGTAATCTTTACCTAACAAAGATTACCGCTTCCCATCTTAAGGAGTATGGGATTCGAATATAAATTTAGTGGGGGGGATCTATTTCATTTAAAGGCCAAAATGAAATAGTTATTTTGAAAGATACAACGGCTAACAATTTATTTTGTACAACAAATATATTATTACTCTGAAAATGGTGACCATAAACCCACTTGCTTCTATACTCGACAAGAATTGTTTGACTGGACCCAATTTCACTAACTGGGTGAAGAATCTGAGAATTGTTCTCAATTCAGAAAAAATTGGGTATGTACTTGATGAAAAGATGCCAACCTCCTTTCCCGAGGGTGGGACTTAAGAGGAGCGTGTCACTTATGATAAGTGGCGTGACGATGACTTAAAAGTTAGGTCAGATATGCTTGCTTCGATGAATAATGAATTACAAAAGAAGTATGAATCTATGGAAGATGCTAGGTCGATCATTTTGCATTTAAAGGAATACCTTGATGAGAATGGTCAAACCTCTAGAAATGAGATATACCATATGAGGATGGCTAAAGGATCATCAGTTAATGATCATGCTTTGAAAATGATCTAGCACATTGAAGAATTGGCTAGGCTGAATCTCGTTATGGACAACGAGTTAGCTGTGGATTTGATCCTCCTATCTCTACCCGATTCATTCTCTAGTTTTGTTCAAAACTTTCACAAGCATAAGATGGAGAAAACTCTCGTTGAGTTACATAGCATGCTGGTGGTTTATGAGAAGGAAATGCACAACACGAGACCAAATGTAGTGGCTATGGCTAAGGCTTATTCTTCAAGGGTAAGACTATTTTAAAGAAAAAGAAATGGAAGAGGCCTGCCAAACCTGTTGTTCAACCAAAACCCAAGATTGATAAAGGAAAATGTCATTACTGTGGTGTCAAAGGGCACTGGAGGAGGAACTGTAGAAAATACCTTGGGAGCTTGAAGGTCAAGCCCAAGGACCAACCTTATGAAGGTATGGTGTCTATGCTTATTGAAACTAATCTTATGGTTAGTGCTGAATCTAGCTCATGGGTTCTAGATTCTGCTGCAACTTCACATATTTGTATGTCTTAGCATAATCTGGAAACAAGCAGGATGTTAAGGCGAAATGAGATTGTCCTGGCATTTGCCAATGGAGCAAGAGTTCCTGTATTAGCTATAGGGACTTTTCGTTTATGCTTGCCTTCTGGACATGTAATGGTTTTAAAGAACTGTTTGCATTATAAGAATGCTGTCAGGAACATCATCTCTATAACTCGTTTGAGTAAAGAGAATTATGAATTTTATTTTGCTGATGATGTATGTTCTATTTATCATAATAGAAGATGTGTTGGTTTTAGCTTATTAACAAATAATATCTATATTATTACAATGTCCGGTAATGCGATTACCGATGTCAATAAGCAAAATAGAATTAATATAAATGCCATAACTAATAAACGCCCTAGAGACAATCCAAATAAAAAGTATGTTTGGCATCTCCAATTAGGTCATATTGGAGAAGACATAATTAACAAGTTGAGTAATGATGGGTACATTGATCCATCAAATTTTGAGTCATGCTCGACTTGTGAGGCATGTTTCTAGGAAAAATGACCAAAGTGCCTTTTGTGGGACAAAGTGCGTGAGCTGCTGACATATTAAAATTATACATACAGATGTATGTGGACCAATTAATGAAACTGCTAGAGGTGGTTATAATTACTTCATTACATTCATCGATGATCAGTCATGGTATGGTTATTTATACCTCATGAAGTATAAATCTGAATCCTTTGAAAAGTTCAAGAAATTTAAGGCTGAAGTTGAGAAACAAACAAGAAAATGTATTAATTCTCTTCGATCGGATCGAGGAGGTGAATACCTTAGTACCGAATTCCTAGACTATCTTAGAGAGAATGGCATTTTATCACAATGGACACCTCCTGGAACTCCATAACATAATGGTGTATCTGAACAAAGAAATTATACTTTATTAGATATGGTGCGATCTATGATGAGTTACACCAATTTGCCAATATCCCTTTGGGGATATGCCCTTAAGACAACTGTATATATACTAAACAGAGTGCTGTCCAAATCTGTTCCAACTACGCCCTATGAGATATGGCATAGCAGGAAACCTAGTCTTAATCATATTAAGATTTGGGGTTGTCTAGCTTTCGTGAAAAAGCTTAAATGGAAAAATTGGAGGCAAGATCTGAACAAGGTCGCTTCATTAGATATCTAAAGGAAACTCTTGGATATTATTTCTATTTTCATTCAGACCAAAGAATTTTGGTAAGCAAGCACGCTTCTTTTCTGGAGAATCAGTTTGTCCAAGAAGGTGGTGCTGGGCAGAAAATAGTCTTACAAGAAGAAAACAATGAAGTACCAAACAACCGAGTTCATATACCAATTTCTGATAAAGTGGGAGCTTCTGATACACAACCTTTTAGGAGAAGTGCGAGAAAGTCTCGCCCACCTACTCGTTATAGACACTTGATTGATCATATTGACCCTTTATTCATTGTGAATGATAGTGATCAACTTGGTGATCCTAAAACCTATGAGGAGGCGATGTCGAACATTGATTTTGGTAAATAGCTAGAAGCCATGAAATCGGAAATGGATTCAATGTATTCCAATGAAGTTTGGACCTTGATTGACCTGCCTAATGGTATTATACCAATTGGCTGTAAATGGATCTTTAAGGGGAAAATGAACGTTGAAGGTCAAATTGGAACTTACAAAGCACGGCTGGTGGCAAAAGGATATCGTCAGAAAGAATGAATTGATTATGACGAAACTTTCTCATCTGTGGCCATGCTGAAATTCATTCGGATTATGTTGGCTATAGCTGCACAACTTGATTATGAGATATTCCAGATGGATGTCAAAATGGCTTTTCTAAATGGTTTTCTCGATGAGGACAACTATATGGAATAGCCACTGGGTTTTGAATCCAATAGTGAAAAACATAAGGTGTATAAGCTTAAGAGATCCATTTATAGACTCAAACAAGCCTCCAAAAGTTGGAATATCCGTTTGATGAGGTAGTCAAATTGTTTGGCTTCATAAAAAATCCGGATGAACCTTGTGTATACAAGAAGATCAGTGGGAGTGCAATTACATTTCTAGTTTTGTATGTCGATGATATACTTTTGATTGAAATGATGTACCAATGATATACGATAAAACTATTTTTGTCATAAAAATTCACCATGAAAGATTTAGGAGAGTCAACCTACATTTTAGGTATCAAAATCTATAGAGATAGATCAAGACGGTTGATTGGCCTCTCACAGTCTACGTACATAGACAAAGTGTTAACACGGTTTAACATGCAATGTTCCAAGAGAGGATTATTGCCTTTTAGGCAAGGGATCCATCTTTCTAAGGAAATGTGTCCCAACACTCTTGAAGAAAGAGAGCGGATGGCAAAGATACCATATGCATCAACTATTGGAAGCATAATGTATGCTATGCTATGTACTAGACTTGATATTACTCATGCTGTAAGTATTACTAGCAGATATCAGTCTAATCCAGGAGAAGAGCACTGGATAGAAATCAAGAATATTCTTAAGTACTTGCGAAGGACTAAGGATCTATTCTTGATATATGGAGAAGGAGAATTTAAAGTTGTAGCTTATACTGATTCCGATTTGTAATTGGATCCCAATGATTATAAGTCTACATCTAGGTTTGTCTTTACATTCAATGGTGGTGTAGTTAGTTGGAAAAGTTCCAAACAAAGTATAACTACCGATTCTATCACTGAGGCAGATTATGTAGCTGCTTTTGAAGCAGCAAAGGAAGCCGCTTGGATGAAGAAGTTTATTTCCGAACTTGGAGTCGTTCCTTCAATTAAGCAACCGATTACATTGTTTTGTGACAACAATGGGGCGATAGCTCAAGCTAAGGAACCAAGGTCTCACCAAAAGTCCAAGCATATTGAGAGATGTTTCCATCTCATTAGAGAAATTGTTGGGAGGGGTGATATCGCCTTGCAAAAAATTGCCTCAGTGGAAAACGTGGTAGATCCCTTCACTAAGGCCTTACCTCAGTCTTCTTTTGAAAGACATATTGACAAAATGAGTTTCAGGTACCAGACAAGTTGGCTTTAGTGCAAGTGGGAGATTGTTGGATGTATGCCCTAAAGCTACTATGTAATAGTTACATATTGGGGATTTCGGTTGTACTTTCATTATTATTATTTAATTAATGGCAATGACGTATTCATTCATTTGTCCAATTATTTTATATTTATGAATGATTCCATAAGATCAGTTGCAACTAGACCTATTCTTGAGACGTCAAGAATATATATGACGGGTTCATAGTTAGAGTGAATCTTTAAATTGTTCCCGGTCGATGGATTATTAAGTGGATATTAATAATCCTGTTGAGACTGGTGTGTTCATAACTTCACCATTAAGTATTGGATACTTAAGGGAATGATGAGTCACAAGTCATTGGGTATTGTGATGCCTGAGTTAAGAACACGAGTGTTTGTATTAGACAAGTTCACTGAACGTGACGCCTATGGAACTATTAGCGACATGGAAGCTTTTAGCTTGGTCAATGTCTAATTGTTCATGCTTTGGTCTTGTGTAAATAATCCTTAGACTTGAGGCACAGTGTTAACTTGTGTGTCGAACAACTACGGTTCACGAGTGCACATAATGCCGGGTCGTTGATCCGTCTTTATACCTTATGGTCATAGTTTGTTCACATACGAAGTTACACGTGTGCACAATATGGAATCTGTCTCCTTGTTAAATGCAAGGTATAATAATGATATCCTATGCGATCTAATTATGACACTACATTGAAATCCTCGGCCGGGGTTGTAGCCGATAATAAATTGTTTATGTCTCAAATAAAATGCATGTCAATTAGATTTGTGCATATGATCGAATTAGTGACTTGACAAATATTCTATGGTCTTTGTTTGATCGGGACATAGTAAGATAGAAGGATTGAATTACACTGTAGCCAATGTTGACAGGTTCATTATATTCTTAAAATATTCACACTATCTGAGTAGCCATGACATATTGCTAAATGTCAATCATGGCTTGTAGGACCTAAAAGATTAATTGGGACAATTAATTCTTTTGGGAGTACTAATATGTTAGTACAAGTCTTACTACCAGTTTAGTGATGAACCTAGAAATGTCACACACCATAAACAATTAGGATAACATGGAACAAGAGAGAAATATGATTGCAAATGTGTTTGCAATTATTGCAATCGAATTGTGTTGATTTGAAATTAAATTAAATGAGATTTAATTTAATTTATATTATAGTCACGAGCGTATTTGCATATGATGCGCATACATGCCCATTGTAAATATATGTTAGTGTATTCCCAAATGTACATATAAAGATTGTCTTTTTATTTTTAATTTTTAAAGGATTGATTAATTAATTATTTATTCATTTAATTAATTAATTAATCAATTTTTTTTTAATTGGGAAGCTTCATGCATGAACGGTTGACCGTTCATGCATGATCGTGCTTTGATGGATGGGGATCAGCAACAGTTGCTGATCCCATGAAAAACCGTCCAAGAAATACCAAAAAAGGTTGCGAAGGGGATAAGTGCTCGTTGTTGAATATAGAGAGAGTTTGTGGGCATTCGTTTTGTGTCTAAGAGACGCGAAAACGAAAATGAATTCTCTCTAGTTTGGGCCATGACTAAAACATCTAGGATACGGCAGGTTGTCTCCACAAGATTGCTATCACGATCATTGTGGTGAATATTCGAAAGTTCTCTCTTCTATTCGACATCCATTGTTGGTGAGTTTGAGCTAGAGGTCCGACGCTTGTGGGACTCGAACTGTAAAACATCCAAACCGACTCCTTTAAAGCGCGCTTCAAGAGGTAATTCGTTTAACTCCCTTTTATATCTATTTTTGATTAAAACGCACAAACGACGCCTTCGGAGAATTGTGTATAAAATATATCTTTGTTTTCGTTGCGTTCTTTTTGTTAATTTTACCTATACATGTTTCATGAAACCCCAACACTTAGAGCTGGGGTGGGAGGTGCTTAGGCACCCAGATCGTGTTGAAGTTAGAGAAGACATCTTTTTGTTTTTTCGATGGACGTGGGCTAGTGAGGGGGTAGCAAAGTTAGGAACCCCCTCACCCTTTTCCCTGGCTGTTTACTTACACTTTTGTTTTGAGCATGTAAGTATGTTGTACATAGGTGAAGAACTTGTAAGTAATCCAGGTTGATGTTTGTAAGCCCGAATGGTTTTAAAAGGAAAGTAAATAAAGCTTCTCATGATCCTTATACATGTGCTTTGTTGAATTCTCTAATACCAAGTAACAGGACGGTTATGGGGCGACCTCGTGATATAAAGCTGTAGATCCTAAAAATATCCACCGGTCCTGTATAGATGATAATCTGTATAATTTTCGCTTGCGTTTAGTAAGTGACGCTACTAGGACGTCACATCAAGAATCCAAAAGAACAAATCAAGAAAAAAATTAACAATCATGAGTGTTTTCCTAACTAACTATCCCGAGATTCCCACGCACCTTATCATTTTTTATAAAGAGCAGAAAATCACCAAAGACAACCCAACATTTCGTCCTTCAAACAATACAATGACCGCAGAAGAAAATTCATTTCGACATCTAAATATTCATAAAACACTTTGAAATTATAGTATGTTGTAGAAATGGATGTCAT
This sequence comes from Eucalyptus caleyi, assembly GCA_014182885.2. Lineage (NCBI taxonomy): Eukaryota > Viridiplantae > Streptophyta > Magnoliopsida > Myrtales > Myrtaceae > Eucalyptus > Eucalyptus caleyi. Next base: position 43,897,596 of record CM024468.2, read on the forward strand.
CTACAACTTTTGTGAAGGCTGCATGCTCAGATTCCAAATGAAACATTTTATTTGAAAATCGAGAAGATAAATAGGTCACTGTTTTTACTGCATTGGGCAGTTTTCACACGATAAAATATTAGACTTTCTTACCAACAATTGCACCTTAGAACAATCTGAAATTAAAGTATGTTATACATCAAGATGTTTTGAACAACATTTATGAAGGAAGTTTCTTCAAATCCAAACCACAAGAATTTCTATAAAATCGGAAAACAATGAGGGTCCAGGAATTTCGAAAACTTGAATCAAAGTAGAATTTAAGAAATCAAAGGTGGCAAGTCTTCTTGCAAGACTAGAGTCTTGGTCTCTTGTAATCGTTGCTTTTAGAGGTTAGGCTACTATTCGCGCATATTACTATTCACGCACACAAGGCTTAGGTTTGGACTCGACAAACTTGGGCTTAACTCATCCAATTCGCGTCTTTAATTGGATGTGAGGCCCATTGGGCCTAACTTGGGCATGTAGCCCACTTGGCTTCCAATGGTTGGCCTACTTTTCCAAGACCAAAGATTCGAGGGCCAAAAACTATTCGCGGGATTAAATGTTGGTTAAACCAATTAGGGGTGTTTCCTAATTATCCATGAAGGAAACCCATAACCAGACCGAGGTTCATGGCTAAATTCGATTAGAAATGGCTTTAAAGGGGCCTATATGAATTTGGGGGTCTCTTGGGGTATCGCTTGCACAACTTATGGTTGATTCCAAACCAATCAATGTTTGAGCCTAATCGATCCATGGATAATTCTTGGTTTTCATGTAACCGAGCAAGAATCAATTTACTTACTTTGGTTCACAGTCACTTAGAATTGATTTAGGGTCGTTTGAGATTAGTATAATGACCGTATGGAATCACCCACAATCCGGCTATATATATACTTAGGACGAGTTGATCTGTGATCGTTCATTCATTGATCCGTGCCGGGTTAAGGTCGTCTCACATTGATTCTTGTGGTCAAGCTATTGTTCTATGATCAAGTACTCTAGTTGAGTGCATTTGTCGATCCATAATTACCTCTCCCAATAAGATAGTTGACTTATAAATGATACTTAAATCAATCCATAGTCTATTTTCGTTAAGGGTACATCGAAGCTTTAGACCATTCATCGAGTCTAGGATAGGGGTCAAATTTGAGGATGTCACAGAAAGACCTTTTTGATTAGGTTATTTACAGTTGACATATTTCATTTCACTCTTAGCAGTCAATCAAACTTCATTTTGTTAAAATTCTCTCCGAAGGAATTTGACAATTTGTATCATTTACCAAGATATGTTTGAATGACTTTCATAAGATTTTCTCTTAAGCAATATCGAAATCTTTTTCAAAATATATGTTCCCCGGTGAATCGGTTTTTGGTAATCCTAATAATCCATTGTCATCAGTTTTTTGTCATTCTAAACCATACTTCTTGTTATAGGTTTTTGGTCATCCTAAACCATACCTCTCGTCTTTTAGGTTCCTGTCAACCTTAAACCTTGTCTTTTAGGTTTCTAGTAAACCTTAAATCTCGTCTTTCAAGTTATATATTATACTCATAAATCTTAACTTCAAGTTCTAAGTTATCCTTATAAACCTTAATTTCAAATTCTAGGTTATCCTCACAAACCTTGTCTTCAGGTTCTAAGTTATCCTTATAAACCTTGACTTGAGGTTCTAGGTTATCCTTATAAAGCTTGACTTTAGGTTCTAGGTCATCTGCATCAACCTTAACCTTGAATTCTAGGTTATCCTTAAACCTTATCCTTAGATTAGTGGTCATCCTTAAACCATTTTCTTTTACCTTAACAGCTTCATTTCCTTCATTCCATTCCACAAGAGAGATTGAGAGAAGAATCCCAAATATGAGTCCAGGATCTCCAATGAGCGAAGGCAAGTGTCCAAGTATGTCCCTAATCAAATGTCATTTCCTTTATTATTTTCCATTCCCAAAGTAGAGTCATTTTAAAATTGTAGGTATCAATTTTGTCTTTGAGTAAAACCTCTATGAACTCCCACTCAAAGAAGGAATGCTGTTGACATCTGATTGTTAGTCGACGTGTTGAAAAAGGTAAAAATTAAAATTTGGGCTTCTTATCATGACAAAGCCCGTTTGTTGGCCCAAACAAAAAAAAAAAAATGCTTTCTTTCTTTTGCATTGTTGCTTTCAGGCAATTTTTGAATCATTTTTAAGAACAACCCGAAAATTCAAACGGTTGACTTTCATGTTAATTTTTTTGTCAACTTTAGGTCAAAAATTGACTTTCTATCCAAAACGATACAATTTAGCTTTAATTTTACTCATGTCAAATCAATTTCTCAAAAATTCAAAGATTTAACAAAGAAATCAACATTTTAGGAAAAGTCAATTAAGTAGTTAACTTTAGATCAAACCTTTGACTAAAAAAATTGAAAAAAAAATCAAAAATTCACAAATACATTTATTTTAATATCAATTTTCCTTTTGTGTCGAAAATTTCACAAAATTTGATTAAGAACCTTATGTTTCCAATTTTTTGGTTTTAGATTTTAAATTGGCCAAAAATCAAATTACTTTCCTTATATTCATAATCGGGTTTAGCTCCTCCTTTGACATTTGGTTTAGGGACTATTTTAAATTTGCTCGTGCATTCAATTTCATCAATTGTTGAATAAAAAAATTGCCATTTTGGACCCCAGCTATGGGACTAAAAATTGATTCTTCATGACTTGGGAATGGACGATTGTTCTTCACTCATGTTTTTAAGATAAGTCCAAATTCAAAATCGATTTTGAGAAATTCATATCAAAACTTCTTGATTGGAAGAATTTTACTCTTCTAAGCATAAGAAAGTCAAGCAACTAAGCTTCAATTGACAAAATTCGAGTTGATTCATTCAAGTTTACGGTTTAATTTCATAAATCTAAGTCCAATTTTGAAATTAAACCTAGATTCATTTTTTTGGCATAAGCTCGAGCACTTCAATTCAAGGCCAATTTGAATGCGATAAGTGATCTTACACATGGGTGGTTAATTAGATAGGGTCATTGTGGCACTAATTGAACTCAACTTCAATCAATTTACAATTTTACCTATTGAATTGGAAATTTGATCATTTTAGCCCTTTAAGTTCAATTCAAAGCACCCATGGTTTTGGCCCGTTGTTGTTCGTAATCATCATTCAATTAAGTCAATAAAAGACCCCTAGATCGCATTTATAGAGTTTAATTGGCTCGATTGAATCATAGTTGGGCAATTTCCTCTCAAATAGGGTAAATTTTCTTTTCTAAAGACCAAATTGCATAAATTTTGAACCCACAAGAGTTCCAAGTGAGTGGAACCGAACCAGATTGGTGAAGAACCGGCTAAACTAGAGCGAACTAATCTGACTAGCCTAACCAATCGCTAGTGGTGCTGGCCAGTTCAGCCATTTGCCGATCGGTTCTAGACCTCCGATGACCGGTTCTGGGATCCTCTTTATGCTAATTTCACTTTTGCACCTTCAATTTCCTCAAATTTTGCAGGTTGGTCCTCAAATTTAATAAAATTGTAATTTGACCCTTAATTAGACATCACTTTTTCTCTAAAGCTTTGTCAATGATTTCAAACCTAACTTTGAAATGTCACATGTACCCTCCATGCATATAATTACATCATTCATTAGATATGCCTATGCTTGTAATTGGCATGTGGCATTGGTAATGAGTGACCCGCCAACAGTTCACTTCCTTGCTTGATTGTTTGATAAATAAGGTCAAAAGGGCCTGCCTATATGTTTAATTCATGTTCATACATGTGTTTTCTAGATGTATGTTAGGAGCGATGCATGATGCCGAGCAGAAATCTTAGGGATCACATAGAATGCCTTATTAAGGACTTGCAAGTGTTATTGGCTATGCGAGAACACAATTGGTCAATAATGGTTGTAAATCATAAAATGAATCAGATAGGTGTTTTAGAAGATCCTATAAGGCCGACTCCGAGGCCCAAACTTGCTAAATTTTGAACTCCCTAATTGATTAATCTTGACTCGATGTCATGCTTTGGTTGTTTTGATGTGTATTTTATCTCTTTCCATTATATATACCTAGTTATAGTTCTTAGATGGGGGAAGTACACTATCAATGCCATAAGTTATGTACGGCACTCACTTTAGTGCCAAAAGTTTCCGTCGGATCACTTAAATGCCAAATCGGAGAAATAACAATCACTTTGGTGCCACCAACAAGAGATTCCGGCCAGATTAATTATGTGACTTTATATTAAAAAAAAAAAAAACAGTTCCGCTTGCTTTAAAATGACGTTGTTTTCGGTCCTTCTTAAGAAAACGACGATGTCTTACCGTCTTACGTTGATGGCCTCACAAAAACGATGCTGTTTAACTCATTTGGAGATTTTTTTTTGTTTGGGGATTAAAATTATGGTTTTTCTGACCTAGCTCGCTTGGCCGTTGTCGCTCGGCCTCCGCCGTAGCTTGCTCAGCCGCCGTTGCTCAACACTGTTCAGACGCCCTCGACGGCACATGAGGGAGCACCAGCCCCGGTCGCTTGAGCCTAGTTACTGGAAGACGCAGGCTAGGCACTCGTCAGGGAGATCAGAGATGGAGAGGGAGACATCAATGGTGGTGCACTTGTCGGCGGCCTCCTCGAGCACCGGCTAGATCACAGCCTTTGACTTGGCCACCGAGTGGCCGTCGTCAGGGTTGGGGTTGGGGTTGGGGTCGAAGTTGCGGCCGTCGAGTGGCCATATCAGGATTGGGGTCGGGGTCGTGGTCGGAGTTGCGGCCACCGAGTGACCATCGTCGGGGTCGGGGTCGGGGTCGAAGCCATGGCTGCCGAGTGGTCATCGTCAGGGTCGGGGTCGGGGTCAAGGTTGCAGTCGTGGTCGGAGCTACGGCTGTCGAGTGGCCATCGTTGGGGTCGGGGTTGGGGTCGGGGTCAGATCCGTGGCCGCTAAGCATGGGGGTTGTCGAGGATGGCAACTGGCCGGAGATTTAGGGTTTTAAATTGGGGGAGACACCAAACGGCGTCGGTTTGGTGTTAAGATGCCGACTATACTCTTCGATGAGCCACATCAGCTTCAAAAATTAATAAAAAAGTGCCACGTTGGATTTCCGACCAACCAAATCGAAGTTAGCACTAAAATGATCGTTTTTCAAACTTTTTGGCACTTAAGTGATTCGACAGAAAATTTTGGCACCAAAGTGAGCGTCGTACACAACTTATAGTGCTGATAGTGTACTTATCCCGTTCTTAGTCTAGATTAGAATCCCAAAGATGAAGATGATATGAAGATGGCAAAAGGTCGATGTCTATTCCGGCCATATTTTTGTATCATTCATTCTCGATGCATGTCTCAAGTTCCTTTTGTTTGTATAAATGCCCGACGAGTTGCGAATTCTTTCTTTCTCTATTCTTGTAATTGTGTTTCTCTTTTATCTTTCCTAAGATTGCATGATAGATTGACTACTTTCTTTGGTTGTTTACTTATTGTCTTGCACTTTCAATTAATTGATTATGTTCTTTTGGTCTTTCTTATAAATAGAATGGCACAAAAGTAACTAACCACGCATGATCACCTAGTATTAGAACGAATGGTCTCGAAAAAGTAAAAAAGATATGCATCGACACTTTAGGCAAACACAACATACTATTAGGTACTGAAATGGCGCTAATAGAAATGTTAGTGTAACCCAAGTATCCGAATCTAGATATGTGGTTGCGTAGAAATCGAGGTATAGCTCTCAACCCTCGATTGGGTTCTCTAGCCGACATCCAAAAACGAGGCGAGTGGAAACTCTTGTCTTATCTCTAGGTTGTCTAAAACAAATACACTATATAAATGAATCCGTTGCGAGGGGTACGAGTCTAAATACAACTCACCATGGTTAAGTATACTCCTGTGGAAAACTTAATGGATGAAATGATGCCATCATTAGGGAAGAGAGTACTAGAGGGAGGGCTACCATGGTAAAGGAACCCTTAAATTCGATATCCACGCGTGACCTGTCACGCCTTGATCCTCGAGCGTGCGCACATCCCTCCATGGTCAATACAAATGCGACGTTTTCAGGATGCATCGCCGACCCATTCATTTTTAATGCACATGTGGAATAGTATAAATAACCCTTGACAACAAACAACATGGGATTGGAAAGCGAGGCACATTTCACAAAAGACAACTTTTATAAACAACGGATTTAGATACAAAATGAGTTTGGTCAAAAGTCTACAAAAAGGTCAGCTCTAAAAAATAAGCTGTCCTACGACACACTAGTCGGATTCATACACTGATCCTTTAGATTCCACCTCCACAGACTCCGAGGCTTCGATCCTCCACGACCACCCTCTAAGGACTTGAAAATGGTTATACAATAACTAGTGAGACAATATCTCAACAAGTCCAGCCCCTAAACCCTTATTTGGAAGGAAATATGCCTCAGAGCGCTCTAGCCACACAACCACACAATTAGAATATAAGACTTACCTTGCCTCAATTGCTTCCTGCACGTCAGCACAGTTCATATCACAAATGCATATAATTAATGCACATAACAATTCAAACACCTTAACAACTCATTTAATCACAATGGTCCCGACTATAAGGCCAAACTGTTATGACACGTTCCATACCATGTCACACATTTTTGTCTCATAATCAGGCGCATCAAACTCAACCAACCATGCATTCCAATTGTTAATTAAACTCCTCTAGGGTATTGCCAACTCCCATGTTCGGCAGTCTACTGGCGTAGCCAGGCATCGTCTCTTCCCCATTGAGCACGGCTATGTCACAGAGATGGCTATCCCGAAGGAGCTTAGGTCCAGAATTGACCGCGACCCGCTACCCTAATGCATGGGTAACCCGAAAGTGGGATTTAGTAACATCCGGCGTAAACACTAGGACGGGTTCTCTTTAACCAACACACGACCAATCAATCTCGGCTTAGGACACCGTGCATGGCACTCAAATGCCTCAATTAAAATGGTGATCTTGGCCTATTTTCTTCATATTAAAATCATCCCGAAAAATAGGCGTTTGTTGGTACACAGTCAATTCAAACCAGAAAAATTGATACCTTTCCCTTTTAAACCCCACTATTAAATATAGTACTTAAAATCCATTTTCGGTGTCAAAACTCGAAACACGAGATTTTTCTAAATAAATTCCATATTTTCACAATCAGTACTTAATTTGCACAATCCAATCATCAAATGTATAAACGAAACACACCATAGTAGTTAGCACGAAATTCCGATCATCCACTATCCCGATCTAATTTCCGGAAAACAATAAATAATTAAATATATTCCGAAATTAAATAAATAAGTAATATATTATATTAATATAATTTAATAAAATAATATTTATAAATTCGAAATAATTAATTAATTTAAAATAATTAATTAAGGTCTAATCAAGATTACACTAATGTAATCACCTAATTAGCATTAATTAATTATCCACTAAACTAATCACATCCCTTAATCTAATCAACAATTAACTAAACTAATCTAACCACCTAACCACATTTAACCTAATATAAACAACCCTTAAGCATCATTAACCTCCTAAGCAAGATTTAGCAAGTAAACTCACCGGTTTTGCATTCCAATGAGTCCACGGTGATAGCGACGGTGAGGTGAGTGACAATCAAGCTTGTAGCAACACCAAGTGAGGTCGAGAAGGGCTCGGAAACGGGCCACAAAGACCTCAAGGCTTGTTGGAACTTCAGCTTCTGTTCTTGGACTGCAGAGGCCTAACAGGTGGCTGAAACAACGAAGGAAGGAGCTAATCAGAGCTCCGGGGAGTGGGTGGTCGGCAACCAGTGGCTCCTGAGGGTCAAAAGGGACTTGCTGGTGGTTGGTATGGGTGGAGGTTGGGTCGAAATTGGGAGAAAACGGCTGAAAGTCACAAAATAGGCAAAATAGTGTAAGCGGGTAGCTTCTAGATGGTCCGGCAATTAGTTTCTTCTCATCGGCGTACAGGACGGCCGGCGGCTCCGTTTGCCGTGAGGTCGGGCTCCTTTGAAGGGGAACCACCATTTGCTTTCAAAGTCCACAATCTCATCCCCAAATACTCATCACACTTGTCCCCACCATTCAGCCCTATCCTCTACCTCTTTTCCCTTATAAAAATTCCCCAACAAGCCATAGTTGAGTCCCCAAATGTTGCACCCCACCCTTGGCTACGAATTTGTACACATTCCCCTTCAATTCCATCAATTCTCCTTCAATCTCATTCAATTTCTCATCCAACCAATCTCAATTGAAGCCCAGAATTTTATCCAATGTATCCACACTTAAATTCATATTTTTCCTTGCCCATAGATCTCACTTGACGACTCAAGATGCGAAACGGTCCCTCAAAGTTCCAGGTCCAAAACGGTCTAACTTTTTAATGCAATTGACCAGTGGTCAATTATTTTCGAACCACGACGTACATCTTCAACTCATTTGCGACTCTCGGTTGTCGTGAAAATCTCGAGATTTCAAATACGGACACAGGCTACAAAAATGACAGAAAAATCGATCTAGTGCTATTCGACAGAAATTTTGCAATTAGATGGAATCACCCATGCACTAATCACATATCTCTATCGAATCGACCTATCTCCGATCTCTAATTGATTTTAACGGTGTCGTAATGGCCCTTGCAGATTAGCACGGTCGAACAATCAATTTTTTGTTGAGTTCTCAAGTTTATTGCATTTAGATTCCTTAACGGCTTCACCTGATAAGGTAGTTAACTCGTGAGTGGACAGCTTAGAGAAAAAGAGTATAGGCACGTTAATGAAAAGCCCATTGCATCTCATCGAAATCAAACTCGAAAATCAGGATGTAACAACTCTTCTCCTCTTATAAAAATTTTGTCATCGAAATTTAAACCATTACAAATCTTTAAACAAAAAGGTGGGGGTACAGTCGTCTCATCGATTTTTCAGTTTCCCAAGTTGCTCATTTAGTGCCGTGGTATTGCTAAACCACTTTGACCAACGGAATGGTCTTGGTGCGCAGAACCTGCTTCTTGCGATCCATAATCTGAACTAGGTTTTCCACGTATGACACTCTGTCGTCCACGTCCAATTCCTCAAAATTCAACACATGGGTCGGGTCAGGCTTATACTTCCTCAACATCAACATGTGAAAGATGTCATGCACTTGCGCCAATCTTAGCGGTAATGCAAGACGATATGCTAAGATCCCGATTCTTTCAAGAAGCTCATATGGACCTACGTACCTTGGACTCAGTTTTCCTTTCTTGCCAAAATGCGAAGTACTCCTCATTGGTGACACCTTCAGAAAAGACATGATCACCAACTTGGAATTCCAATAGCCTTCGACGCTTATCAATGTAGTTTTTCTAGTGGCCCTAAGCAGTCTTTAGTCTATCTCTGATGATGGTGACTGCATCCATTGACTGCTAGACTAACTCTAGGCCTGTGATCTTTCATTCTTCGACCTCATCACAACACACTGGCGTTTTGGACGCTCTGCCATACAACGCTTCAATAGGAGCCATATGAATACTCTGTTGATAGCTATTGTTGTAGGCGAACTCAACAAGGTGAAGCTATTCCTCCTAGCTTCCCTTGAAATCCAACACATAAGCTCGCAACATATCTTCAAGGGTTTGAATCGTCCTCACAGACTCACCATCCATCTGAGAATGATAGGCCGTACTGTACTAGAGCTTCGTTCCCAAAGCACTCTGCAAACTTTTCCAGAAGGCAGTTGTAAACCTTGGGTCTCGGTCTGATGTAATCGTCACCAGCTCTCCATGCAAACAAACTATTTAATGCACATACAATTATGCATGCCTGTCCAAATCAAGGTCCTTTTGTACTATAATGAAGTGAGCCGACTTCGTTAGTCTATCGACCACTACTCAAATAGAATCATTACCTCTCTGACTCCTTGGTAAGCTCGTCATGAAGTTCATCGTGAGGTGTTCCTATTTCCATTCAGAAATCTCAAAAGGTTGTAGAAATCCTCCCGTCTTACAATACTGTGCCTTCACTTGCTGACACGTCAGACACTTGGTGACATACTTGGCAATGTCCACCTTCATACCGAACCACCAATAGTGTTGACGCAGATTTTGATACATTTTTGTACTGCTAGGATGAATGTTGTAACTGCTACGATGAGCTTTTGATAAAATCTCGTCTTTAAGCTCCACATCGTCAAGTACACACAATCGTCCTCAAAACCTCAGTATTTCATTATCAGAAATCTGAAAGTTAGTCTTCCTCTTCTCGATATCCTCTTGCAGTATCTTCTGAATCTTTGGATCTATCGGCTGAAGCATATTGATTCTGACCTGCACTTATGGTTCAATTTTGAGGGTGACCATAAGATTTGGAAGGTGGCCTACCTCAAATTTGAAAACCAAATCTCTAGCCTTCTCAATTAAAGTCCACTCTTTGAGCACCATCTGTGCAATTGAAGATTTCCAACTTAGTGAATCTGCAACTTTATTCGCTTTTCCAGGGTGATACAAAATATCATAATCATAGTCCTTAAGGAATTCCATTCAGCGACACCGTCTCATATTTAACTCCTTCTGAGAGAATAGATATTTGAGACTTTGATGGTTAGTGAAGATTTGAAATCTTTCTCCACACAAGTAATGTCTCCAAATCTTTGAAACGAAAATAATAGCTGCGAGTTCTAAGTCATGCATTGGGTAGTTTAGCTCATGTGGTCTCAACTAATGGGACGTGTATGCAACAACCCTACCATGTTGCATCAGCATGCAACCTAATCCCCTAAAGGACGCATCACCGTAGATCTCGTATCCTCTAGGACCAGATGGTATGATCAGCATAGGTGCGGTAGTCAGCTTTTCCTTAAGCTCTTGGAAACTACGCTCGCATTTGTCTATCCAGACAAATTTCTCTTCCCTCTTCAGCAATCGAGTCAAAGGCGAAGCTTTCGCTAAAAAACCTTCCAAAAACCGTCTATAATACCCTGCTAAACCCATAAAGCTTCTGATCTCTGTCACTGTTGTCAGTCTTGGCCAGTTAATGACTGCTTCAATCTTGGCGGGGTCCACAGAGATTCCTTCTCCTGAAATTATGTGACCTAGAAAAGCAACACGAGTCAACCAAAACTCACACTAGTTGAACTTAGCGTACAACTCATGTGGCACCCCCTGAATGGCCCCTGTCCCGTTGGGGTCACCATAGATACCTCTTGCTTGTGGTTTCTCTTAACCTAAAATCCATTACTCTAATACCATACAAATTTAATAAAATCCATAAGTCATGGGGGTTTATATTCTTTCTATAGGTCCCTGCGCAATTTATATATAGCGGAAGATATCCAACATCTCCCTATCCCCTATTCAGAAACAATGCACACCAACTACACATTTTATAAGTTAAAGCCAGACACTTTTATTTACATAACTTGATGGACATCACGGGTTGGTACATCAAAAGGCCAAGACTTTTCTAAACTCAGTTATTTTCAAAAGTACTCGACTCTACAACAACTGTGCACATAGGTCCATCAGTTAGTGTCGGTAGTCCAAAAATGCTTCATCTGCTAACCATTAGTCTCGGTCACACCCAATCCTGTCCATCAGCTGGCGGCGGCAGCAATGGCCCCAGCGTACTCCCATCATGGCGGACGAACACCATCAGAAACTCCTGGAGCATTGGGCCAGCGGGAGGACCAGTGTCAAACATAACCAATATCCTCACTCAAACAAATATCAACCCTCGTATCTCAGGATGATGGTGCTACGTACACTCACACTCAAGGTCGACTAGTATACCATAGATTGTGCCGGGGGTGACTGGTAGCAATGGCATATCTTCTAGTCTGAAATGTTAGTCCCAAAATAGGGTGAGTACAACCACTCAGTAGCAAAAGATCCATTAAACTATACTATGCAAGCCATCACCATCCAGTTTTGTACAAGATAGACAAGATAGGCAATCAATGAATGAGTAAGCATCTAAACCATATAACTCTTCATGCAATGACCAGTGCAGTTCAACAAATAAGATGCATCATGTCCAGTCACACAAGTCCCGATCATAGGGCCAAACTGTTATGACACATCCCATTCCATGCCATACAATTTAGTCCCATAACCAGACCACACTCACACTTAATGTAATCATCAGTTTTAATCATTTAAACGGTTTTATCCCCCCAGAGGACCAATGTTTGCATCCTTCTGGGATTTCGCACCTAACCTGGCGTCGCGAAAGCCTCCGGCATCTGGCCACAAGGCCACCAGGCATCCAAAGTGTTGAGTCAATCTCCAGGCATCTTGCACCCCACCTGGCGTCACTAGGAAACACTGGGGCCATAGACATGGCTACCCCCAACCTTCGGAATTACGTATTGACATACCACCGGGCATCTCGATGCTCCCGGGGAAAAACCTCTGAGGCATTACGGTCCCCAGGCATCCACAAGGCATTGACTCATTCGATCCTTTGGGCATGCCGACTCCTGAGGCAACGTTGACCCGAGGGTCCAATGGTAACAATTAACATCTTAATTTCCAAAACACTTTTCAATGTAATGACAAGATGTCCCATAAGTCTTCATCAATTATCAACATTTACAAAGAAAATCGTTTTAATGACCAAAACTTGTCCATTTACGCTCAAATTTTGATATGTTATTCCTAAGGACATTTCCTACAACTTTCATTGAGGGTTTGAAGTCCAATTCTAACTAGATAATTACAGAAAATTTACGGAATCGTCAAAGGTCATGCTGTTTTACACGAAACGGTTTACTAATTCTAAGAGAACTACTTCTACCCATTCTAAATCTAGCATTCAATATCCACAACCCAACATCTCCAAGTCTATTGCATTCTACTAGACAGCAATAGCACTACATGATATAGGTCAATGGACTTTCACTTGCCTCAAGCTCTTTAGTTCAACTTCAAGCAAAACAGGGGCTCGGTTTGGCGATGTGGTTTGACGGTGGCGTAGACAAGCGGCGTTGACGGCGACAGCTTGAGCACGGATGGAAGGCAGTCCTTCTCTTCCTTCCTCATGGCTCACACTCGTGCGCCAGCCTCTCTCACTCGAACTCTCTCTCTGCTCAATTTTACTCACTCTCTCTCTCTCTTTCTCTCACTCACTCAAAATTCTGTTCGGTTCTTCTCTCTCCTCCTCACCTGTCCTAGATTTTTGCTCCTCACTTTGTAGACAATTTAGTCAACTGCATGGGGCTTCTTTCGGTGGCTGCAGGAACCAAAGATAGCTGGGAAGAGGCGTGGCTTCCGCTCGATTCCTCCTCTTCCATGCGCTGGCCACCGAATGGGGAAGCAACGTGGCCATTGCTAGGCCTCTCTCAGTTAACAAATTCCATGATTCGTTGACTCCATGTGTCAACTAAAATGGAGAGGAGTTAGGGCAGCTTGGGACGTGGATGATCCCTTCCTTCGGCTCACTAAATAATCAGTACATTAAAGTCCAAATCCCTCTCTTATTTCATGTATACTTTGGCGGTATAATTGTGTTGTGCCATCGGAAGAAATGTACACAGGTCGGCAAAGTATGGATAGGGTTGGTCTCACTTGAACTTATGCAAATTCTCTGGCAAGACTATAATCTACTCGACGAATGGACCATTACATTACATAGTGCATTGGTCCAACGATGAAAAAAGAAATGGTGACCGTTGTGGTGTCGATAATATAATCCGATGATGCTTCTGTCACTTAGTCAGAGACCATCATATATCTAAGGGTCGTCACAAAATTCCGGATGCCACAACTCATGAGTCCTTAGAGTCTAGAGTACCATTCTCAAATTCCCGTGTTCCTCAGGACTTTTCAAGTACATCGGGATATCATCGATCAACACAATCACAAACTGATCGAAATATTCCTTAAAAACTCGGTTCATCAAATCCATAAAGCAGCTGGAGTGTTCGTCAACCTAAATGGCATTACGGTGAATTCATAATGGCCGTATCGAATACAAAATGCTGACTTAGTGTCCTCCTTCCTGATTCTCAGCTGATGATATCCAGTCCTCAAGTCGATTTTAGAGAATATCGACGCTCCTTGCAATTAATCAAACAAGTCATCGATCCTCAGCAGTTGATACTTATTATTGATCGTCACCTGATTGAGTTGTCGATAGTCGATGCACAGGTGCAACAAACTATCTTTCTTCGTCACGAACAGAACTGGTGCTCCCTAAAGTGATGCACTAGGACGTATGAATCCCTTATCCAACAATTCCTGCATATGCACCTTCAGTTCTTTCAACTCTAACAAAGCCATCAGGTAAGGAGCCTTAGAAATTGGCTCTGTCCCGTGAGCTAACTCAATCACAAATTCTATTTCCCTTTCTGGTGGCAGACCTGGTAGTTCTTTTGGGAATACATCTGGAAATTCTTAAACTACTGCAATGTCTTCAATCTTTAGCTCCTCAATTGTTGTATCCACAACAGTTGCTAGGTAACCTTGACAACCCTTGTCTAACAACTGGGTTGCCTAAAGTGACGAGCTTAAGATAATCGAGGGTCCTCCTTGACTTCAAATAAACTCGAAGCTTTCACCCTCTATAATTGAATCGCCTTGCAATAATAGTCCATCTTAGCTTGTTGCTGATAGGGCTAATAAAGCACCTAGAGGGGGTGAATAGGTGTTAAAAGAAGTTTTGCAAAACTTAATAAATTAACTCATCTTTTGAGAATAATAGACTAAAGATGTAAAAGGCTATAACAAGTTATATAAAGCCATGAATTAAAGTAAAGAGTTTAGGGAAAGAGAATTGAAACACAAGGTTTATAGCGGTTCGGCTTAGACGAAGCCTATGTCCACTCTCCCGCACTAATAGCACACTAGCTGGATTTCACTAAGAACCAAAAGAGATTTTACAATCTCACGTCCTTGATTCCACAGTATAGAAACTCTACCATACTTCCTTAATGTCTCACAAGTATTTAATCTCTCTTTTGAGTATAACTTAAGCTCAGCGATTGAAATAGCAAATAACTAGGAGCTTCAGACTTTGGAATTTTTCTTTCACGCACACACTCGAATAACTTGAGCGTCTTCCTTATATACTCCTCCATGCCTTTATAACTGTTGGCACTTTCCAAAGGAGTTCTTCCAATCTACCTATTGGACATAATCAATTATGGAGATCTCGAGTTATTTAAGGAATGTGATGATAGCCCACCAATCTTGGTTGCTCACACAATTAGAATCTAGGTTTCCATAAGTAGAACATTCCAAGTATACTTTGCCAATCAACAGATCTAATTATCCGAATTGATTTCAATAAGAATAATTGATCACGAGATGCTATCTCTAGTCGTGAGAACTTCTTCAACCGTACGAACCAAATCCTTAAAGATAACTCGCATCTAGATAAGTCTTCCTTTCGTCGGTCTGGAAACTATCAATAAGAGTAGACTTTAAATCTTGAGTCTTGAGGTCTTCAGACTTTGACGATAAAGTCTGCAAGTCTTCAGACTAGATTGATGGAAACATTTTGTCAACTTCAAAACAATAAGGACATTTTCTCCAACAATCTCCCTCTTTTTTATGGTGACAAAACTTTCCCACAGATTTGAACACTTTTGTCCTACAAAACAACACTTAAGCAAAACAAGATATCTTATAAAAGATAAGTATATTAGGATATGGATAGTAATGATTCTGCAACCACAGAAAACATGTTAGTCCTGCGAAATAACTATCATTCCATTAACATTATCGTGGCCTAAGTTACTGCAAGCATCAAAAGATCAAATCAAACAATCCAAAGTCAAAAAGTCCAATCCACAACCAAACAAAAGATAAGTCCAAAAGTAAAATAATCCAAACCAAAGTCAAATATGCATCAAACTTCTCCCTCTTTTTGTCAACAGCAAAAAGTGCAGAACAAATAAAAAGAATTGTTTGAAAATAGAGGGAGTGAAGGCTATTTGGGCAGTCGAACAAGCTGGAATTCTCCCATAGAATTTACTGTCTTCTCAAGCTTTGCTATAGTCTTCTTTAGCGGCTGTAAAACTTCACCCTTCACATGATCTTGCACCTGAGTCTTTAGGGTAAGTAACTGTTCTTGCAAAGAAACTGAAGTAGCCAAGAAAGCATTTTTGAGATCTTTTATCTCATAGTTCAAACCATACTGACCCTTCTTTAAATCTAACAAAACATCCATTATGCGTGAAAAGTCCGCCAAATGAGTTAGTGCAGCACTGGGTCCAATCGAATATGTTCCTGGAGTCTTGAGAGTGGAGGGATCTTTAGCAGTTTGTCTACTATGACTTGGAGTGAATGCCTCAAATTCTGGTTCTGCATGGTGCGAGGCATACACATCATTTGGATATTCTGTAGATCAACTAACATCACTAGTGAGAATAGGCGAAGAAATACCTCGTTTTTCCGCAGCTCCCCCTGTTTATGTGCCTTTAGGAGAAGAAATGGATTCTTCTTCCTATTCTGCCTCAGCAACAGAGTGATGTTTTCCTTTTCCCTTTGCTCCAACAGTCCCACTCCTTGTCTTTTCAGAGTTGCTTGACAATGATACATCCAACGTAGGCTCAAGAGAGTCATCTCGAGCCTCTTTTTCCTCTCCTTCTCTTCTTCCTTCTTCTTCCTCTTCTTCTTCTTCTCTTCTTTCCTCTTCCTCTTCCTATCTTCTTTTTTCTTCCTCTTCTTCTCCTCTTCTTTCTTCCTCTCTTTCCTCTGTCTCGTCTCTGGTCTCTCGTTCATCTGTCACATTAAAGTTGACAAAACTCTTCAAGTTCCTTAAGGCTGAAAGAGTCATCTCATCCTCATCTTCTTCATCCTACAAAATGAGAGTTCTCTTCTTCTTTGCTGGAGCATTCATGGGCTCCTTGCCTTTCCTTTTAGCCGCTGCAAAGTCCTATTTCGCCTTGACAAGAGACTTCTCCTTCATGTGCTCTAACACCTTATTAAGCTCTTTTAGATGAATCTTGGTGACCATTTTAAAACCAATCACCATTGAAGTGATGCTTGTCAAACACAAAGGTGCAGGAATGTGAATTTTGAAATGCCTAAAAAGGCATGTGATAAGAGCAGAATAAGGGAGTTGTCACTTATTTTTCACCACTATCCTGTACATGTGAAATAGAATGGTGTGAGGCAGAAAGAATTTGTAGCCAGCATTGATGGCATACATCAATTTCGCTTCAGATCGAGACACATCAGTCTTGGATGTTGAGTTTGGACAGATGCAGTTGATCACGATTTTATGCAACAAGATGTTGGAGGCATTCATCCTAGAGTAGGAGATCTTGCCTTCAGCAAACCTATCTTTTACCAATGACAGAGTAGCGTGAGCAACGGACACACTGATTAGTTGGAAACTCACTTTTTCCACCCTAATCATGTTAGCCAAAGTGTCCATATCCACCAAAAACTCCTTATCCCTGATCGTGAAAGAGAAACTGTTTGCATCCAAAAAGGATAAATTTAAATAGAAATAGGTTGTGAGTTTTGGATAAGCAATAGTAAATTCAGAACAAAAACACTCCAATTGAAGAAGTGCAAACTTTTCCCTTAGATTTACTTGCACAGAATTAAGAAAATCAAAATCAACGCTCCTAGGGTTTATAACCTCTCTCTTTATTAGATTCAAATAAACCCTCTTGTGGTTTTTCAATTTGAATAGACTTGATCCATCACCAACAACATTTGCACCCACTCCCGTTCTAGGCTGGATATGTGTGAATATTTGTTCGTCATCGTCCTGTCCTTCTGGCTGATTAGTCGTGCCATAGTACAAACCATTAGGAATGTTAGCAAAAGCCTTTTTAGCCGACCCTTTTCTGCAATACCCATCTTCTTCATGTCGCTCAATAACAAAGTTTCATTTTTGTAGCCTCTCTCTCTCAGATATTCATCGATCAAGGACATAGCAGTACCTCCTTATTTCAACTTAGAATAAAGCTTGAAAGCAACTTTAGGAGTTAGTGTTCTTACAGGTTCAACTTCTTCCAAAATTTATTCTTCTAGTTGAGTCGGTGGAGCAGACTGACGCTGTTGAGAAGGTTATTGTTGACTCGGTCGCTGTGGTGGAGAAGAATCTTCTTCCTCGATCAAATTGAAATGCGTAGGACCCTCAGGCATGTGCCGTGGTCCCCTACTTGCGATTCTCGAAGACTTTCTTGCAGACATTGTTGCTTCAAGGGAGCAATTCTCAAACTTGCTCGAAAAGGTGAAAACTTTTTGGATTAAACAAGAGTGAAAGTGAAAGAAAGTGGGAGTTTAGCATTTTAGGGTTTGAGAGTGAAAACGAAGAAGACGGATTTCAACAGTATATAAAGCAAGTGAAGTGAGGTAAACGAATCGTCATAAAGGAAAAATAAAAATGCCTTTTCGAAAATGAATAACTGCCTTTTTGAAAGTGAATAAATGCCTTTTTGAAAATGAATAAATGTTATAAATTCAAAAACTTGGAAAGATAATTTCAATCAATTAGCGATTAAAAAATAACTGTACCTTTTCAAGTCTTTAACCAAAAATTAAATTATTAGTACCGAAATAACTTACAGTCATAACTCTTGGTCTTATGAGTCTGAACACCTTTAGACTTTACCTCTAAGTCTGGGCACCTTCACACTTTACTGGATAAAAGATGTCATGTTCAGTCTGGTGTGAATTAACTGAAATAGGCTTTTCTCAGTGGTTTTGTAAATATGTCTACTAGTTGATTCTTTGAATCAATGAATTGAATTATAACTTCTCCATTTTGAATATGATCTCTAATAAAGTGATGTTGAATCTCTATGTACTTTGCCCTTGAATGAAGAATTGGATTCTTTGTGAGATTAATTGCGCTGGTGTTGTCACATTTGATCTCAGTGCATGAGTCTTCAATTCCAAAGTCTCTCAGTTATTGTTTTATCCATAAGATTTGAGAACAGCAACTCCCAGGGGCCACATACTTTGCTTCTACTGTTGAAAGAGCTACAGTACTTTGCTTCCTCGAGAACCATGATATTGTCCTGTTTTCTAGCAATTGACAAGTACCAGAAGTACACTTTCTATCAATTCTGCAACCTGCTAAATTTGCGTATGAATATCTAAGAAAAGTAAAGTCTTCTTCTTTGGGATACCACATACCTAACTTTGATGTAGTTGCAACGTATGTGATGATGCATTTTATAGCACTTAGATGAGATTCTTTGGGATCAGATTGAAATCTAGTACAAATACAAACACTAAACAAAATGTCAGGTCTAGAAGCAGTAAGATAAAGAAGTGAACCAATAACTCCTGTAGAGCTTCTGGTCAACTTTCTTTCCTCTTTCATCTTTGTCCAGCTTCGAAGAACTTGACATCGGTATCTCAGTCTTTTTGCAATTCTCCAATCCGAACTTTTTAACAAGATCTTTTGCATATTTTTCTTGGTAAATGAAAATTCCTTCCTTTAATTGTTTCACTTGTAATTTGAGAAAGAAAGATAGTTCACCCATCATGCTCATCTCAAATTTATCTTGCATAAACTTAGAAAACTTCTTGCACAGGTTTTCGTTAGGTGATCCAAATATAATATCATCAACATAGATTTGAACAAGTCGAAAGTTTTTACATTCTCTTTTAATAAACAAGGTAGTATCCACTTTTCCTTTGACAAAACCATTTTGAATTAGAAATTTACTTAACTTGTCGTACCATGCTTGAGGTGTTTACTTTAATCCATATAGAGCATTTTTCAGTCTGAATACTAAGTCTGGTCTCTTTGGGTCTTCAAATCCAGGTGGTTGTTCCACATAGACTTCTTCTTGGATAAATCTGTTTAGGAATGCACTTTTTACGTCCATTTGGAATAACCTGAAATTTTTATAGTAAACAAAAGCAAGTAATAATATAATTGCTTCTAACCTTGCTACTAGTCCGTAGGTCTCATCATAGTCTATCCCTTCTTCTTGCGTATATCTTTTGGCCACGAGTCTTGCTTTGTTTCTAACCACTTTTCCTTTTCCGTCCATCTTGTTCCTGAAAATCCATTTAGCTCCAATAATAGATTTGCCTTTTGACTTAGAATGTTGAACTGTCTAAGTTCTTCTTGCATAGCTTCAATCCAGCTTTTGTTAACTAATGCTTCTTCTATGCTTTTGGGTTCTATTTTAGAAATAAGTGTCACGGTGCTAGACTCTTCTTGCTTTTTGGATCTGGTGCGAATCCCTTCATCAATGTCACCGATGATGAGTTATTTGGGATGACTAGACTTGTGCTTCTAGTTATTGGTCGGTCTAAAAGTTTGTTGATCTTCTACTTCAGTTGATTCTTCAACCTCCGTTTGTTGTTGTTCTTCAGAAGTTTGAGCCACTTTAGGGGAGGTAGACTTTGTAAAGTCTAAAGCAGATTCAGATTCTTAAGGTTGAGTCTGAATTAGCTAATCTTGCAGAAAGTCTTGAAATTTGACATTTATAGATTCTTCCACAAATTGAGTCTTTTTGTTGAATACTTTGTAAGCTTTGCTTGAAGTTGAGTAGCCAAGGAAAATTCCTTGATCTGATTTTTCAAGACGAAACATTTCCAACTAAACACATAAAATAAGAAACAATTGGCTTCTTTTCTTTGAATAACTCATAGGGAGTTTTCTCCATAATAGGCCTTAAGAATACTCTATTTATAATATAACAAGCTGTAGAAACTACTCCAGTCCAAAAACGAGAAGAAAAATTACTGTCTATTAAAAGAGTTCTTGCCATATCTTGCAAAGATCTATTCTTTTTTTCCACAACTCCATTCTGTTTTGGAGTATATGGAGAGGAGAAAATATGCTGAAAACCAGATTCATCATAGAATTTGGCAAAGTCTTGATTTTCAAACTCATCTCCATGGTCTGTCCATATGCTTGAAATAGCATATCCTTTCTCATTCTGAATTTTCTTGGCAAACTTTGAAAAGTGAGAAAAGGATTCAGACTTACTTGCCATAAAGTAAACCCAAGTAAATCTAGAAATAATCATCCACAATTACTAGGCAATATCTCTTTCCACTAATGCTTTGAATTCTGGTTGGTCCAAAGAGATCCATATGCAGAACTTGCAAAACACGATTAGTTGAAGCTTGATTTATTGGTTTAAAAGAACTTCTAACTTGTTTTCCCAATACACATGGTGTGCATAAATCAGATTTTTGATACTTCAGGTTGCGCAATCCATGAACAAGCTTCTTGGATGAGATCTTGGCAATTTGCTTCATGTTGAGATGATCGAGCTTTCGATACCAAAGATTCGCTTCATCATGAATTGATATTAGACATTGAGATCTTTTTGGTTTTATATCCAGAAGATAAATGTTCCCATGTCTTTGTCCAGTAAAAAATTGAGAAAGATCTTTACTAATTCCCAAACATATTCCTTCTTAGAAATTGATTTTGAATCTAGTGTCGCATAGTTGGCTAATGCTGAGTAGATTATAATTTAGTCCTTCTACCAAAGGGACATTGTTGATTGTGAGACTTCTAATCTTTACAGTTCCACACCCAACAATTTTTCCTTTGTTGTTTCCATCAAAAGAGACTTTTCCACCATTTCTTTGAACAAGTCTTATAAAACAACTTGAATCTCCAGTCATGTGTCTCGAATAGCCACTATCCAAATACTGTTTAACCTTTTTTTTTTCTTGATAGTGGCTTGCAATTAAAAAAAGAACTCAAGCTTTCTTTGGTACCCACATTTTCTTTAGTCCGGAGAAGTTAGTGCAATATACGGTCTTTGTCCATTCCTTCTTAACAAATCTCCAAACCATAAGACATTATTTCTCAAAGTGTTCTGAGTTGTTGCACTTTGAACATTTGAGAGCACTTCGGCCAATAGGTTTTACAAAGACTTTTTGAAAATGATTTATGTAAAAAGTCTTTGTAGGTCTCTATTTGATTCTTTTCTTTACTTTTGGAAAATCAATTAGAGGAATAATTTATGAAGTCATTCCCAAGCCTGATTTGTTGAAATAAGGTTTTTATACTGAAAGAATCTTTTCCAACTTCTCAGACTCTATTGAAAACCTTTTTGAGATATTTGAAATGTCATTTTTCAAAAATGGATTTTCTTTTGAAAGAGAGTCTGCATTTTGTCATGCCACGAACCTTGAGCACGTGCCCATCCCTCTTTGATCGATAAAATTTGCGACCTCCCAGGACGAGTCGCCAACCCATTCATTTTTAAGCACATGCGGAAGCGAAAATAAATCCCCTGATAGTAATCATCTCGGGATAGAAAAGTAGGACATCAATTCATAAAAACACACTTTTATGAACAATGAGATTCAAGTACAAAACGAGTCTAGTCAAAAGCCTACAAGAAGGTCGACTCTCGAAAGAGGTTGTCCTATGACATACCAATAGGACACATCCCCCGATCCTCCATACTTCTCCTCAGACTTCGGGGCCTTGGTCCTCCACGACCACCTTCTAAGTTCTTGAAAATGGTTATTTAATAACCAGTGAGACAATGTCTCAGCAAGTCCACGCTTTAAGTCCCGATTAGGAGGGTAATATGTCTAGAGGCATCCTAACCACACAATCACGCATTTGGTATAGATGACTTACCTTACCTCAGATCCACCCTGCAGGTCAGTACAGTTTATATCACAGATAGCCATATCGATATGAGCAATAATTAAGCTCCAACAACTGGAACACCACGCTCAATTCTCAAATCAACTCAGGGGTATTGATTATAAGGCCAAATTGTTATGACACGTCCCATTTCATGTCACACAATTGTGTCCCATAATCCGGCGTAGATATTTCACTCAACATGCGTTCTAATTGATAATTACGCCCGCTCTAAGGCACGGCCTACTTGGAGTTCGGCGGTCTACTGGCGTAGCCAAGCATCGTCTCACCCCATTGAGCACGGTTACATCTCTCAAAGACGACTTCCCAAAGGAGTATAGGTCCAGCCTTTACTGCGACCCAAATCCCAATAAATGGGTATCCCACAAAGGGTAACGTCCATCCGACACAGTTCAGGGATTGGTTCTCTTAACCAACACACGATCAATCAATCTCGGCCTAGGACACTGTGCATTGCACTTAAATGCCTCAATTAAAATAATGTTCATGGCCTATTTTCTTTGTATTAAAAACTTCCGATGAAAAATAGTCATGTGTGAGTACACGGTCAGATTGAACCTGGAAAATTCATAACATTCTTTTTAAAATCCCACTGTTTTATATAGTAAATAAAACCATTTTTGGTGTTAAAACCTAACACCCGAGATTTTCTAAATAAATGTTGAATTTCACAATTTTTGAAATTAAATACTCAAAATTCCACTTGAGGGGGGTGCAGAGCTCTACATCCGGCATGAAGGAGCATCTTATGAAGGTAGTCCAAGACAAGGCTTGCACCTTCAAGAATGTGGAGGATTCCCCAAAGAATAGGAGGTTGCAATGATCCTGGGAGTTAGACCCTTCTATTTTTGTCTAGGGTTGGTGCCGAGGGCGTTGCGTCTAGGCGTTGTTGCTTTACTCCGCCTACTTTTTGTACAGCTTCCTTCCACTCTTTTGAGCCTGTTCATTAGAGTGTAAGTTTTTGAAGCTGGTTCTTTGTACTTTTTGACCTCCCCTTATAATATATTTACTTACCTTTTCACCCAAAAAAAAAACTCAAAATTCCAATTAGCACTCAATTTGCATAAATCAACGGTCAATTGTAGAAATTAACCACACCATTGCAATCAGCACGAAATTCCGGTCACTTTGGCTATCCCGGTCTAATTTCTGGAAAATATTTAATAATTAAACTAATTACACTTAAATAAATCTAAACACCCCTTAAACATCATTAGCCTACTAAGAAGAGTTTAGTGCATAAACTTACTGGTTTAGCGCAAAAACCGGTTCACGGTGGCAACGACGCGATGGAGAGAGGTTCGGAAGCTCTCGGTTTTGCAGATGCGGCTGAGGCTGTGGGATGGCTGGATTGGTACAGCGGTGGATGGAGGCGCGGCTAGTGGCTAGGTATGGAATGGTGAGGAGGTCGATGAGGGAGTGGTGCGAGTGGCGTGGTGCGGTAATCGCCGATGAGCAGCGGAGAACAGCCAGGACAACACAGGCTTTTGGAACGGGGTTTTGGCTAAAATGGAAATAGGATCGGCGAGAAATGAGAGGCGTCCTAAGTGATCGACGGTCTCCCTCTCTCTGCTGCCACTAGTTGACAATACAAGTGAAAAATTCTTGCAACTCTTGCCGTTACTCGAGCGAAGGACAGGTGGGGATATTGTGGCCACCATCCGGGTCTTCTATTGCCAAAGCAAGAAGGGCTGATGCATGGCTTCCATTTGATCGACATCCCCAACTTCGCTGTCCAGCTGAAGAGAAGCCAACCTTCATGCAGAGCACGTGCCACCTTGCTCCCTCATGGAAGGACGTGGCAGCCTGGTCAACTCCCCTCCAATTGTTGACCCATGAAGAGGAGAACGTGCACGGAGCATCTCGGTTCCGCGGGCCTCATTCGTGTGGGCCATATACGTGGGCTTCACATTGCTGCAGGGAGGGTAACTCTACGTGGCTGCTCCTTCGGTCAACACTTCCCCTTTAATTGACCATCAAATGGACGTGCGTATGACCATGCAAGTCAATGGTCTTCAAGTCTTCATGAAGGAGGATAGATAGACATGGCTGCATGGTTCTTTACGTGAAGGGGGAAAAAGGCAACTTATTAAGACTACTAGCAAGTCAATTATCCTCCTTTGTTGACTCCCAATGGACGTGGCTTCATCACGGGCAATCCTTGAATGCGTGGACATAGCTGCATGAATTCTTCACGAGCATGCATGGGCGTGGGCTTCATTTAGTTGACTACTTGAGTCAACTAAGTGGTGTCACGTTGGCAGCAAATGGAGAGAACAACACCGGCGTGCACGTGTTCATTTATGCATGAAGAAAGGACCGCGGACGTACGCATGCCCATTGCATGCTACTGGTCTTCAGCTCGGTTGATTTGCAAGGCTGCTCGGGGTTAACAATTTCCTTCGTAGTTGGCAACATTGGACGTGTGCATGAAGACGTCGGGTGCTTGCTTGAAAGGTTTGCTTTAGGAAGGTACAAATGTGGAAGGTGGCTGGTCTTGACGCGGCTTAGACATAAGAAGATTTTCAACGAGACGATAAGCTATACAAAAATCGGATCGTCTCGACGCGGCTTAGACGTGACTACAAGGGTACGTTATAAGACCATCACGAAACGTGCTGTCTCGATCTGGTGATGGAACTGATGAAACGGCGGCTGAAAGTGGCGCTAATGACGCAATCCGATGAAAAATTCGCCGACCTGTCACGAACCATTACTTACTCAAGGTCTAGTGAAAATCCGGTTGTCACACATTTGTTGGAGAAATCCTCTTGAAATGTTTTGAAGCTGACAAAACATTTCCATCAGTCTAGTCTGAAGGTTTGCAGACTCTGCTGTTTAAAGTCTGAAGACTTCCGGACAGCCAGACTCAAGATTCAAAGTCTATCCTCATTGATAGTTTCTAATCCGTTGAAGAAAGGCTATCCAGAACTGGATGTTTTATTAAGGATATGACCTTATCGACTGGAGAATATCTCTTGGCTGGATATGACACAACGGAATCATTTATTTGATCATGATTGATTCGAAGATTAAGGATCCGATGATTGGCGAAATATTCTTGGAAGATTCTACTTATGGAAACCGAGATCCTGATTGTATGGGCGAACAGGATTGATGGGCTATCGACATGTTCCTTTAATAGCTCGAATGATCTTCCTAATTGATTCCGTCCAATGGGTAAATTGGAGGAATTCCTTTGGTAAGTGCCAACGGGTACGATGGCATAAATGAGTATATAAGGAAGACGTTCTAAGTTGTTCGAGAAGTGCACGATAGAAGAATTCCAAAGTCTGAAGCTCCTTGTTGTTTGGTCAATTCATTTAAGCGAAATCTTGTACGCAAAAGAGAGTTTATATTTGTGAGAAACCTTGAGGAAGTGTGGTAGATCATCTACACTGTGAAATCAAGGATAAGCTATGCTATAACATCTCTTTTGTTCATAGTGGAATCCAGCCGATAGGCTGTCAGTGCGGAAGAGTGGACGTAGGCTTGAAATAAGCCAAACCACTATAAACCTTGTGTTTAATCTTCTCTTCCCTACTCTTTACTTTACTTTGATTGTAATTCATTTTGTTATCCAAAAGAGAACTTCCTTTCTATTGTTTGCCTAGTATCGCTTCCGTATCTCGAGAAATTGTTTTTACACCTATTCACCCCCCTCTAGGTGTTTATACTAGATATCTCAATTGGTATCAGAGCTCATGTACTCACTTGTTTGAAGTATTTTACTTCAAAGTTAAAGATCCATGGCTAGTATGTTGGCTCCAGGGCTGGTAAAAGGGCAAAGCAATACCCGACCACCTTACTTTGATGGAAAGGATTACAACATATGGAAAAACAAGATGAAGGCGTTCCTAAGATTAAAGGATCCTCTGGAATGGGACATTGTAGAAAAAGGAATCATTCCTAAAGCTGCACCTGTCTCAGAGAGAGGAAAAGACACTGTTGAGTCTAGTGAAATGACTTAGGAAGAGATAATCAAGAGACAAGCTCTTGATGCAAAAGCAATTTATTCTTTATATTGTGCTTTATCACCTACTGAATATAACAGAATATCTTCTTGTGTTATAGCTAAAGAAGTCTAGGATAGATTACATATTACATATGAAGGAACCGATCGAGTGAAAGAGACTAGAATCAACATTCTCCTCGGTCAATACGAAGCCTTCAAAATGAAATCAGCAAATCTATAACTAACATGTTTAGTCGTTTTACAGATATTGCGAATGGTCTTGAAAATCAAGGTCAACCAATTTCTGATCCCATGAAAGTAAACAAGCTATTGCGTGGACTCTCCAAGGATTGGAATCACATAAAGACCTCAATCAGAGAGACCCAAAGAATCATGCCACTATCTGTTGATGAGTTGGTTGGAACTCTTCAGTCTTATGAAATGGAACGAATCAATGAGGACGAAGATCCTAAAGGTAAGAAATCCATTGCATTAAAATCTAATGATGATTCTGATGTTACAGATTCTGAAGACAATATGGATGATGAGGAGCTTGCTCTCATGATACGAAGATTCAGAAAGCTTAACAGAAAAGGAAGAAGATTCAATTCAAAGAAACAAAGCTTTCAAAAGCATCAGACCAAGTCTGCTGAAAATGATGAATCAAACAAAGATGTAGTCTCCTTTGAATGTAAGAAAAAGGGACATATCAGACCCAACAGTCCTCTTCTGAGGAAGAAGAAAGGAAAAACTGAAAAGTATCAAAAGACTCTCAAAGCAGAAACCTTGAGTGATACAGAGTGCGAAGATAGTGATGATGATTATGCCAACATATGTCTAATGGCACAATCGGATTCAGATTCGAACTCCGAGACAGATTCAGAAAGTGAATTTGAGGTTAGTAACTTCAAAATCCCTATTAAAGTTTCAAAATACATTGATGAATTGTGTTTTAGTCTTAAGACTTCTCTTAAAAGACTTTCTGAACTCAAAAAGGAAAATTCTGCTCTAAAACAACAAGAAAATGTTTTGGAAGAAAAAGTGAAATGCTTAGACAAGAATGTTTTTCTCTTAAAGAAAGTGAAGATAATCTTTTACAAGAAAATGCATTCCTGAAAATGATATCTCAAATATTTCTAAAAGATTTTCTATAGGTTCTCGAGAAACTGAAAAAATTCTTTCTATTCAAAGACCTTATTTTAATAAATCTGGTTTGGGAATAACTGCTGAAACCATTCCCTTGATTAATTTTCCAAAAGTGAAAGAAAGAATTAAGAAAAGACCTTCAAGAGATGCCTACAAAAATCATTTTAAAAGAATCTTTGTAAAACCTGTAGGTCGCAATGCTCTCAGATGTTCAAAGTGCAATAGTGCAGATCATTTTGAAAAAGAATGTCCTATGGTTTGGAAACCTGTTAAAAAGGTTTGGGCAAAAACCGTATATCATACTAACACCAATGGACCCAAGAAAATTTGGATACCAAAGAAAGTTTGAGTTTCTCTTTTAAATGCAGGTCATTATCAAGAAAAAGGTAAAATGGTATCTGGATAGTGGATGCTCAAGACATATGACAGGAGATTCAAAGTGCTTCATAAAGCTCGTTCAAGTGAATGGTGGAAAAGTCGCATTTGAAGGAAACAACAAAGGAAGAATTGTGGGATTTGGAACTGTGAAGATTGGAAACCTCACAATAAGCAATGTTTCTTTAGTTGAAGGACTCAACTATAATCTGCTCAGTGTTAGTCAGCTATGTGATACCAGTTTCAAAATCTACTTTCAAGAGGGTATTTGTTCAAGAACTAGTATAGGCTCTACTCAGTCATTTATGGGTCGAAGACATGGAAATATCTACCTCTTAGACGTGAAACTAGATGAATCGCAATGTCTAATCTCAATCCAAGACAAAGCAAGCTTATGGCACAGAAAGCTTGGGCACATTAACATGAAGCAGATAGACAAAATCTCAGCAAAGAAGCTTGTCGTGGTCTACCCAATTTATCATATCAAAAGTCTGACCTATGTACACCATGCATATTGGGAAAACAGGTAAGAAATTCCTTTAAACCAATAAATCAAGTTTCCACTAACCGTGTTCTGCAGCTTTTGCATATGGATCTCTTTGGACCAACCAGAACTCAGAGCATTGGAGGTAAAAAGTATTGCCTAGTAATTGTGTATGACTACTCACGATTTACTTGGGTATATTTCTTGGCAAGTAAGTCTGAAACTTTCTCTTACTTTGAAAAATTTGCTAAAAAGGTTCAAAATGAAAAAGGATATGTTATTTCAAGTATAAGAACATATCATGGAGGTGAATTTGAAAATCAAGATTTTATAAAGTTTTGTGATGAATCTGGTTTTCAGCATTTGTTCTCCTCTCCATATACTCCAGAACAAAATGGAGTTGTGGAAAGAAAGAATAGATCGCTTTAAGAAATGGCTAGAACTCTTCTAATTAAAAGCAACATCTCCTCACGTTTTTGGGCTAAAGCAGTTTTTAGAACATGTTATATTATCAATAGAGTTTTTCTAAGGCTTATTCTAGAAAAAACCCCCTATGAACTATTCAAAGAAAAGAAGCATATTGTTTCATATTTTCATGTGTTTGGATGCAAATGTTTTATATTGAAAAATGCAAATGATCGAGTTGGTAAGTTTGAAGAAAAGTTAGACGAAGGCATCTTCCTTGGATACTTAACCACGAGCAAAGCCTACAGAGTCTACAACAAGAAGACTCAAACTGTGGAAAAATCAATGAATGTAAAATTCCAAGATTCTATGCAAAATGAATCTATTCAGACTCATCTTGAAGAGACTGAATCTGCTCCAGACTCTACAAAGTCTAAATCTCAGGAAGCAGCTCAGACTTTGAAGGACCAGCAACAAGTGACTGTTGAAGATTCAAGTGAAGGAAGTGACCATCAATCATATAAATTAACCAGCAACTGGAAGCATAAGTCCAGTCATCCCAAAGATCTTATTATTGGCGACATTAATGAAGGAATTCGCACAAGATCCAAAAGGCACGAAGAGTCTAGTGATGTGGCTCTTATTTATGAAATAGAACCCAAAAGCATAGATGAAGCTTTATCCAATGAAAGCTGGATTGAAGCTATGCAAGAAGAACTCAGACAATTCAGAATTAATGATGTTTGGGAGTTGACTCCTAAACCAAAAGGCAAATCAATTGTTGGAGCTAAATGGATTTTCAGGAACAAGATGGATGAGAAAGGAAAAGTCATAAGAAACAAGGCAAGACTCGTGGCCAAGGGATACATGCAGGAAGAAGGGATAGACTATGACGAGACTTACGCACCGGTAGCAAGGTTAAAAGCAATTCGTTTATTACTTGCATTTGCTTGTCATAAAAATTTCAGGTTATTCCAAATGGATGTCAAAAGTGCTTTCCTAAATGGATTCATCCATGAGGAAGTCTATGTGGAACAACCACCTGGGTCTGAAGACCCAAGGAAACCAGACTCAGTATTCAGACTCAAAAAGGCTCTATATGGCTTAAAACAAGCACCTCGAGTTTGGTACGACAGGCTAAGTAAGTTTTTAATTCAAAAATGGTTTTGTTAAAGGTAAAGTAGACACTACTCTTTTTATTAAAAGAGAAAGCAAAAGTTTTATGCTTGATATATGTCGATGACATTATTTTTGGATCTTCTAATGAAAGTATGTGCAAGAAATTCTCTAAGACTATGTAGGATGAATTTGAAATGAGCATGATGGGTGAGCTAACCTTCTTTCTCGGGCTTCAAGTAAAGCAATTGAAGGAAGGAACTTTTATTCATCAAGAGAAGTATGCAAATGATCTTGTTAAAAAGTTTGGTCTGAACAATTGCAAGAAGGCTGAAATACTAATGTCAAGTTCCTTGAAGATAGACAAAGATGAAGGAGGAAAGAAAGTCGACCAGAAGCTATACATGAGTATCATTGGCTCACTCATTTATCTTACTGCCTCTAGACTTGACATTTTGTTTAGTGTTTGCATTTGTGCCAGATTTCAAGCAGATCCTAAAGAATCTCATTTAAGTGCTGCAAAGCGTATTATCAAATACATTGCTTCATCCTCAAGCATCGGCCTTTGGTATCCTAAAAGAGGAGACTTTACACTTCTTGGATACTCAGATGCAGACCTAGCCGGATGCAGAGTTGATAGAAAGAGCACCTCGGGTACCTGTCAACTACTTGAAGGCAGGACGGTGTCTTGGTTTTCAAGGAAGCAGAGTACAGTAGCTCTCTCTACAGTAGAAGCAGAGTATGTAGCTCTTGGAAGTTGTTGTTCACAAATTCTGTGGATAAAACAACAGCTAAGAGACTTTGGAATTGAAGATTCATGCACGGAGATTAACTGCGACAACACCAGTGCAATCAATCTTACCAAAAATCCAATTCTTAACTCAAGAGCAAAGCATATAGAGATTTGACATCACTTCATTAGTGATCATGTTCAAAATGGAGAAATTTCAATTCAGTTTGTTGATTCAAAGAACCAACTGGCGGATATATTCACAAAGCCTTTAGAGAAAAATCAATTTGAAATCATCCGTTCCAGACTCAATATTTTGAGGTATGAAGAAATCAAAGTCTAGAGACTCTTAGACTCAGACAAACAAGTTCCTTGACTGTAAGTGATTCTCTCTCTAGAATCTTATCTTGAAAAGATACGATCATCAACCGTGTTTTATTATTGTTATATTTAATCAACGTAATTATTGCATCATTTCCTTTTTCGAAAAGAAGTTATTTTTTAAATGACTATTTTCTCGGAAAAAGGCAGTTATTTTTTAAAATGCATCTTTTTACTTTCCTTTATGACGTTCCATATGCCTCTTTTTTAACCGATTATGCACTGTTGCTTCTTCTTCGCTTTACTCTCCAAAAAAAAACCCTAAAAAGCACCGATCTTCCATTCCTATTTTCTTCTCTTGCCTAATCTTCGAAAAAGTTGTCTTTTTTCTTGGGAAAGTCAAGCAAGGAATCTTTTAAAGAGTGAGAAAGATGTCGTCTTCAAGAAAGTATTTGAGGATCGCAAGCAGGGGACCACGGTGAATGAGTGAGGGGCCTACTCACTTCGATCTCACCGAGGAAGAAGAGGCTCCAAATCAGCAACAAAGTCCACAACATTCTCAGCAGCGCCACTCTCCACTGTCTAGTCCTTAGAATGTTGGTCATCAACAAGAGGAAGAAATCATTGATGACGCAGATCCTGTAAGAGTTCAAAGGCCCTCTTTTATTTATAAGCTTTATCGTGCTTTAAAAGGGACTGGTACTCCATTGAACTATGTTGATGATTTTCTTAAGGACAAAGGATATAGGAATGAATATATCTTTTTGCGGAAAATGGAAAGTTTGGGAATTGCTCGTAAGGGGGTGGCAGAAAAATCCCTTGCAAATATCCCAAGTGATCCTCGTGATTTGGGATTTAATCCGATAGATGGGAATGATGATGACAAATTGTACAGCCAATTTCAACCGAGAATGGGTATTGCGGCTGAAAATCGAGGAAAAAGGGGAGAATTGTTTAGATCGAAGGAACATAAGGATCTATACTCAAAATTGCTAAAGCGTGGGGTAATAAACCCTAGAAGTGTGGATTTTGATTTTCTGAATGCTTTAAATGTAAACTTGAGGGAAAAGTTTGGTCATCTTCAACTTGAAAAGTTCTACTCTGACACCACAGAGGCCTACGCTCAACTGACTGCATATTTCTATTCAAATCTTAGTTTCTTGGATGCGAATAGATTCTCTTTCAGCGTCAAAGATCAAGATTTGTAGTAGATATGGATATGCTGGCAGATGTATTAGGGGTTGAGAGAGGAAGATATCAACCGATCAAAGTTTCTATTGCTCGTGCTACATTGGAACTTGTTAAGGACAGGATAACAAAGGAAAAGATTTCCTACTCAAGGATGAGTGCGTTCAACATTCTGCTTCACAAGACTGTGATCAATTGCCTCAGACCGAAATCAACTTCCAAGACTTATGTTTCAAGTTCAGAAGCAAAGCTGATGTATGCCATCCTCACTGGGAAAAGGTTTTCTCTTCCCCACACTGTTATGTTCCACATGTATAGAGCAGTGGTGAAGGACAGAGGTCAACTTCCTTATCCAGGTCTTGTGACGAAGTTATTCAGACATCTGAACATTCAGCCTCCGCAAATTCTTTGTGCTCGATCGTGTGATCATATGGTGATAGGGCTAAAAATGGTGACTAAAATGCATCTGAAAGAACTAAGAAAGGCATTGGAGAAGTTCAAGGAGAAGACTCCCGTCAAAACTCATCAAAGCTCTTCTGCAGCAAAAAGAAAAGGGAAGGAGCCCATGGTTGCTCCATCCAAGAATAGAAGAGCTCTCATCGTCGAAAATGAAGAGGATGAGGAAAATATCACCATTTCTGCAATGGCTTTGAAGAATCTCAATCGTTCTGTTCCAGAGAAAGAAACAGAACAGAGGTCGAAAGAAGCAGAGGAGAAGGAAGAAGAAGAAAGAGATGCTGAGAAGGAAAGAGTCGAAAAAGAAGAAGAAGAAGAAAGAGAAGTTGGTGAAAAAGAAGCAGAGGAGGAAAGACTTGAAGAACAAGAAGAAGAGAGAATGAATCAAGAGGAATGAGAACCTGAAAAACATTCTTGTCCACCTGAAGGCATAGAAACAGGGGGAGAAAATGAGAAAAGAGGGATGTCAGCTACTACCAGTGAAGGAGTCAACCGCTCTCCAGCCGACCTAGAAGATATTCATGCCTCTCATTTTCCTGAAGAAGAACATGATGCTTCATCGCCAAATCTGTGTGATTATTCTGATATGCCATCGTCTGCAGAGCGTGCTGAAGCCAGTACGCAAACCGACAGCTCAGCAGATTTTCGCAGAATTATGGATATTCTCTTGGAGATGCGCGGTCAAATCTATGCTCTAGGATGAGAGGTTCAAAACTTGCAGAATGTAGGTCAAGTTTCTTCAGGTTCCTTGAATGATCAGATCCAAGCCCTCTCTGTTCAAATTCAGGCCAATGCCAAGGGTGAGGAGGTTGCACAACTGAAGGAAGACTTGAAAAGGCTGGAAGGGATCGTTTAGTCCATGGGAGATTTCCAGCTTGTCCGCGTTCCCAAGCAATCGTGACTTTATTCCATTTTCATCTCAACCTTTTTAATGCTGATAAAAAGGGGGAGAAGTGCAAGATTTTGAATCAAACTTTGAATTTTTCAAATCGTTTGGATTGTTTGATTTGGATTAATGTTTGACTTTAATTTTGTGTCTGGATTTGAATTTGGATTTAACTACTATTGACTGCTATTGATATCTTATGGATGGCTTTATCATATGCAAGACTAACCTATTTTCTGTGGTTGCAGATTCTAGTGTTATTCATTTAGCCATTTATCTTTTAAGATATGTATATTTGTTTGAAAATGTTTTGCAGGAAAGTTTTGTCACCATCAAAAAGGGAGAGATTGTTGGAGAAATCCTCTTGAAATGTTTTGAAGCTGACAAAACGTTTCCATCAGTCTAGTCTGAAGGTTTGCAGACTCTGCTGTTTAAAGTCTGAAGACCTCCAGACAGCCAGACTCAAAATTCAAAGTCTATCCTCATTGACAGTTTCCAATCCGTTGAAGAAAGGCTATCTAGAACTGGATGTTTTATTAAGGATATGACCTTATCGACTGGAGAAGATCTCTTGGCTGGATATGACACAACGGAATCCTTTATTTGATCATGATTGATTCGAAGATTAAGGATCCGATGATTGGCGAAATATTCTTGGAAGGTTCTACTTATGGAAACCGAGATCCTGATTGTATGGGCGAACAAGATTGATGAGCTATCGACATGTTCCTTTAATAGCTCGAATGATCCTGATTGTAAGAGTAGACTTTAAATCTTGAGTCTGGTGGTCTTTAGACTTTGACGATAGAATCTGCAAGTCTTCAGACTAGACTAATGGAAACGTTTTGTCAACTTCAAAACAATAAGGAAGTTTTCTCCAACAGTTGCTTAGTGAGCCAGTCCATGCCAATTGTCACATCAAAATCATACATGACTAGGACTATGAATTCTATCTTCGCCTCTCGCTCACCAGTTGCTAACGTGCAACTAGGACAACCCACTATAGCTAACACCTTATCCTTTAAAGGTGTCAATATACTAACCACTAACTTGAACAATTCAGGAATTAATCCTACCAACTTAAAAGACAGCTTAGCTATAAATGAATAAGTAGCTCCAAGATCAAATAAAGCATAAGCAGTGTGGTCGTTCAATGAGACAGTACCTGTAATCACATTAGGCGCATCCTCCGCCTGTCCTTCCTTGAGCTAGAGGTCTAATCAATCCACATTGTTGTGCATTCGGTGGCAAAAGTCCTTAATTTTGATTCGTCAGTGGCGGTGATAGCAATTGTGGTCCCATCTGTCTCTTAGGAGAACTCCTAGCCATGTGACCCTGTTGACCACATACAAAGAAAGCACCCATCCTAGAAGGACACAAGGCTGGTCCATGATGTCCTTCGCAAGAACGACACAGTCTAAACTGGAATGATGCTGACTTTAATTTCCCACCTTTCCTGTTGAGTGGAAAAGGATATCTTCCTCTGGTCATCCGTCACTTTCCCAACTGATTCCTATCCTAGTTCGAACCAAACCGCGACGTAGATGTAGTGGCTTGTTCATTTTGGTCTCTTTGTATCATTTGGACCCATTCATATAGGCTGTTGTAATTCTTCAAGTTGAGTGGAATAAGTGGAGTCATCAGTTCCGGTCTGAGTCCTATCTTTGAATCTCCTAGCTTGGTCTACAAGATCTTCAACCAATCTAGGAGCGTATTGCGACAGTTCAGTGAAATTTGCCTCGTACTGATCAACTGTCATTGAGCCTTGACGAAGACGCTGAAATTCTACCATCTTCAATTCTTTAGCAGTCTCAGAAAAGTACTTACTACTGAAGACCTCGATGAAGGTGTTTCACTCCACAACCCCACCTTTAGGAAATATGGTTCCTCTGGTGGGTCTCCACCATGTGCCTACAATCCCCTTCAGTTGGTAGACTGCAAGAACAACCTTTTCTGTCTTGGTGCACATCAGCAGTGCAAAGGCATTCTCCAACTCCTGGATCTAGAGGGCTGCATTCTCGAGATCTCCCGCACTGGTGAACTTTGGCAGGTTCAACTTTAAAAATTGTTCCACCAATTTGTGGATTGGCCTCCCAGCGGTCAGCAAGTATAGCAGCAGGTGCGGCAGTGGTAGCAGCAGTAATAGCAGCATTGGCAGCGACAATAGCGGTAACTGTAGTGGCAGCAATAATGGCGGCAACTTGATTTTGGGGTTGCTGCTCCATTCGATTTCCCATTATCTCTAGCACATGCATGATCCCATCCACTCTCAGACACCATGGGTTACTACCCCAGCACCAATTGGAGGTGGTGCTACTCCACTTGCGCTGGCCTCAGCCTGCGCTCTACCTTGATCACCTTGGGTACCGACCTTTGTTGGCATCCTACCCCGAGTCACTAATACTATAGACCTCTACCTAGGAGTCCTCAGCTCCTGGTCAATCATCTTACAGGTTCTTTATAGACACCCGTTTTCCAATACCTATACCATATTAGAATTTGAGTGACCACTAAATAAGCTACCAAACAGCTATCACTCACATGCATCAGCATAAAATAGAGGTCATTCCCACTAACTATCCCATGAACCCGTCACACCTTATCACTCTAACACCGACCTGCTCTGATACCACTAAATGGGGATGTCACGCCCCGATCCTCTTGCGTGTGCACATCCCTCCATGGTTGATACAAATGTGACGTTCCCAGGACGCATTGCCGACCCATTCATTTTCAATGCACATGCAGAAGAGTATAAATAACCCTTAATAACAAACAACATGGAATATGAAAGCAGGGCATATTTCACAAAAGACAACTTTTAGAAACAATGGGTTTAGATATAAAATGAGTCTAGTCAAAAGACTACAAAAATGTCAGCTCTCAAAAAGAAGCTGTCCTACGACACACTAGTCGGACACATACGCCGATCCTTCAGATTCGACCTCCACAGACTCCAGGGCTTCTGTTCTCCATGACCACCTTCTAAGAACCTAAAAATGATTATACAATAACTAGTGAGACAATGTATCAGCAAGTCCATTCCCTAAACCCTTATTAGGAAGAAATACGCTTCAGAGCGCTCTGGCCACACAATCACACAAATAGAATAGAGGACTTACCTTTGTTGAAGAAATCTTTCCAAAATATTTTGAAGTTGACAAAACGTTTCTATCAGTCTAGTTTGGAGCATTGCAGACCCTTCTATTTAGAGTCTGAAGATCTTCATTGGAGACCCTTCTAATTAGAGTCTGAAGACCTTCAGATCCCCAGACTCAGCACTCAAGACTCAAGACTCAAGACTATTCTCATTGACAGTTTCTAATCCAGTGACGAAAACAATCCAGAGCTAAAGTGTTTGGTTGAGAATTTGGTCTTGTCCACTGGAGTAGATCTCTTGGCCGGGTATGATATAACATATTCTTTTATTCGAAATCAAGATCATTTGAAGATCCGATGATTGACGAAATACTCTTGGAAGGTTCTATTCTTGGAAACCAAGATCCTGATTGTATGGGCGAACATGATTGATGGGCTATCGACATGTTCCTTTAATAGCTCGAATGTTCTTCTTAATTGATTCTGTCCAACGGGAAGATTGGAAGAATTCATTTGGTAAGTGCCAACGGGTATGATGGCATAAAAGAGTATAAAAGGAAGACGTTCTAGCTGTTCAAGAAGATGCACGATAGAGAAATTCCAGAGTCTGAAGCTCCTTGATTATTAGTCGATTCATATTGAGCAAAACTGTATTCGCAAAAGAGAGTCTATACTTAGTGATACCTTGAGGGAGTGTGGTAGATCTTCTACACCGTGAAATCAAGGGAGAACAAAGTCTTGTAACATCTCTTTGTTCATAGTGGAATCCAGCCCGGTGGGCGTCAAAGTCGGTGCGAAGAGTGGACGTAGGATTGAAATAAGCCGAACCACTATAAACCTTGCGTTCAATTTTCTCTTCCCTATTCTTAGTCTTATTTTGATTGTTGTTTGACGAGAATCAATTGTCTCAATTCTATCAACTGTCTAGTATTGTACGATTATCATGAGAAATTACTCTTTACGCCTATTCACCCCCCTCTAGGTACTTTTACTAGCCATATCAATTGGTATCAGAGCTCGTGTACTCACTTTATTTGAAGTGTTTTACTTCAGAGTAAAAGATCCATGACTAGTATACTAGCTTCA
Organism: Eucalyptus caleyi; assembly: GCA_014182885.2. Lineage (NCBI taxonomy): Eukaryota > Viridiplantae > Streptophyta > Magnoliopsida > Myrtales > Myrtaceae > Eucalyptus > Eucalyptus caleyi. The sequence continues at coordinate 43,935,404 of CM024468.2, forward strand.
GGGCTGATGGAAGGTCAAAGCAATACCAGACCTCCTTATTTTGATGGAAAGGACTACAACATCTGGAAAAACAAAATGAAAGCATTTCTTCGATCAAAGGTTCCTCTAGAATGGGACGTTATAGAAAAAGGAATCACTCCTAAAGTTGCATCTGTCTTAGAAAGAGGGAAAGAAACCGTTGAGACCAGCGGAATGACTGAGGAAGAGATAATCAAGAGACAAACTCTTGATGCGAAGGCTATTTATTCTTTATATTGTGCCTTGTCACCTACTGAATATAACAAAATATCTTCTTGTGTTACAGCAAAAGAAGTCTGGGATAGGTTACATATCACCTATGAAGGAACTGATCGAGTGAAAGAGACCAGAATCAACATCCTTCTCGGTCAATATGAAGCCTTCAAAATGAAACCTGGGGAATCTATAACTCATATGTTTAGCCGTTTTACAGAGATTGTAAATGGTCTTGAAAATCAAGGACAACCAATTTCTGATCCCATAAAGGTAAACAAGCTACTGCGTGGACTCTCCAAGGATTGGAATCACATAAAGACTTCAATAAGAGAGACGCAAAGAATCATGCCACTATTTGTCGACGAGCTGGTTGGAACTCTTCAGTCTTATGAAGTGGAACAAATTAATGAAGACGAAGATCCAAAAGGTAAGAAATCCATTGCATTAAAATCAATTGATGATTCTGATGTTACAGAAGATGATATGGACGATGAGGAGCTTGCTCTCATGATAAGAAGATTCAGAAAACTTAATAGAAAAGGAAGAAGGTTCAACTCAAAGAAACAAAGTTTTCAAAGACAACGGACCAAGTCGGTTGATGATGATGAATCAAACAAAGATGTAGTTTTCTTTGAATGTAAGAAAAAGGGACACATCAGACCCAACTTTCCTCTTCTGAAGAAGAAGAAAGGAAAAACTGAAAAGTCTCGAAAGGCTCTCAAAGCCGAAACCTGGAGTGATATAGAGTGTGAAGAAAGTGATGATGAATATGCCAACTTATGTCTGATGGCGCAATCAGACTCAGACTCAAACTCTGGATCAGACTTAGACAGTGAATTTGAGGTAAGTAATTTTAAAATTCCTGTCAAGGTTTCTAAGTATATTGATGAACTGTGTCTTAGTCTTAAGACTTCTCTCAAAAGGATTTCCGAACTTAAAAAGGAAAACACTGCTCTAAAAAAATAGGAAAACGTTTTAAAAGAAAGAGTTAAATGTTTAGACATGAATGTTTCCACTCTTAAAGAAAATGAAGATAGTCTTTTGAAAGAAAATGCTCTTTTAAAAACTGACTCATCAAATATCTCAAAGAAATTTTCAATAGGGTCCGAGAAACTTGAAAAAATTCTTTCCGCTCAAAGACCTTACTTCAATAAGTATGGTCTAGGTATGATAGCATAAATAATTCCCTTGATTGATTTTCCTAAAGTAAAAGAAAGAATTAAGCAAAGACCCTCGAGAGAGGCTTACAAAAATCATTTCAAGAAGGTTTTTGTAAAGTCTGTAGGTCGAAATGCCCTCAGGTGTTCAAAGTGCAATAGCCCAGATCACTTTGAAAAAGAGTGTCCTGTGGTTTGGAAACTTGTTAAGAAAACATGGGCTAATACTGTTTATCTTACTAACACCAATGGACCCAAGAAAATATGGATACCAAAGAAAGCTTGAGACTCTTTTAAATGCAGGTCTCCATCAAGAAAAAGGTAAAGTGGTATCTGGACAGTGGATGCTCAAGACATATGACAGGAGACTCAAATTGCTTTATAAAGATTGTTCAAGTAAATGGTGGAAAAGTCTCATTTGGAGGAAACGGCAAAGGAAGAATTGTGGGATTTGGAATTGGAAATCTCACAATAAGTAATGTTTCCCTAGTGGAAGGACTCAATTACAATCTTTTCAGTATCAGCCAACTGTGTGATACTGGTTTTAAGATCTTCTTTCAAGAAGGAATATGTTCTTGAACCAGTAAAGACTCTACTCAGTCTTTCATGGGTCGAAGGCATGGAAATATCTATCTCTTGGATGTGAAACCGGATGAATCACAATGCTTAATCTCAATTCAAGATGAAGCAAGCTTATGGCACAGAAAGCTTGGTCACATCAATATGAAGCAATTAGCCAAAATCTCATCAAAGCAGCTTGTTCGTGGTCTACCCAATTTATCATACCAAAAGTCTGATCTATGCGCTCCATGTATATTGGGAAAGTAGGTAAAAAATTCATTTAAGCCAATAAATCATGTCTCTACTAATCATGTACTGCAGCTGTTGCATATGGATCTCTTCGGACCAACCGAACCCGAGCATTGGAGGTAAGAAATATTGCTTAGTAATTGTGGACGATTACTCCCGATTTACTTGGGTATATTTCCTTGCAAGTAAGTCCGAAACCTTCTCGTATTTTGAAAAGTTTGCTAAAAAGGTTCAAAATGAAAAATGATGTGTTATCTCAAGTATAAGAACAGATCATGGAGGTGAATTTGAAAATCAAGATTTTACAAAATTTTGTGATAAATCTGGCTTTAAGCATGTGTTCTCCTCTCCATATACTCCTCAAAAAATGGAGTTGTGGAAAGAAAGAATAGATCTCTTCAAGAAATGGCTAGAACTCTTTTAATTGAAAGTAAGATTTCTTCACGATTTTGGGCTGAAGCTGTTTCAACAACAAATATATATTATCAATAGTCTTTTTAAGACCTATTCTAGAGAAAACCCCTTATGAGTTATTCAAAGGTAAGAAGCGTATTGTTTCATACTTTTATGTGTTCGGTTGCAAATGCTTTATACTGAAAAATGCAAAAGATCGAGTTGGTAAGTTTGAAGAAAGATCGGATGAAGGCATCTTCCTTGGATATTCTACATCAAGCAAAGCCTACAGAGTCTACAACAAGAAGAGTCAATCTGTGGACGAATCAATGAATGTCAAATTTCAAGACTCTATGCAAAATGAATCCAGTCAGACTCATAATGAAGAATCTGAACCTGCTCTAGACTCTCCAAAGCTTACAACTCAAGAAGCATCTCGGACTGGAAGACCAGCATCAAGTCACGTGAAGATTCAAGTAAAGAAAGAGATCATCAACTCAAGAATCAACCAAGAATCGGAAGCATAAATCCAAATCATCCCAAAGATCTTATTATTGGCGACATTAATGAAGGAATTTGCACAAGATCCAAAAGGCGCGAAGAGTCTAGTGCTGTGGCTCTCATTTCTGAAATTGAACCAAAAAGCATAGAAGAAGCTTTATCTAATGAAAGCTGGATTGAAGCTATGCAAGAAGAGCTCAGACGGTTCAACATTAATGATGTCTGGGAATTGACATCTAAACCGAAAGGTTATTCCAAATGGACGTCAAAAGTGCCTTCCTAAATGGTTTTATCCATGAGGAAGTTTATGTGGAACAACCACCAGGGTTTGAAGACCCAAAGAAGCCAGACTCAGTCTTCAGACTGAAAAAGGCCTTGTATGGTTTAAAGCAAGCACCTTGAGCTTGGTACGACAGATTAAGTAAGTTCTTAATACATAATGGTTTTATCAAAGGTAAAATAGATACTACTCTATTTATCAAAAAGGAAAACAAAAGCTTTTTACTTGTTCAAATATATGTGAATGATATTATTTTTTGATCCTCTAATGAAAGTCTGTGCAAGAAATTCTCTAAGTCTATGCGATGAGTTTGAAATGAGTATGATGGGAGAGTTAACCTTCTTTCTTGGACTCCAAGTAAAACAATTGAAGGAAGAAACTTTTATTCATCAAGAAAAATATGCTAATGATCTTGTCAAAAAGTTTGGATTGGAAAAGTGCAAAAAGACCGACATACCAATGTCAAGTTCTTTGAAGATAGACAAAGATGAAGAAGGGAAGAAAGTTGATCAAAAGCTGTACAGGAGTATCGTCGGTTCACTTCTTTATCTTACTGCCTCTAGACCTAACATTTTGTTGAGTGTTTGCATCTGTGCTAGGTTTCAATCAGATCCTAGAGAATCTCATCTCAGTGCTGCGAAACGTTTTATTAAATATGTTGCTTCATCTTCAAGCATCAGTCTTTGGTATCCTAAGAAGGGAGACTTTAATCTTCTTGGATATTCAGACGCAGATCTAGCTGGTTGTAGAGTTGATAGAAAAAGCACCTCAGGAACTTGCCAGTTGCTTGGAAGCAGGACAGTGTCTTGGTTTTGAAGGAAACAAAATACTGTGGCTCTCTCTACAACAGAAGCAGAGTATGTAGCTCTTGGAAGTTGTTGTTCGCAAATTATGTGGATAAAACAACAGCTACAAGACTTTGGAATTGAAGACTCATGCACTGAGATTAGATGTGACAACACCAGCGCAATCAATCTCACTAAAAATCCAATCCTTCACTCAAGGGCAAAGCATATAGAGATTCGACATCACTTCATTAGAGATCATGTTCAAAATGGAGAAATCTCGATTCAATTTGTTGATTCAAAGAACCAACTAGCGGATATATTCACAAAGCCTTTGGAGAAAAATCAATTCGATATTATCCGTTCCAGACTCAACATTTTGAAGCTTGAGGAAGTTAAAGTCTAGAGACTCTCAGACCCTCAGACTCAGACGTTCATGGCTATAGACTGTAAGTTGTTTCAATATTCAATCTCGAAAAGGTACGATCTTTCGTTCATTTATGATTGATTTATATTATCTTTAAAAAATGGAATTTTGCCTTTTCAAAAAGGATAACTTCTATTTAAAAATGGCAGTTTTCTTTAAAAAAAGGACGGTTATTGTTTTTAAAAGGGACGACTGTTCACTTGCCTTTATGTCGATTGGTTTTTTCCTTTTTAAATTGGGTTATATATATACAGTCAGTTGTTTTCTTCGCTTAACTCCAAAACCCTAAAAAGTATTCTCCTCCCAATCCTGTCTCGACTCCGTGTTCATCTTCGAGAAAGTTATCATCTTTTCTTGGGAAAGCGAGTCAAGGAATCTTTCAACGACAAGAAACAATGTCTTCTTCGAGAAAGTCTTCAAGAATCGCGAGCAGGGAACCACAGAGAATGAGGGAGGGTCCTACCCATTTCAATCTCACCGAAGAGGAAGAGTTACCGAGACAGCAACAAAGCCCGATTCACTCTCAACCACGTCACTCTCCACCATCTACCCCACAGGGTGTGGGTCAACAACTGGAGGAAGAAATAATCGAGGAAGTAGACCCTGTAAGAGTCCAAAAACCCTCTTTTATTGTGACACCCCAAACCCTTGGCAGGTCGTCACTAGCGCCAACGTTACTCCTTATTACCTTTCTTATTTAGAAGATGCATCGTAATTCATAGATGCATTTTTTTTATAAACAAAACGGTCCCAGCGCGACTCATTAGCGGAAGCAAATTGAATATCACGTCTCTCCCCCTACCAACCATGATACAAATACACACCACTAAACATCGGGATTTTATAAACAAGCGACGACACTTTATTTACATATTCTTTCATAATGGGACTTCCTTTCGGGTCGATACATAACAAGGAAAAGCTAGGACTCTGCCATGTCCAGCCTAAAACCTCAAAAAGATTCCTCGACCCTCTACATCACACGTGTACAATCCCCCATCATAAGTGTCGGCTAACTAGCTCCAAAAAGGATCCAGCTCCTACTCGTCACGCACGGTCTCATACCCAACCCGGTGCATCAGGCGGTGGCGGTGGCAACATCCCTCGCATCGCTCCATCCCGACGAACATGTACGGATATAAACTCCTGAATAACAGGGTCCCCAGCCAGGCCCACATCGTACATCACTAGACAACGTACTCGAATAAAAGTCAGTCCGGGAACAGAGGGACAATCTATCTCAGCACACTTGACCTCTACATCGGACAGTATCCCGTAAAATGTACCCCGCGTGACGGCAGGAATCGACATACTGCTAATTTGAAATGTTATCCCCAAAAGGGGTGAGTACAACCACTCAGCAGATAGGGAAATCCAATAACAACTCAATGCATCAGGCAAATCATATATGCATTGCAGGCGTTACTTACCTTGAAGCCATGTGCATACTATCATGCATCATCATAGCATACATGTCATCATCAATCATCATCATCATCATGCATATCATCATGCATATCATCATACATCATCCTCACCATCATCATCATGCATATCATCATCATCAATCATCATCATCATCATGCATATCATCATGCATATCATCATACATCATCCTCACCATCATTATCATGCGTATCATCATACATATCATCATACATCATCCTCACCATCATTATCATGCATATCATCATGCATATCATCATCATCAATCATCATCATCATCATGCATATCATCATCATCAATCATCATCGTCATCATGCATATCATCATGTCACACATATTTCACCATGCATGATTTAGTTCCCATTTCATCTTGGACAGCCACGTTTTCATTCCCGGGACCAATGTTTGCGTCCCACATGTATCCAAGATACAATTACAGATCATCCGGCTCCCCCACTCTCCGGGCATCTCGTACCCCAACTGGCATCACGAGGACCCTCTGGGCATGCATCATGATACAACCGAGCATCCAACACAAACCTCAGGGCATGTATCATGACACAACCGGGCAACCGGCCACACCCTTCAGGCCAGGCATCTCGCATCCAATCCCGCATCGCGAGGTATCCCTCGGCATAATTACCATGCCGAGCTTCCGACTCCCCCACTCTCCGGGCATCTCGATACCACTCGGTCTCCCGAGGACCCTCCGGTATTCGGCCATTCATGACCACTGGGCAACCAGCAGTACCCTTCTAGCCAGGCATCCCGACACTCCCGGGGCATCGTCGGCTCACCTCCGACGGCTTCCTCATTTATCTCAATTCACATCATTATGATTCAATTTATCATGGCATGTGAGGTGATGACAAATCAAGATCATACTCATCATTGAATTCATACATGCATTACAATTCCATGTCATATATACATACCAAGACTTTATCACAAATGCATCTCGATTCGATGTCATACACATACCAAGACTTTATCACACATGCAACATGAGTAACTTGAATGGAATTTATGGCCAATAAAATAATTCATTTTATTTATTTATTCATTTATTTATTTATTTATTATTTTTATTATTACTATAAATTCCCAAAATTATCAAAATTCAGGAAATTATTAATCAAACCCATAGGAGGGTAATTATTTGCAGAATTCATGGCCAAAATTGGATTTTTGACAAAATCTCATAATTTTCCCAAAACATCCTATGCTTCTCGGATAAAACCAGAATGCACGGTTTCCGAATAAATTCAATTAAAATATTCATATGGCCTCCAAAACTTATAAAATTTTACTGAATTATAGCCAATACATTTTCGTACAACTTTTATGAAGAACTCCAAGCCCGATTACTTATAGATTATTTTATTCAACCTCACGAAGCTTCTGGATCTATTACCGCATCGTCCAGTGTACATATCTCCGAAATACTGAGATTTCACCCATCTATTATCTTTCGTTTTCTCTGAAATTTGGATATGTTATGTATCAAGGTGTCCGTTACAATTTTCATGAATAGATCTAGGTCAAATAACTAGATTATAGTCATCATTTAGATCCTTGAAGTCTCGGGTGTCTCGGAACACATCACCAGAATCATCGTCTTCAAGATCTAGTTGATTAACCAAGCCATACTTGTTATTTTCACCTCAAATTTGAGTATGTTCTATTTTAAGATGTTCCCTCCAACTTTCGTGAAGAAACCAAAGTAATATTCTCAACCAAAACCAACATGCAACCATGAATCCAGCAAAAGGTCAGTAAAAACTCTCCAGATCTGAGGTCTCCATAAGATGAGACTTTAACCCCTCAAATCTCCATCGGTTTCCACGAAATTTTAGTATGTTCTAGTACAAGATGTTAGCTACAACGTTCATGAAGACATCGAAGCCAAAATCGGACTCCAAACACACATGCAAGCTCAAACAAGTTACTGACTCACACAGTCCGAGCAAGAACAGTCACACGACTTAAGAACAAGCCAACCTTACCTCGGTTTTTCTCACTTAAAACACCTAAAACCTAACATGCAATCAACAATACAAGCATGCAAGAGAATTTATAGGACTCCACTTGCCTCTAGGATGAACAAACGACGGCGTACGGCGGCGACGGCGACTCCCTCCTCCTCTCTCTCGGCCGCTCCTCCTCTCTCTCGCACACCTCTCTCTCTCTTCCTCTCCTTTGGGCGAGCAAATGGCTGGCCACTCTCTCTCTCTTCCCTTCTTATTTCCCCAATTTCTCATGATTAGTTGCCTATAAACCAACCAATGCATGGCCTTCCCTTTTTGTCACTTGTCTTCTTGAATTTTTGAATTTGATTGGGCTTCTTGGGCTTGGGCTTTTGGGCCATCCGGCCACTCCTTCTTGGGCCTCCTCTTGGCTGGTCGACTTCCCCTCTTGGGCCGCTCATCTTGGCCCATTAAAGGCTTAGGTCAAATGGGCTTAAGGCCCATTCGAAAAATTAACCCTTTTTTCCCTTTTTTTTTTGAAAAATTCAGGGAGAAAGTTCTCTCTCCCTCACACCATTCTCTTCCACATGTACAAGAGCGATGGTGAAGAACAAGGGCCAGCTTGCCTTACTCAGGTCTTGTGACTAAGATCTTCAGACACTTGAACATTGAACCTCCACAAACTCTTTGTGTTCGACCATGCGACAAAATGGTGGTGGGTTTGAAAATGCTGACAAAAATGCGTCTGAAAGAACTTGATAAGGCAATGGAGAAGTTCAAAGTGAAAACTCCGGTCAAATCTCATCCAGTATCTTCTTCATCAAAAAGGAAAGGGAAGGAGCCCATTGGTGCTTCATCCAAAAAGAAAAGAACTCTTATCTTAGAGGATGAAGATGAAGAGGATGAACTCTCTATCTCTGCCTTGGCATTGAAAAGGCTTAGTCGTTCTGTATCTGAAAAAGGAAAAGAAGCAGAGGACAAAGAACAGAGAGAAGAAGAGGAAAATGAAGAGACCAGAGAAGCAGAGGAGAAAAAAGAGAAAGAAAAAGAAGAAGAGGAGAAGGAAGTTGATGAAGAAGAAGAAGCAGTCAAAGAAAAGTCTGCAGATGAAGCCAGAGAGAAAGGCAATCAAGACGCTAATGAGCTTGACCATCACTCTTCCCCAATTGAGGCCTTAGAAACAGGGGGAGATGGCGAGCAAGAAAGGACTACACCATATCCTGTCGACAGTGAAGGTGTGAGTCGCTCACCAGCAAATCCAGAAGATCTTCAGGCTTCTCAAATGCCTGAGGAAGGACATGATACCTCAACGCCAAATCTGCGCGATTACACCGAAGTTCCATCGTCTACCTTTACTCCATCCGATAGAGCAAATGCCAGCACGCAGACGAACACTACAGCAGATTTTCGTCGCATCCTTGATCTTCTTCTGGAAATGCAGGGTCAAATATATGCTTTGGAATGTGAGCTTCAAGTCCTGAAGAATGCTAGACAAGCGTCTTCTGTTACCTTATCGGATCAAATGCAAGACCTCACTCTTCAAATTCAAGCAAATGCCAAAGGGGAAGAGGTGGCACATCTATGGGAAGACTTGAAGAGGCTGGAAGACATCGTACAGTCGATGGGAGATTTTCAGCTTGTGCGCGTTCCCAAGCAAACTTGACTTTTTCTCACCTTTTTAATGATGACAAAAAGGGGGAGAATTGCAATCTTTTGAACTTTGACTTTAAAATTCTTACTTTAGTTTAGTTTGTTTGGATATTTGTTTTGAGCATGACTTGGGTGTGGATTTGAAATTGACTGTCGCATTTATATCAAGTGTTATTGTATGGCTTTGCTCATGAAAGACTAACCTATTTTCTGTGGATGCAGAGTCTAGTTGAGTTGTTAATCTTTATGAGATATCCATATTGCTTGAGTAATGTTTTGCAGGTCAAAGCTGTTCAAATCTACAGGAAAGTTTTGTCACCATAAAAAAGGGGGATATTGTTGGAGAAATCTTTCCATAATATTTTGAAGCTGACAAAACGTTTCTATCAGTCTAGTTTGGAGCATTGCAGACCCTTCTATTTAGAGTTTGAAGATCTTCATTGGAGACCCTTCTAATTAGAGTCTGAAGACCTTCAGATCCCCAGACTCAGCACTCAAGACTGAAGACTGAAGACTATTCTCATTGACAGTTTCTAATTCAGTGACGAAGACGATCCAGAGCTAAAGTGTTTGGTTGAGGATTTGGTCTTGTCCACTGGAGTAGATCTCTTGGCTGGGTATGATATAACAGATTCTTTTATTCGAAATCAAGATCATTTGAAGATCCGATGATTGACGAAATACTCTTGGAAGGTACTATTCTTGGAAACCAAGATCCTGATTGTATGGGCGAACATGATTGATGGGCTATCGACATGTTCCTTTAATAGCTCGAATGTTCTTCTTAATTGATTCTGTCCAACGGGAAAATTGGAAGAATTCATTTGGTAAGTGCCAACGGGTATGATGGCATAAAGGAGTATAAAATGAAGACGTTCTAGCTGTTCAAGAAGATGCACGATAGAGAAATTCTAGAGTCTGAAGCTCTTTGATTATTAGTCGATTCATATATGAGCAAAATTGTATTCGCAAAAGAGAGTCTATACTTAGTGATACCTTGAGGGAGTGTGGTAGATCTTCTACACCGTGAAATCAAGGGAGAACAAAGGTCTTAACATCTCTTTGTTCATAGTGGAATCCAGCCAGTGGGCTGTCAGTGCAGAAGAGTGGACGTAGGCTTGAAATAAGCCAAACCACTATAAACCTTGCGTTCAATTTTCTCTTCCCTATTCTCAGTCTTATTTTGATTGTTGTTTGACGAGAATCAATTGTCTCAATTCTATCAACTGTCTAGTATTGTGCGATTATCGTGAGAAATTACTCTTTACGCCTATTCACCCCCCTCTAGGTACTTTTACTAGCCATATCAACCTCGTCTCAGTTCCTTCCTACACGTCAACACAATTCATATCACTAATGCATATAATTAATGCACATGACAATTCAAACGCCTTAACAACTCATTTAATCACAAGTGTCTCGATTATAAGGCCAAACCATTATCACACGTCCCATACCATGTCACACAGTTTTGTCTCATAATCAGGCGCACCAAACTTAACCAACCATGTGTTCCAATTGTTAATTAAACCCCTCTAGGGTACTGCCGACTCCCATGTTTGGCAGTTTACTGTCGTAGCCAAGCATCGTCTCTTCCTCATTAAGCACGGCTATGTCACAAAGATGGCTATCCCAAAGGAGCTTAGGTCCAGAATCGACTGCGACCCGCTACCATAATGCACGGGTAACGCAAAAGTGTGATTTAGTAACGTCTGGTGTAAATGTTAGGACGGGTTTTCTTTAACCAACACACGACCAATCAATCTCGGCCTAGGTCACCGTGCATTGCACTTAAATGGCTCAATTAAAATGGTGATCCTAGCCTATTTTCTTCGTATTAAAATCATCCTGGAAAATAGGCGTCCGTGGGTACACGGTCAATTCAAATTAGAAAAATTGATACCTTTCTATTTTAAACCCCACTATTAGATATAGTACTTAAAATTCATTTTCAGTGTCAAAACCCGACACCCGGATTTTCTGAATAAATTCCATATTTTCACACTCAGCACTTAATTTGCACATTCCAATCATCAAATGTATAAACTCAACACACCCCAAAGTTAGCACGAAATTCCGATCACCGGCTATCCCAATCTAATTTTTGGAAAATAATAAATAATGAAATACATTTCAAAATTAAATAAATAAGTAATATATTATATTAATATAATTTAATAAAATAATACTTATAAATTTGAATTAATTAATTAATTTTAAATAATTAATTAAGGTCTAACCAAGATTACACTAATTTAATTACCTAATTAGCCCTAATTAGTTATCCACTAAACTAATCACATCCCTTAATCTAATCAACAATTAACTAAACTAATCTAACCACCTAACCACACTTAACCTAATCTAAACAACCCTTAAGCATCATTAACCTCCTAAGCAAGATTTAGCAACTAAACTCACAAGTTTTGCGTTTCGGTGAATCCATGGCAACGATGATGGCGAGGCAGGCGACAATCAAGCTTGTGGCGACACCAAGCGAGGCCGTGAAGGGCTCAGCATCGGGTCACAAAGACCTCACAACTTGCTGGAACTTTAGCTTATGTTCTTGGACTACAGAGGCCAAACCGGTGGCGGAAACAACGAAGGAAGGGGCTAATCGGAGCTCCGACGAGTGGGTGGTTGGCAACCAGTGGCTCCTAAGGGTCAAGGGGGACTTGCAAGTGGTTGGTATGGGTGGAGGTAGGGTCAAAATGGGGAGAAAATGACTAAAAGTCGCGAAACAGGCAAAACAGTGTAGGCGGATGGCTTCTAGATGGTCCGGCGACCAGTTTCTTCTCGTCGGCATATAGGACGGCCAGTGGCTCCATTCGGCACAAGGTTGGGCTTCTTTGAATGGTTTGGATGTGTTGAGCACAACGGTGGCTGGTGCAAAGGCTATTTCATTCGGGAAGACTACTTTTGACTCATATCTTTGGCGAAAGGTCAGCTGGAGCAAAAACTAGAACGGGGAGTAAACAAAGGAGGAAAGGTCCGGTAGCTTAGGCAGGTGTGCGACCGGCAAGGGGGGCTGCTGCTCTGTGTTCTCTGGTTTCTCCAGCTTTCTCAAGGCCTCTACAATATAGGAAGAAGTAGGTGGCTGCTTAATGGGGACCACCATTTACCTTCAAAGTCCACAATCTCACCCCAAACACTCGTCACACTTGTCCCCACCATTCAGTCCTATCCTCTACCTCTTTTCCCTCATAAAACTTCCCCAACTAGCCTTAGTTGAGTCCCCATATGTTGCACACCACCCTTGGCTACGAATATGTACACATTCCCCTCCAATTCCATCAATTCTCCTTCAATCTCATTCAATTTCTCATCCAATCAATCCCAATTGAAGCCCATAATTTTATCCAATGTGTCCACACTTAATCCACATTTTCCTTGCCCATAGATCTCTCTTGACGACCCAAGATGCAACCAAAAACGGTCCCTCGAAGTTCCTTGTCCAAAACGGCCTATCTGGGGAAGTCGTTAAGAGATTTTAAGGCAATAGACTTGAGAATTCGACCAAGAATCGGCTACTCGACCATGCTCATTTGCGGAGGTCATTACAGCACAGTTAAAAAGTGATTATAGATCAAAGATAGGTCAATTCGATCGAGATATGTGGTTAAACGTGGGTGATCTTACTAAATTGCAAAATTCTCATCGATCGACACTAGATTGATTTTTTTATCGTTTTGGCACCCTATGTCCGTAATTGAAACCTTGAGATTTTTATGACCACTGAGAGTCACCAATGTGTCGAAGAGGTTCATAGTGGCTAGAAGAAAATTGACCACAGGTCATTTGAACTAAAAATTTCTTAAAGCTACCCTATAGGTTAGATCACGCTAAAATCGCGTCTGATTGAAATTAACCGCGATTTTGAACCCGATTTCAGAAATTGAAAGTCCTGTCATGTCACGGGTCATTTTAGGAATGTCGACTCATCTTTCGATGAATTTTCGGTGAGTTTGGGATTTTTACAGAAAATCGATTCGAATGATTCGAAAAATCAACAGAAATTCGGATTGGCCAAATGGAAGGGATTTTTGGCCTTCGGTGTAACTTACTTGGTGAATGAAAGTTGTTTGGGCTTTTTCTTCATCCAAATTGGACCTCAATTGGAGAGGTTTGTTCAGAAAATCAGATTTCGAAAGAAATGAAATAGAATTCAGAATTGAAGGAAATGGCCATTTTTGTTGCTCGAGATTTGTCGTTTGGGGAAAATTTGGTGAAAGCAAATGAGGATCAAGTACTTTAGCAAGTGGGACCAAGAAATTTTGGTTATAGGATTTTTATTTAGCTATCTTTTTATATTTCTCTTTTCCCCACCTTTTTGCTCTTTTCCCCTCTCTCTCTCTCTCTCTCTCTCTCTCTTTCCCCCCATGTCGACATCCCCTTTTCCCTTTGTCATGTCCCATTTTCCTTCTCTCCCATTATCTTTGACATTTAGTCATGTTTATCTTCTTCTATTTTGCCTTGGTCGACGCACTCACTGCCTCAACCTCTCTTTGTTCTCTCTCTCTCTCGCATTTGTCGCCCCCTCTTTTCCTCCAAGCTTCGTTGTTGTCCAACAATCCACCGAGGCAAATCTCACAGAGCCGAAGTCCACGCCATTAACTCGTCTTCCTCTTTCGTCCGTGAGAAGTTCCGTCTATGATCAAGCTTGGTGTCGTGCACGAAATCAGCCACACAAAGCAGCCCTTCAGCCAAGGAAAAACAAGTACCCTCGTGAGCTTTACGAGCCGATTTTCAAGTCCGATTCGTGCCCCATTGGTGTGACACCCCGAACCCTTCCCAAGTCGTCACCAGCGCCAATGTTACACCTTATCACCTTTCTACTTTGAAGAAGTGTCCTAATTCGCAGACACATTTTTTTTTCTTTTAAAACAAAATGGTCCGAGCGTGACTCATTATGCGGAAGCAAATTAAAACATCACCGTCTCTCCCCGTACCAACCATGATACAAATACACACCACTAATCACCATAATTTTATAAGCAAGCCACGACACTTTATTTACATATATATATTTTCAAGATGGGATTTCTTTTGGGTCGGTACATCAAAAGGAAAAGCTAGGACTCAGCCACGTCTAGCCTAAAACCTCAAAAAGAAACCTCGACCCTCAACATCACACGTGCAACAACCCCCATCATAAGTGTCGGCTAACTATCCCCAAAAAGAAACAGCTCCTACTCGTCACGTGCAGGCCTCACACCCAACCCGGTGCATCAGGCGGTGGCGGCGGCAACATCCCTCGCATCGCTCCATCCCGACGAACATGTATGGATATAAACTCCTGAATAACAGGACCCCCAGCCAGGCCCACGTCATACATCACTAGACAACGTACTCGGAAAAAAGTCAGTCAGGGAACAGAGGGACAGTCTATCTCAGCACACTCGACCTCTACATCGGATGGTAGACCATAAAATACACCACGCGTGATAGCAGGAAGCGGCATACTGGCTAATCTGAAATGTTATCCCCAAAAGGGGTGAGTACAACCACTCAGCAAATAGGGAAATCCAATAACAACTCAATGCATCATGCAAACTACACATGCATTGCAGGCATTACTTACCTTGAAGCCAGGCACACACTATCATGCATCATCATATCACATCACATATTATCATCATCATCATCATCATGCATATCATCATGCATCATCATATCACATCACATATCATCATCATCATCATCATCATCATCATGCATATCATATCATGGGTGATCATATCACATCACATATCATCATCATCATCATCATCATCATGCATATCATATCATGGGTGATCATCATATCACATCACATATCATCATCATCATCATCATGCATATCATCATTCATATCATATCATGGGTGATCATCATATCACATCACATATCATCATCATCATCATCATCATCATGCATATCATATCATGGGTGATCATCATATCACATCACATATCATCATCATCATCATCATCATCATCATCATGCATATCATATCATGGGTGATCATCATATCACATCACATATCATCATCATCATCATCATCATCATGCATATCATATCATGGGTGATCATCATATCACATCACATATCATCATCATCATCATCATCATGCATATCATCATGCATATCATATCATGGGTGATCATCATATCACATCACATATCATCATCATCATCATCATCATGCATATCATCATGCATATCACATCATGGGTTAATTTTCATCTTTTATCTTTAAATTTGATCACCACATCACCCACTTCTCATATCATCAATTTCATCATCCCTTCGGGCAAAGACCTCCAACAGGGTTCCCAGCATTCCAGCCATCCCATGGCCACCGGGCTTCTGGCCCCCCACATTCCGGGCATCTCGCATCTCAACTAGCATCACGAGGCATTCCCTTTGGGCAGAAACCTCCGACAGGGCTTCCGGCCTTTACCCTTCTAGCCAGGCATCCCGCACCCCAATCCTAGCATAGCGAGGCATTCCCTTCGGGCAGAAACCTCCGACAGGGCTTCCGGCCCCCCACATTCCGGGCATCCTGAATCTCCCAGGGAATTTCGGCAATGTATCTCTATACATTCCGAGCATCATCCGCCATCACAACCATCTCCTCATTTACCATCATCCATGTTCACCAGTATTTTATTCACATTTTAACATGGCACGTGGCATGATATCAAACAAATCATACTAGGCATGACATTTACACATGCATTGATTCAATTGCCATACATATGCCAAGACCTTATTCACATGTGCATCTCAATTCAATATCATAGACATATCAAGACTTTATCACATGTGCATCTCAATTCAATATCATAGACATATCAAAGCTTTATTACACATGCAACATAAATTAATTGAATGGAATCTATGGCCAATGAAATAATTCCTTTTTATTTATTTATTTATTATTATTATTATTATTATTAATTTTTTTAAAATAACTATAAACTCCCAAAATTATCAAAATTCAAGAAATTATTAAACAAACCCATAGGATGATAATTACTTGCAAAATTCATGGCCAAATTGAATTTTTATAAAATTTCATAATTTTCCCAAAACATCCTATGCTTCTCGGATGAAACCAGAATGCACGGTTTCCGAATAAATTCGATTAAAATATCCATATGGCCTCCAAAAATTACGAAATTTTACAGAGTGATAGCCAAGACATTTTCGTACAACTTTCATGAAGAACTCCAAGCCAGATTCTTTTAGATTATTTTATACAACCTCACGAAGCTTCTGGATCCACTACCGCATCGTCCACTGAACACATCTCCGAAACATTGAGATTTAACCTACTTAATCTCCTCCGTTTCCTCTGAAATTTGGATATATTATACATCAAGGTATCCTCTACAAGTTTTATGAAGATATCCAAGTCAAATAACCAAAGTAGAGTCATCATTTAGGTCCTTGAAGTCTCGGGTATCTCAAAATACATCACCAGAATCATCTTCTTCAAGATCTAGTCGATTCACTAGGCTATACTTGTTCATTTCACTTCAAATTTGAGTATGTTGTAGTTTAAGATGTCTCCTACAACTTTCATGAATACATAGAAGTGATATTCTCAACAAAAACCAACATGCAACCATGAATCCAACAAGAGGTCAGTAAAACTTTCCAGATCTGAGGTCTCCGTATAACAAGACTTTAACCCCTCAAATCTCCATCTTTTTTCACGAAATTTCAGTATGTTATAGTACAAGATGTTAGATACAACGTTCATGAAGACATCGAATCCAAAATCGGACTCCAAACACACATGCAAGCTCAAACAAGTTTCGGACTCACACAACCCGAGCAAGAACAGTCACACGGCTTGAAAACAACCAACCCTTACCTCGGTTTTTCTCACAAATACCACCCAAAATCGAACATGCAAACCATATACACACATGCAAGAGAAGTTATAGGACTCCACTTGCCTCTAAGATGAGCAAACAATGGCGTACGGCGGCGTACACGGCGAACGGACGGCGGGACACGGCGGCTCCTCCTCGGCTCCGCCTCCTCTCCCTCTCGGTCTCTCCCTCTCTCTCGCGATTTCTCTCTCTCTCACCCTCTCTCTCGGCCGAATGAAGCAAAAAAACCGGTCACACTCCTTTCTCTCTCTCTCTTTTTATATCCCCTAAAGCTCCTGATTAGCAATCATGAGACTGCCTCACCAATGGCCAATGCATGCCATTCCTTCATGTCACTTGTCACATTGGTTTTTGAATGGAGCTTGGGCCATCCGGCCACTCCTTCCTTTGGGCCTTAATGGGCCGGTCGAACTCCCTCTTGGGCCGACTAGCTTGGCCCATCAAGCTTAGGCCAAATGGGTCTAAGGCCCATTCGAAAATAACCCTCTTTTTCCTTCTTTTTTTTTTTTTTTGAAATTCTCTTACAAATATTTTTGAATTCCAATTTTCATCTCGGCCAAAGTCTTGGGACATTTTTGTTCATTGAAATTTAAATCATATGGCCAAGCATAAATTATTAATCTATCAAATTTAAATTTCCACAATCATATGCACAATTCATCAAATTAAAAGACTAATGGCTAAAACATAAGCCATGGAAATTTTGTCACCTAATTAGGAATTTTAACACACCTTATGGCTTGGCTTTGAATTTTGGGATGCCACAATTGGTGTCATCACTTTGGAGCTTTCCGTTCCTCGTCACATCCTCGTTGTTTTGATCCGAGTAGATCATTAATCAGGTGAATTTAATTCACTAATTTTCGCTTAGTAAGTTAATGACGTTTAATGGTTGATTAGTTTAGACTAAACTTGGTTTAGTGGATAATTAGAACGGTTTAGTAAATTAGTTAATTATCGATGCATGTTAGGTGGATAGTTTAGTGCAATTAGGGCCTAGACAAGCTCTAGAATTTATCTAGAGTGGTTCGGAAATTTTCCGCGCTCGTCTCAGCTTCTAATTAGGCTTTTTCAGGCCTAAGTCGCATTTTCGGTATTTATTTATTTATTTTCGTAATTATTTAATTATTGATTTATTTTTCGAAAATTAGACCAGGATAGCTAGTGACCGAAATTTTATGCTGATTGTAGTGGTGTGATCTGTTTATTTAATTGAGTTCTAATTTGTGCTGATTGTGTATAATTTTTATTTTAGGAATTTATTCATAAATTATTTATTTTCAGTAATTAATTGGAAAATCACCAGGCGTCGGTTTATAGCGCCAAAAATATGTTTTGGACTGTGGAGGATTAGTGGGATTTTCAAATGTGAAATATTATATTTTTGGTTAAAGCCAATCGTGTACCTACGGCACCCTTCGAATGGCCCCTAATTCGCTAGGGTTGCTACAGTCCACTTACCTTCCTCTTACATGACCCGAATGTCTAACAATCCTGGGAGTTTATAGTTTTTTTTTTTTTTTAAATGGTCCCTGCATAGTATATAAACGTATAGCGGAAGCGAAAATCACATCTCCCTATCCCAAAAATTGAAATGATGCACACCCACTAGACAAGTTTATAAGATAAAGCCGAGCACTTTTATTTACATAAGCTTGATAGACATCATAAGTCGGTACATTGAAATTTTTCCGTGGTTTTTTTCTAGACCCGGCTGTGGCATCCAAGAATTCCGACAACCCGAAATATTAAATTTTTATGGGAAGGAAATTGTCTTTGAATGGCCATGTGGACAATTACATCATCGGCCATGATATTTTATCTCTTGGACCAAAACCCCTATGTGAAATTTGTTATGGGAATATAATATCGATTCCTATATAAAAATCAAATGCCCTAAAGTGGTGTAGGAATTATGGGCTTATTATTGATTTCTTTTTTTCTATGGGCTATTTAAATTGGACATGGGACAACTTGGCCCAAAATTTTCCAGCCCAAAGCAGGCCAAGAGGCCCAAACCATCGGCCCACAGAGGAGAACTGGATGGAGGCCACGCCACCTCCTCCACTTGTCTCCTTGTTGAAGACACTTGTCTTCCTCTTGGAGCCAAGTGTCTCTTGCATGCAAAATCTAATGATTGCTAGCCATGAAGCAATCAAAAGGAAGAGGGGGAGGCGGATTGATGGAGGAACCGCCAAGAGAGAGAGAGAGAGTGAGACCGAGTGGGTGAGCGAGCAAGAGAGAGAGGAGGAGAGTTTGAGCGAGAGAGAGAGGGGTGAGTGCGGGCCGCAAGGGGGAAGAGGAAGGCCATCTTCTGCCGTGTCCTAGCTGCTGCCGTCGACGCCACCTAGTTCTGCCGTCAATCGAGCCGTGCCTGGAGCCCCAAGTTGCCGATTTGCTTGTTGCGGTTGCTTTGAACTTGAGGCAAGTAGAAGTTCTTCAATATATGTTTTTCTTGCTGTTTTATCTAGTAAGGACTTGGTAGATGTGAGAAAAGGTGGAATTTGGAGCTGCATGTTATTTGTGATGAAGGAGATGAAGCTAGCCGAAGTAATGGAGCAAAAATAGAGCAAGTTTTGGTGGATTTCGCTTTTGAATTGAAATGAGAACTCAAGGATTTAGCTATGGTGGATTTTTGGAAAGTAAAGAGGTTGCATTGTGGTGTAATATTCTTGTAAATCTTGACTGTGGACGTTGGATACCGAGACTCAAAGTGTAGGAATAGTTCTCTTTAGGCTAGTTAATTGTTTTCGCAAGAACAGCATGACCACCGGTGATTTCACGATTTTTCTGGAATTTCCTAGCTAAAATTTGACTTTGAGTCCTAAATTAAAGTTGGAGAACACATCTGTAAGAGTAACATATAAAAAATTTAGCATAAATAGACAAGATTTGGTCGACGAAATGATTTTTGTACAGAAATGTTAAATCTGGAAATTTTACAGAATGTCAATAAGGAATACCGGAATTTTTACTCTTGATACGTAAGTAATTTGACATGGTGTTCTTCACAAAACATTTTCCTTAAAGTCTCACTGATAACATGTTAAAATTTCACAATTTTTCGAGCTCATTTAGTATTTATTTTGAAATATTTACCAGAACTGTGCATGGTAAAGTCGAGTTGTTCTATTTTCGAATTTTCACAAAAATGTCCCAAAAGTGAATATGTTTTGTAATGGTTATGTGATATGATCGTACTGGTTGCGGACAGTTGTGCAATATTAAGATTAGATAGCGAATGCATGAAATGGATTGTTCTTGGCATTTGAAAGGACTCTTGAAAATTTAAAATGTTAAATTGTTGCCGTTGGACCCTCGGGTCAACGATGCCCAGGGAGTTGGGATGCCCAAAGGATTGAGTGAATTGATGCCTTATGGATGCCCAGTGGCCTTAAATGGCTGAATGCCAAAGGTTTTTCCCCGGGAGTTTTGGGATGCCTGGTGGTATGCTTGTCGGTACGTAATTCCGGATGGCGAGGGTAACCATTTTCATGGGAGCCCCTCGAGGTTCGTCGTGATGCTAGGTGGGGTACGAGATGCCTGGAGGCGTGATTCGCTCTAGATGCCCAGTGGCCCTAAGTGGCTGAATGCCGGAGGCTTTCGTGATGCCTGGAGGGATGCAAATGCTGGAGAGATGCAAACATTGGTCCTCCGGGGATGAAACCCTTTTAAATGATAAAATGAATGATTCTACCGTAAATGTGTGGGGTCTGGATATAAGACTAAGTGTATGGCATGGAACAAAACGTGATAATTCAGTTTGGCCCTATGATTGAATTTGTCTATCTTGGATATGTTGTCATCACATGGAAGGATTTCATGATTCTGATACATACCTATTCTCTAATTTCTTGTTTTTGTCTTCCATACTTGAATCTAGATATTAATAGTAATGCTTGATATAGCTTGATGAATCTTTTACTGCTGAGTGGTTGTACTCACCCCTTTTGGGGACTAACATTTTAGATTAAGAGATGCCTTTGTTACTGGTCACACGTGGTACTTTTTATGGCTTACCGTCCAACGTTGAGGTTGAGTGTTCGGAGCACTCCTATATTGGTGTTCATGGATTGGTATTCTGTGGCAACACGAAGCACCTAAGGTCACCAGAGATACCAAAGAGAACCTTAATTCCTGGGCATATTATTATAATTATTTTTGTTTAACAATGGTCCCAGCGCGTCTTATTTGCGGAAGCATAATCAAGTCCTACCAATTCTCCCTCCAACAACCATGATACAATTGCACACCACTAAACATCATAAGAAAAGATAATGCCAAGACACTTTTATTTACATATTTTCATGATGGATTTTCTCGGGTCGGTACAACAAAAGAAAGGCCAAGACTTTTCACTACACTTGGCCATAACCCCAAAAAGAGACAACTTGACCCTCTAAGACGATCATGCAAAATCCTCCATCAACTAGTGTCGGCTATTGTCCAAAAAGTTGCAACTCCTACTCCTCACGCACGGGCCATCACACCCATCCTGGTGCATCAGGCGGTGGCGGCGGCAACATCCCCGCATCACTCCGTCTCGATGAACGTGAACAGATATGACCGAGCCCCCAGCCAGGCCCACATCATACATCACTATCGCGCGAACCCGAATGAACGTTAGACCAGGGATGGTCGGAAAGTCGATCTCCACACACTCGACCTCCACATCCGAAGGAAGGCCGTAAAAGATGCCCCACGTGACAGCAGGGAGCGGCATCTTTCTAATCTGAAATGTTGGTCCCCGAAGGGGTGAGTACAACCACTCAGCAGGTAAATAACCCAATAAACCAATCAAACCATCACACAATACAATAATCACAATCATAGCATAACACATGTCATTCATGCATCCATGCATAACTCACCTTGAAACCATGCACATGTCATCATACTGCATGTACATACATCCTCATGTAATCATCACCATCATGTCATACATGTACCATCATGCCATAGGTGCACATACATTCATGCACTCACCATCAACATGTCACATATACCATCATGCCATATGTGTACATACATCCATGCATTTACCATCATCATGTCATACATGTACCATCATGCCATAGGTGTACATACATCCATGCACTCATCATTATCATGTCACATGTACCATATCATGCATATTTCAATTTCAATTTCCCAATTTTATTCTTTCATTTTGGGCCACCACATTTCTCTTTCCCGAGACCAGTATTTGCATCCCACATTTATCGCTCGCACCCCACCTGGCATTGCGAGGAACCTCCGGCACAAACCTCCGGGCATTCGGCACAATACCTACTAGGTATCTCGTACCCCAACTGGCATCACGAGGTATCCCCCGGCACAAACCTCCAAGCTTCCAGCTCCCCACGCTCTAGGCATCTCGAAACTCCCGAGGACCCTCCGGCATTCAGCCATTTAAGGCCACCGTGCATCCGGCACTCCCTAGCCAGGCATCTCGACACTCCCGGGGCATCGTCGGCTCACACCTCCGACGGCCTTCTCACTTATCATAGTTCACATTTACAATTATGGCTCAATTTCAACATGGCATATGATGTGATGGCAAACATGATCATTTTCATCATTTGATTCTTATATGCATTACCAATCATCATCATACATGCAGCAAGATACAATCACTTATGAAAGTACAATTCATGGGGTCCATACAACTTAGAATAATCCATACATCATGACTTTTGAGATTTACCAAATTCCAGCTTGCACAATTTTGGAAAACATGTAAATTAAATATCCGTATGATCTTCAAAAATCATAAAATCAGAACATGTGATAGACAAGACAAAAAGGTAGCAACACCATGAAGAACACATGCCCAAAAGAGCTTCACACAAGAAGATATAGTTCACACAATACAGCATGCAAAAATTCGGATAAAATCAGATTGTGCAGTTCTTGAAATATTTCGATTAAGATACTTGAATGACCTCCAAAAATTATGAAATATTACCAGGTTATAGTTGAGACCCTAAAGTAGATTTTTCATGAAGACATCGAGGCCAGATTCGTCTTAGATAATTTACTATGGATGGACGAAGCTCCTGTTCCTAGTACTGAACAGTCCAGTTTAGCTGTGTCCGAAAAATTGAGGTTTCGCCTACTTATCTTCCTTCATTTCCTCTAAATTTTTGATATGTTTTGTCTCAAGAGGTCCACTACAATTTTCATTAAGGGATCTAGGTGAGATTCTCAAATGACAGTCACCATTTAGTCCACGGTCTTGGGAGTCCAGTACCATACTTCCAGATCTGCCGTCTTCAAAAGAAAATTGTTTCACTAGGCTAAACTTGTTCGTTTTACCTCAAATTTGAGTATGTTAATCATCAGGATGTTCTATATAACTTTCGTGAAGAAGTCAAAGTGAAATTATTAGTAAAAAAGTGACATGCAACACACAAAACCACCAAGAGGTCGACGAAACAGTTCCAGATCTAGCCTTTTCGTAGAGGGAGGGTTTCACCCCTTAAAACTCAGCCATTTTGTCACAAATTTTAGTATGTTATACTTTCAGATGTTTTCTACAACTTTCGTGCAGAAGTCGAAGCCAAAATCCGACTCAAAACCCACATGAAAGCCTCTACAACGTTCGGGGTCAGGCGGTATAGTCGAGAATAGAATACATTTTCAAGAACAACACACTCAAGCTTCGGTTTCTCACACCCTAAACGACCGAGATTCATCACCATTTCAAACACACATGCAAGAGCAGAATATGGATCCCAACTTGCCTCCAAAATCAAGCAAACAACAGCACACGAACGGCGACGGACGGGCGGACGGACGGGCGACGGGCAAGCGGGCGGACGAGTGGCTTCTTCCTCCTCTCTCTCGGTTCCTCTCTCTCTCTCTCACTTGGACGACAGCCCCCTTCAACCGGCCTCTCTCTCTCTTTTTATTTCCCTTAATCACAATCATTTGCAATGATTAAGAGCCACCCACAATGGCCAATGCATGGAGTCTCCTTTTTGCCACTTGGCAAGACCCATGCATGATGGGCTTGGAAGAATTGGGCCAGCCTCTCCCCATTGTGGTCGTCGGCAACCCTCTCCTTGGGCTTCATGGGCCAAGCCAATTTGGCCCCCTTTAGGTCCAATACCCTTGGGCCTAAAGTTTAACCCTAATAAACCCCAATTTCACTTTTAATTATTCATCTTTAATTCTCTCTTTTATAGATTTCAAATTTTAAATTTCACATGGCCATAATTTTGTAACATTTAATCTATAGGGATTAAATCTATGAGGTGCATAGCCAAGAATATATTCTTCTCATTAATTTATCCTATAATACTAATTTTAATAACTTATGAACACAAATATATAACACTTGGTCTTAAGAGAAAATCAATGGCTAAAGCATAAACCATAGGTAATTTCATTACCTAATCATGGGCTTTAATACATTTACAGGTTGTCTTGAATTTTGGGATGCCACATATTCATCCGTGTTCGAGTAGTTATGTATGACGTGGGTCTACCTGATGGCCCCGTAGTCCAGGATTTCTTGTCCGTGCATGTTCGTCATGATGGGATCATGATGGGGATGCTATCGCCGCCACCAGTCGATGGACCAGGCGGGGTGTGATTGTGCGTGTGATGCGTAGCGGATGACACTTTTTGGATGGCCGACACTGGATGATGTATCGTTGTGCATGAATGCTGTGGAGTTGGGTACTTTTGGATATAGCTGAGCATAGAAAAGCCTTGGCCTTTTGATGTACTGACTCATGATGTCCATTAAAGTGATGTAAATAAAAATGTTCGGCTCTAACTTATATATATGATGTGTAGTTGGTGTGCATTGCACTATTTTGTTGAAGTATGGGATAGAGAGATTTGAATATGCTTTCGGTATATGAACTGCGCTGGGACCGATTTAAATGATATAAACCCCCAAGACTTATGGACCCACTATAATTAAATGGTATCAGAGTGACATGTTATTAGGACAAGTGAAAGGCGAGTGAACTCTGGCGACCCTAACGGATCGAGGGCCGTGTCGGGGGTGCCACACCGGCTACATACTCAAAAGATGACCGACTTCTCCTTTTCTTTCCTTTCCCAACAGTTCTATACATGAGTCTATCAAACAGTCTCGGCAATCCAAAAAGCTTCATCTGCTACCCATCACACAAGCTCACACCCAGCCCGGTCCATCGGCTGGTGGCGGCGGTAACATCCCTAGCATAATCCCACCGCGACAGATGTGTATCGATAGAAACTCCTGAACCACAAGGCCATCAAGTAATCCGATGTCATACATGACCAAGACCCGTACTCAGATGAAAACCAATTCTAGAATCTCAACATGAAAGTGCTCTGAACATGTGCACTTTGATATAGCTAGTATAAGTACCTAGAGGGGGTGAATAGGTATATAAAAGATTTTTCTCAATAATTGCACAATACTAGACAGTTGATAGATTTGAAACAATAATCAAAGTAAGACTGAGAGAAGGGAAGAGAAAATTGAACACGCGGTTTATAGTGGTTCGGCTTATTTCAAGCCTACGTCCACTCTTCTGCATTGACAGCCTATTGGCTGGATTCCACTATGAACAAAGAGATGTTACAGCGTTGTTCTCCCTTGATTTCTCGGTGTAGATGATCTACCACACTAGCTCAAGGTATCATTAAGTATATAAACTCTTTGTGTATACAATTTCGCTCAAAATGTATCGACTAATAATCAAGGTGCTTCAGACTCTGGAATTTCTCTATCGATCATACACTAAAGCAACTAGAACGTCTTCCTTTTATGCTCCTTTATGCCATCATACCCGTTGGCACTTACCAAAGGAATTCTTCCAATCTACCCGTTGGACGGAATCAATCAAGAAGATCATTTGAGCTATTAAAGGAACCTGACGATAGCCCATCAATCATGTTCGCCCATACAACTAGGATCTTGGTTTCCAAGAATAGAACCTTCCAAGAATATTTCGTCAACCATCGGATCTTCAAACGATCTTGATTACGAATAAAAGAATCCGTTATATTTATCCAGCCAAGAGATCTTCTCCAGAGGATAGGACTAAATCCCCAACCAAATACTTGACTCTGGATTGCCTTCGTCACCTGGATTAGAAAACGTCAATGAGAATAGTCTTGAGTCTTGAATGCTGAGTTTGGTGATCTGAAAGTCTTCAGACTTTAAACAGAAGGTCTGCAATTATCCAGACTAGACTGATAGAAACGTTTTGTCAGCTTCAAAATATTCTGGAAAGATTTCTCCAACAATCTCCCCCTTTTTTATGGTGACAAAACTTTCTTGTAGATTTGAACAACTTTGACCTGCAAAACATTACTCAACCAGACTCTGCATCCACAGAAAATCGGTTAGTCTTTCATGAGTAAGACCATACAACAACACTTGATATAAATGCAAATAGTCAAACATCAAAATCCACACCCAAGTCAGTCAAATTCAAGTTCACACCCAAGTCATACTAAAAAAACAACATTCAAACACACAAAAGAAATTTAAAGTCAAAGTTTAAAGAGTTCGAATTGCAATTCTCCCCCTTTTTGTCATCATTAAAAAGGTGAGAAAAGAGTCAAGTCTGCTTGAGAATGCGCACAATCTGAAAATCTCCCATCGACTGTACGATGCCTTCCAGCCTCTTCAAGTCTTCCCGTAGATGAGCCACCTCTTCTCCTTTGGCATTGGCTTGAATTTGAAGAGCGAGGTCTTTCATTTGATCTGCCAGGGTAACAGAAGATGCTTGTCCAGCATTCTTCAGGACTTGAAGTTCACAGTCCAGAGCATAGATTTGACCCTGCATTTCCAGAAGAACATCAAGGGTACGACGAAAATCTGTTGTATTGTCCGTCTGTGTGCTCGCATTTGCTCTCTCGGATGGAGTGAAGGCAGATGATGGAACTTCAGTGTAATCGAGCAGATTTGGTGTTGACGTATCATGTCCTTCCTCAGGCATTTGAGAAGCCTGAAAATCTTCTGGATTTGCTGGTGAGTGACTCACACCTTCACTGTTGACAGCATGTGGTGTAGTCTTTCCTTGCTTGCCATCTCCCCCTGTCTCTAGGACCTCAATTGGGGAAGAGTGATGGTCATGCTCTTCAGCGTCTTGATTCCCTTTCTCTCCGGCTTCATTTGCAGACTTTTCTTTCACTGCTTCTCCTTCTTCTTCAGCTTCTTTCTCTTTCTCTTGTTGCTCCTCTGCTTCTATGTTCTTTGCTTGTCCCTCTTCTTCTCTCTATTCTTTTTCCTCTGCTTCTTTTCCTTTCTTACGTGTTCGTTGATTCGGTGCAGAACGTCGGTCCTTTCAATGCGGAGATAGTGAGATCTTCCTCTTCATCTTCATCCTCCAAGATAAGAGTTCTTTTCTTTTTGGATGGAGCACCCATGGGCTCCTTCCCTTTTCTCTTTAATGCAGAAGATACCGGAGTCTTCACTTTGAACTTCTCCATTGCCTTATTAAGTTCTTTCAGACGCATTTTTGTCAGCATTTTCAAACCCACCACCATTTTCTCGCATGGTCGAACACAAAGAGTATGTGGAGGTTCAATGTTCAAGTGTCTGAAGATCTTGGTCACAAGACCTGGGTAAGGCAATTGGCCCTTGTCCTTCACCATTGCTCTGTACATGTGAAAGAGAATGGTGTGAGGGAGAGAGAACTTCTTCCCTGAATTGATCGCGTACATCAATTTCGCCTCGGAGTTAGACACGTCAGTCTTGGATGTAGACTTTGGCCTGATATAGTTGATCACAATTTTGTGAAGCAAGATGTTGATGGCACGCATTCTTGTGTAGGTAATTCTTCCCTCTGTATCCCTGTCTTTGACAAGCTCCAGTGTGGCACGAGCAATCGAAACTTTGATCGGTTGATAGCGTCCTCTATCAACTCCAATTATATCTGCCAACATGTCCACATCTACCACATAGTCTTGGTCTCGAACACTGAAGGATATTCTATTCGCATCTAAAAAGCTAAGATTCGAATAGAAGTATGCTGTCAATTGCACATAATCGTCTGTGGTATCGAAGCAAAATTGCTCAAGTTGAAGCAGATTGAACTTCTCCCTTAAGTTCACATTAATGGTATCCAAGAAATCGAAATCAACACTCCTAGGGTTTATCACCCCTCGTTTCAACAGTCTGAAGAACAGATTCTCCTGTTCCTTCGATTTAAGCAAATCCTTCTTTTTTCCCTTCACCTTCGCAGCAACACCTATTCTAGGTTGAAATTCACTGAACATTTTATCATCATCGTTCCCGTCAGTCGGATTCAGTCCCGATACACGAGGGTCACTTGGAATGTTCGCAAGTGCTTCCTCAGCCTTTCCTTTGGGAGCAATTCCCAAATCCTCCATTCGTCACAAAAAGATATACTCATTCCCACAATTCTTATCTTTAAGGAAATCATCCACGTAGTTCAGCGGAGTCCCAATGCTCTTCATCGCACAATAGAGCTTGTAAATAAAAGAGGGTTTTTGGACTCTTACAGAGTCTGCGTCCTCGATTATTTTTTCCTCCGGTTGTTGACCCGCACCTTGTGGGGTAGATGGTGAAGAGTGATGTGGTGGAGACTGAATCGGGCTCTGTTGCTGACTCGGTAAATCTTCCTCTTTAGTGAGATCGAAATGGGTAGGCCCCTCCCTCATTCTCTGTGGTCCCCTGTTCGCGATTCTTGAAGACTTTCTCGAAGAAGACATCCTTCCTTGTCGTTGAAAGATTCCTTTACTCGCTTTCCCAAGAAAAGATGACAACTTTCTCGAAGATGAACACGAAGTAGATACAAGATTGGGAGGAGAATGCCTTTTTAGGGTTTTGAAGTTTAAGCGAGGAAAACTGTATATATATAACTCAGTTTAAAAGGAAAAAAAATCGGCACAAAGGAAAATGAACAGACGCCTCTTTTAAAATCGATAACTGCCAAATAGAAGTTAATCTTTTTGGAAAGACAAGATTCCGTTTTTCACGGAAATTATAAATTAACTGAACTAATGATCGTACCTTTTCGAGATTGAATATAATAACAACTTACATGGTCTATAGCCATGAATGTCCAGTCGAGGATTGGAGAGTCTCTAGACTTTAACTTCCTCAAGTTTCAAAATGTTGAGTCTGAACGGATAAAATCGAATTGATTTTTCTCCAAAGGCTTTGTGAATATATCCGCTAGTTGATTTTTTGAATCAACAAATTGAATCGAGATTTCTCCATTTTGAACATGATCTCTAATGAAATGATGTCGAATCTCTATATGCTTTGCTCTTGAGTGAAGGATTGGATTTTTAGTGAGATTGATTGCGCTGGTGTTGTCACATCTAATCTCTGTGCATGAGTCTTCAATTCCAAAGTCTTGTAGCTGTTGTTTTATCCATAGAATTTGCGAACAGCAACTTCCAAGAGCTA
Source organism: Eucalyptus caleyi (assembly GCA_014182885.2). NCBI lineage: Eukaryota > Viridiplantae > Streptophyta > Magnoliopsida > Myrtales > Myrtaceae > Eucalyptus > Eucalyptus caleyi. The sequence continues at coordinate 43,965,334 of CM024468.2, forward strand.
CATACTCTGCTTCTATTGTTGAGAGAGCCACAGTGCTTTGTTTCCTTGAAAACCAAGACATTGTCCTGCTTCCAAGCAACTGACAAGTTCACGAAGTGCTCTTTCTATCAACTCTGCAACCGGCCAGATTTGCATCTAAATATCCCAGAAGATTAAAGTCTCCCTTCTTAGGATACCAAAGACCGATGCTTGAAGATGAAGCAACGTATTTAATAATACGTTTCGCAGCACTGAGATGGGATTATCTAGGATCTGATTGAAACCTAGCACAGATGCAAACACTCAACAAAATGTCAAGTCTAAAAGCAGTAAGATAAAGAAGTGAACCAATGATGCTCCTGTATAGCTTTTGATCAACTTTCTTCCCTTTTTCATCTTTGTCTATCTTTAAAGAACTTGACATCGGTATGTCAGTCTTTTTGCACTTTTCCAGTCCAAACCTTTTGACAAGATCATTAGCATATTTTTCTTGATAAATAAAAGTTCATTCCTTCAATTGTCTTACTTGAAGACCAAGAAAGAATGTTAACTCTCCCATCATACTCATTTCAAACTCATCTTGCATAGATTTAGAAAATTTCTTGCAAAGACTTTCATTAGAGGATCCAAAAATAATATCATCCACATATATTTGAACAAGTAAAAGTTTTTGTTTTCCTTTTTGATAAATAAAGTAGTATCTACTTTACCTTTGACAAAACCATTATGTATTAAGAACTTACTTAGTCCTGTCGTACCAAGCTTGAGGTGCTTGCTTTAAACCATACAAGGCCTTTTTCAGGTCTAAAGACTCGAGTCCGGCTTCTTTGGGTCTTCAAACCCTGGTGGTTGTTCCACATAAACTTCCTCATGGATAAATCCATTTAGGAAGGCACTTTTGACGTCCATTTGGAATAACCTGAAATTTTTATAACAAGCAAACGCAAGTAATAGTCGAATAGCTTCTAACGTTGCTACTGGTGTGTAAGTCTCATCATAGTCTATTCCTTCTTCTTGCATATATCCCTTGGCCACGAGTCTTGCTTTGTTTCGTACAACTTTTCCTTTCTTATTCATCTTGTTCCTGAACACCCATTTAGCTCCAATAACGCTTTACCTTTTGGTTTAGATGTCAATTCCCGGACATCATTAATGTTGAACTGCCTGAGCTCTTCTTGCATAGCTTCAATCTAGCTTTCATCGATAAAGCTTCTTCTATGCTCTTTGGTTCAATTTCAGAAATGAGAGCCACAAAGCACTAGACTCTTCACGCCTTTTGGATCTGGGTGCGAATTCCTTCATTAATTTCGCCGATAATGAGATCTTTGGGATGACTGGACTTATGCTTCCAGTTACTGGTTGATTCGTCTGGTTGATGATCTCTTTCTTTATTTGAATCTTCACGAACAGCTTGATACCGGTCTTCCAGAGTCTAAGATGCTTCTTGAGTTGTAAGCTTTGGAGGGTCTGGAGCAGGTTCAGATTCTTCATGATGAGTCTGACTGGATTCATCTTGCATAGAGTCTTGAAATTTGACATTCATTGACTCCTCCACAGACTGGCTCTTCTTGTTATAGACTCTGTAGGCTTTGCTTGATGTAGAATATCCAAGGAAGATGCCTTCATCTGATCTTTCTTCAAACTTACCAACTCGATCTTTTGCATTTTTCAATATAAAGCATTTGCAACCAAACACATGAAAGTATGAAAACAATAGGCTTCTTACCTTTGAATAACTCATAAGGGGTTTTCTCTAGAATAGGTCTTAAGAAGACTCTATTGATGATATAGCACGCTATTGAAACAAATTTCAAATTTCAAAATCGTGAAGAAATCTTACTTTCAATTAAAAGAGTTCTAGCCATTTCTTGAAGAGATCTATTCTTTCTTTCCACAACTCCATTTTGCTGAGGAGTATATGGAGAGGAGAACACATGCTTAAAGCCAGATTCATCACAAATTTTTGTAAAATCTTGATTTTCAAATTCACCTCTATGATCTGTTCTTATACTTGAGATAACACATCCTTTTTCATTTTGAACCTTTTTAGCAAATTTTTCAAAATACGAGAAGGTTTCGGACTTACTTGCAAGGAAATATACCCAAGTAAAGCGGGAGTAACCGTCCACAATTACTAGGCAATATTTCTTACCTCCAATACTCTGAGTTCTAGTTGGTCCGAAGAGATCCATATGCAGCAACTGTAGTACATGATTAGTAGAGACATGATTTATTGGCTTAAATGAATTTCTTACCTACTTTCCCAGAATACATGGAGTGCATGGATTAGACTTTTGGTATGGTAATTTGGGTAGACCTCGAACAAGCTGCTTTGATGAGATTTTGGCTAATTGCTTCAAGTTGACATGACCAAGCTTTCTGTGCCATAAGCTTGCTTCGTCTTGAATTGAGATTAGGCATTGCGATTCATTTGGTTTCACATCCAGAAGATAGATATTTCCATGTATTCGACCCATGAAAGATCGAGTAGAGTCTTTACCGGTTCCCGAACATGTTCCTTCTTGAAAGAAGATCTTAAAACCAGTATCACACAATTGGCTAATGCTGAGAAGATTGTAATTGAGTCCTTCCACTAGGGAAACATTACTTATTGTGAGATTTCCAATTTTCACAGTTCCAAATCCCACAATACTTCCTTTGCTGTTTCCTCCAAATGAAACTTTTTCACCATTTACTTGAACAAGCTTTATGAAGCTATTTGAGTCTCCTGTCATGTGTCTTGAGCATCCACTGTCAAGATACCACTTTACCTTTTTCTTGACGGAGACCTGCATTTAAAAGAGAGTCTCAAGCTTTCTTTGGTATCCAAATTTTCTTGGGTCCTTTGGTGTTAGTAAGATAAACAGTATTAGCCCATACTTTCTTAACAGGTTTCCAAACCATAGGACACTCTTTTTCAAAGTGATTCGGACTGTTGCACTTTGAACACCTGAGGGCATTTCGACCTACAGACTTTACAAAAACTTTCTTGAAATGATTTTTGTAAGCCTCTCTCGAGGGTCTTTCCTTAATTCTTTCTTTTACTTTAGGAAAATCAATCAAGGGAATTGTTTCTGCTGTCATACCTAGACCGGACTTATTGAAGTAAGGTCTTTGAGCTGAAAGAATTTTTTCAAGTTTTTCGGACCCTATTGATACCAATTGATATAGCTAGTATAAGTCAGTTTTTAAAAGGGCATTTTCTTTCAAAAGATTATCTTCATTTTCTTTAAGAGTGGAAACATTCAAGTCTAAACTTTTAACTCTTTCTTCTAAAACATTTTCCTTTTGTTTTAGAGCCGAGTTTTCCTTTTTAAGTTCGGAAATTCTTTTGAGAGAAGTCTTAAGACTAAAACACAGTTCATCAATGTATTTAGAAACTTTGACAGGAATTTTAAAATTACTTGCCTCAAATTCACTGTCTAAGTCTGATCCAGAATATGAGTCTGAGTCTGATTCCATTAGACATAGGTTGGCATATCCATTATCACTTTCTTCACACTCGTATCACCTGTGTTTCGACTTTGAGAGCTTTTCGAAACTTTTTAGCTTTTCCTCTCTTCTTCTTCGAAGAGGACAGGTTAGGTCGATGTGTCCCTTTTTCTTACATTCGAAGGAAACTACATCTTTGTTTGGTTCCTCATCATCAACACTTGGTCTGCTGTCTTTGAAAACTTTGTTTCTTTGAGTTGAACCTTCTTCCTTTTCTATTCAGTTTTCTGAATCTTCTTATTATGAGAGCAAGCTCCTCATCGTCCATATCATCTTCAGAATCTGTATCATCAGAATCATCATTTGATTTTAATGCAATGGATTTCTTACTTTTTGAATCTTCGTCTTCATTAATTCGTTCCAGTTCATAAGACTAAAGAGTTCCAATCAGCTCGTCGACAGATAGTGGCATAATTCTTTGCGTCTCTCTTATTGAAGTCTTTATGTGATTCCAATCCTTGGAGAGTCCACTCAGTAGCTTGTTTACCTTCATGGGATCAGAAATTTTTTGTCCTTGATTCTCAAGACCATTGACAATATCTGTAAAACGGCTAAACATGTTAGTTATAGATTCTCCTGGTTTCATTTTGAAGGCTTCATATTGACCGAGGAGAATGTTAATTCTGGTTTCCTTCACTCGATCTGTTCCTTCATAGGTGATATGTAATCTATCCCAAACTTCTTTTGCTGTAACATAAGAAGATATTCTGTTATATTCAGTTGGTGACAAAGCACAATATAAAGAGTAAATTGCTTTTGCATTGAGTGCTTGTCTCTTGATTATCTCTTCCCCGAGTCATTCCGCTGGTCTCAACAGTTTCTTTCCCTCTTCGAGACCGATGCAGCTGTAGGAGTAATTCCTTTTTCTACAACGTCCCATTCCCGAGAGGATCATTTGATCGTAGGAAAGCTTTCATCTTGTTCTTCCAGATGTTGTAATCCTTTCCATCAAAGTAGGGTGGTCTGCATTGCTTTGCCCTTCCACCAGCCTTGGTGCTAGCATACTAGCCATGGATCTTTTACTCTGAAGTAAAACACTTCAAATAAAGTGAGTACACGAGCTCTGATACCAATTGATATAGCTAGTATAAGTACAGAGAGGGGGGTGAATAGGTATATAAAAGATTTTTCTCGATAATTGCACAATACTAGACAGTTGATAGATTTGAAACAATAATCAAAGTAAGACTGAGAGAAGGGAAGAGAAAATTGAACACGCGGTTTATAGTGGTTCGGCTTATTTCAAGCCTACGTCCACTCTTCTGTACTGACAGCCTATTGGCTGGATTCCACTATGAACAAAGAGATGTTACAGCGTTGTTCTCCCTTCATTTCTCGGTGTAGATAATCTACCACACTAGTTCAAGGTATCATTAAGTATAGACACTCTTTGTGTATACAATTTCGCTCAAAATGTATCGACTAATAATCAAGGTGCTTCAGACTCTGAAATTTCTCTATCGATCATACACTAAAGCAACTAGAACGTCTTCCTTTTATACTCTTTAATGCCATCATACCCGTTGGCACTTACCAAAGGAATTCCTCCAATCTACCCGTTGGACGGAATCAATCAAGAAGATCATTTGAGCTATTAAAGAAACCTGACGATAGCCCATCAATCCTGTTCGCCCATACAACCAGGATCCTGGTTTCCAATAATAGAATCTTCCAAAAATATTTCGTCGACCATCGGATCTTCAAACGATCTTGATTACGAATAAAAGAATCCGTTATATTTATCCAGCCAATAGATCTTCTCCAGAGGATAGGATTAAATCCTCAACCAAATACTTCAGCTCTGGATTGCCTTCGTCACTGGATTAGAAAAACTGTTAATGAGAATAGTCTTGAGTCTTGAGTGCTGAGTTTGGTGATCTGAAAGTCTTCAGACTCTAAACAGAAGGTCTGCAATTATCCAGACTAGACTGATAGAAACGTTTTGTTAGCTTAAAAATATTCTGGAAAGATTTCTCCAACACACTCAACGTCGACTGGGACACCGTAAAAAGTACCGCGTGTGATAGGGAGTAGTGGCATCTTTAATCTGAAATGTTAGTGCCCAAACGAGGTGAGTACAACCACTCAATAGTAAAAGATTCATCAAACTATATCAAGCAGTGCCATCAATATCCAGATTTATGCAAGATAGACAAAAACAAGTACCATGCCACAAAATCATGAAATTCTTCAATGCAATGACAAATGCAGTTTCAATGGATTAAAATACATCATGTCAGTTACAGAAGTCTCAATCATAGAGCCAAGATGAATTGACATGTCCCATTCCATGCCATACAACTTAGGTCTATAATCAGATCAACACGCATATATAGTAGGATCATCCATTTTATCATTCAAAAGATTTCATCCCCCAGAGGACCAATGTTTGTGTCCCTCCAGGCATTCGCATCCACCCTGGCATCACGAAAGCCTCCGGCATTCAACCACTTAGGGCCACCAGACATCTAGAACGTACCACACCTCCAGGCATCTCGTACTCCATCTGGCATCACGCGGAATACCTCCAAAGCTTACCATGAGAATGGTTACCCCGGCCCTCCGGATTTACGTACCAACAAGCATACAACCAGGCATCTCGAAGCTCCCGAGGAAACATCCAGCATTTAGCCACTTAGGGCCACCGGACATCCACAAGGCAACGACTCATTCAATCCTTTGGGCATCCCGACTCCCGGGGCATCGTTGACCCGAGGGTCCAATGGCAACAATTAACATTTTAATTTCCAAACATACTTTCAAATACAATAACAAGATGTCCCAAGAATCCTTCATCAAATCTCAAGATTGCATAATATGCCAATGCCAGTATCATCATATCACATAACAATTCAAGATATGTTCACCCTTGGGACAATTTGCACAAATTCGAAGCAAAACAGCTTGATCATTACAATGCTCAGTTCTAGTGAAAATTCCGAAATAATTCCTAAATGAACTCAGAAAATTATAAAAATTTGATATGTTATATTAGTGACATAGATTGACATTTTCTGTGAGGAATCCAAAGTCTATATCTCACTTTATTAAGAGTAGTAATCGCCAAAATCTTTACTAGCATCCTGTGATAGTTTCCAGATTCAACACCTACAAGAAAAATTCATCTCACTAACCAAACCTCGTCCATTTATTCTCCATTTTTGATATTTTATTTCTAAGGACGTGCCCTACAACTTTCATTTAGGGTATGAAGTCCAATTCTATCTATAAAATTTCAGAAAATTCTCGGAATAATCAAAGGTCAAGCTGTTCTCTACAAAACAGAGTATTGGTTTCAATAGATTTACTCCTATTTTCATGTTTTCACATTCATATGGTTATAGATAGATGTCCAACTCCATCTAACAGATGTAATCTTTAAATAAAATGGTTTCTTAACTTATTTTCATCATTATAAATCAAAGTGATACAATTAGAAGGACTTTCCATCTAACTTTCTCCAAAACAGAACCGGCACCCATTATTTTCTTCATTCCTAATTCAATCAAGTCATTTGTTTTTCTACGAATTTATCTTACAACCCCTTTAGTCCCTTCCACAGCATCTAAGAACACTTTCAGCAAGATCTTATTAACGAAGAAACCCTTCTACAGCTCAGCTCAAGGCATAGGTTCATCCCTCAACTCACTCGTCTCAACGTACACCACATTTTTTTCAATTCGGCAACCATTTCCTCACCTTGCTCGATCAATACAGCCATCATTCCCTAAATTTTCGAGACAAGCAAGACTCATTAACAACAAGCAACGATTTCTAACTTCAATCTAGTTCCCATCGAGCTCAATTTAACATCGCACATCAACGAAACATTTAGTCCTCCACAGAACAGCACTCAATCTTTAATTAAATCATTCAAAATCACATGCAGCTCCCAATTCTGCATTTTCTCGCATCTACCAGCATTTCGCCAGAAATCTCAGCATGCAAGACATAGGTTGATAAAATTTCACTTGGCTCTAACTCTTCTATTCGAATGCAAACAAAAGTAGGGGCTCGGGGGGTCTCGGCTTGGCTCAACGACAACAGAGATTGGTGGCGTCAATGGCAGCAGCTCAAACACAGCACGGGCGATCCTCTTCTTCCTCTCTCGCGGCTCACACCCGCACACCCGCTCACTCGCTCGAACTCACCCTCTCTCTTGCTCGGACCACTCGCTCAAGTTCTCAGCCTCCTTCTCTCTCTCCTTAGTTCCGAATGCTTCTTTGTTTTCTTTCATCAGTTAACTAATTTTGTTAATTTGCATGCAAGTGGCAAATGGCATTAAGGAAGAGAAAAGTGGAGGTAGCATGGCCTCCTCCATCCGGTTCCTCTCCCCCTCTTCTTGGTCAACGGCCTTGGCCTTCTTGGGCCTGCTTGGGCCCGAAAATTGGCCAAAGGTCTAAATTAAATGGCCCTTAAGCAAAATTAAGCCCATAATTTCTGCACAATTATTAAACATTTGGTTTCCCCCAAAGATATCGATTTGATATCCCTATAGTCAATTTGCTTCATATACAAGGATATAATTGAAGTTCTTGCGTGCATTCCAACTCCTCAAAAATATTATTCAATCATAGATCAAAGATTTTCTCTTGTTGCACGGTTGATCGGTCCATTGCTAAACATACCATATCAGTTTAATAAATAAACAAACACAGATGACTGGCCGTAATTGATACCAATGCCATAATTCGATGATACTTCTATCGATTTGTCATGACCGTCACCTAACCGGGGATTCACTGAAATTCTTGGATGCCACTGTACCCATACATGAATATTTTTATCAGGAAGGATAAAAATCGTGATTTGATTAAATGATCAATTTTCAACATACCATGAGAGTATGGCTAGCAGCTTTTGGTGAGCATATATAATTTTCAGCATACCATGAGAGTATAGCTGGCTGCTTCTGGCGAGCATATATAATTTTAAGCATACTATGAAAGTATGGTTGGCAGCTTTTGGCGAGCATATATAATATACTATATCAGTATTTGAGGCAACTTCTGGCGAGCATATATATAGTATATTATCTCAGTATATGAGGCAGCTTCTGGCAAGCTATACTATCTATTATCGGCTTAGAGTAAGCTGTCCATAAGGTGGTCGGATTTATAGATAGTATTGATTGAGATGACTGGGGAATGGTCTTGCTGACATGTAATCGACTGAGTCGATTGATCAAAGAATTGATCTGTCTTGATGTGTTGAAATGATTGGTTGAAAATGTCAATTGTAGTGACTTGCAGGATGGAATTGAGACCAAGGTAACCTCTCTGACTCATGATTGTGCTTAGGCAGCCCTTTGGACGTATTTTCTTCCTAGTCGGGTCTTAGGGGTTTGAACTTGCTAAGACATCATCTCACCCCATTGTGGGATAACATTTTCAGGTCCTTAGTTGACGGCAGTGGGGGACCCGAAGTTTGAGGTTTAGAAGGTGAAGCCCGATGAATCGGCGAGCATGTCTGACTAGATAGTCCTAGGACATTTCTCTTCTGTTAAAAGTTGATCTCCTTTTTGTAGGCTTCTGTGTATAAACCTGTGTATTTATAAAAAAGTCTTTTGAGAAAAATTGGTCCTACTTTCCTATCTCATCTTGTTGTTGTCCGGGGATTATTATTCACTTTTGCATGTGTATTAAAATGAATGGGTCAGCGATGCGTCCTAGGACATCTCTATTATATCGACCAAGCAGGGATGGGCACATGCTCGGAGGATTGGGACGTGACATCCCGGTTTAGTGGTATCAGAGCATGGTCATGAGAGATTGGAGTGATAAGGTGCGATGGTTTATGAGATAGTTAGTAGGAAAGGCCTTTAAATTCATGATTGGTAGAATTGTTTATCGAGGAACGCTCAACTTATAATTCGGTGTGGAATTGGAAGCAGGTTTCTTTAAGGAACCTTCAGCATGAGTGATCAGGAGCAAAGGACTCCTAGTAAGAGAACTATGAAGCCTACAGCTCGAGTTAGGATGCTGACCAGGATCGGTACCCGAGGAGGCTGGGGTAGAGCACCAACTCAGGCTAGCGTGAACGGAGTAGCACCATATCCCGTTGGTGTTGGGGTAGCAACCCCAGGTGATCCGAGAACCGTCGGGATCACCCAGGCTTTAGATGCTATGAGAAAAAATGATGGGGCAATAGGCTCGAGATCAAGTTGTTGCCTTTACCGCCGCCATTGCAGCTGCCACTATTGCCACTGCCAATGCTGTTGCTGCTGCCGCACCTACCACCGCACCTGCTAAAGTTCCACTAGGGAACGTGGTCACTAGAAGACTCATTCATGAACATGTGGAATAGTTTTTGAAATTGAATCGACCAAAGTTTACTAGGGCACAAACCCGAAGTTGCTGCTCTGTGGATCCAAGAATTGGAGAAAGCCTTTGCACTATTGATGTGCACTAAGATTGAGAAGGTGGTCCTCGCAGCCTACCAGCTAGAGGGAGTTGCGAGCACTTGGTCGAGAACCAATCAAGGAGCGATATTTCTCGAAGGTGTAGCCCTGGAGTGGAATGCCTTCGTTGAGGCCTTCAATGGGAAATACTTTTCAAAAACTGTCAAAGAGATGAAGATGGCAGATTTTCAGTGCCTTCGCCAAGGCTCCATTACTGTCGATCAATATGAGGCGAAGTTCGCAGAACTGTCGCAATATGCCCTTTAATTGGTGGAGAATTTCGTGAACCGAGTTAGGAGATTCCGGGATGGACTTAGGCCAGAACTGAGAAGTCCACTGATTATGCTAAATCTGAGGAATTGCAATGACCTGTATGAGCGGGTCTAGATGATCGAGAGAGATTAAAATGAGGGAGCTGTTGTATCTGGATCATGGTTCAACTCAAGTCGAGAAGGAATCCGACATGGGAAGTGGCCCATGGTTAGAGGAAGATTTCAAGTTCCACCTAACAGGAAGGGTGGAATTGGAAAATCAGGGCCAAATCAGAATGGCCTGTGTCACTTCTGTGAAAGGCGACATGGTATAGCCCCATGTCCTAGAAGGATGGGCACCTGCTTTAAGTTTGGCCAATAGGGTCACTTAGCCAGAGATTGTCCTAGGTGACCAAGAGAACAACCACAGTTGCTGCTGCCACTGTAAAGAGGACAGATAAGAGAGTACAGACCATAGAACGCGCTGCAAGGTGGAGAAATGAGACCCCTAACTCAAGGGATAATGTATGGCATCACGAGAGGTCAGGCATAGGATGCGCCTGATGTGATCATAGGTGTGGTTTCGTTAAACAACCATCCTACTTATGTTTTATTCGACATAGGAGTAACTCATTCGTTTATTGTTGAGCAGTAGGTTAAATTGATAGGATTAAGTCCTGTATTATTAGAGTTAGTTGTTACCATATTTACACCATTGAAGGATAAGGTGTTGTTTGCATTGGGTTGTTCTGGTTGCAAGTTAGCGATTGGGGAGCGAGAGGGGAAAATAGACTTGTTAGTCCTAGCCATGTATGTCTTTGATTTGATAATTGACATGGACTGGCTCACCAAGCAACGAGCTAAAATGGACTGTTATCGCAAAGTGATTCAGTTTAACCCGTTAGAGGGTGAGAGCTTCGAGTTTGTCGGGAACCAAGAAGGACCCTCGATTTCCCCAATCTTGTCACAAGAGGCAACCCTTTTATTAGACAGGGGTTGTCAAGGTTACCTAATGACTATCGTGGATACGAAAGTTGAGGAGCTAAAGATCGAGGATATATCGGTTGCGCAAGAATTTCCAGATGTTTTCCCAAAGGAATTGTCAGGATTACCGCTAGAGCAAGAAATTGAGTTCGTGATTGAGTGAGCACCCGAGATAGAGCCAATCTCTAAGGCTCCTTATCGGATGGAGCTATCAAAACTGAAGGAACTATAGGTGTAGATGCAAGAGTTGTTGAATAAGGGATTCATACGTTCTAGTGCATCATATTGGGGAGCACCAGTTCTATTGTGGCACCTCCCCACGGCCCCCGATCTGTTAGGGTCGCCACAGTTAGCTTACCTTTCATTTGACCTTATAATATTTCACTTTGATACCATAGAATTGTAATGGGTCCATAAGTTCTGGGGGTTTATATCATTTAGATCAGTCCCGGCGCAGTTCATATAGCGGAAGCATATTACCTATTTCCTTATCCCATACTCCAACAAAATAATGTAATGCACACCCACTACACATCTTATATAAGTTAGAGCCGAACACTTTTATTTACATAACTTTGATGGACATCATGAGTCGGTACATCAAAAGGCCAAGGCTTTTCTAAGCTCGGCTATAACTAAAAGTACCTGACTCTATAGTGGTCATGTATAACGGTCCATCATTTAGTGTCGGCGGTCCAAAAAGAAGCTTCATCCTCCCTCCATCGCGCTCAGTCACACCTAACCTGGTCCGTCAGCCGGCAGCGGCAGTAGCATCCCCAGCATAACCCTGTCGCAGCAGATATGCATAGACAAGAACTCCTGAGTTACAGGGCCGGCGGGTGATCGAACGTCGTACAAAACCAAAACCCGCACATAAACAAAAACTAGCCCTCAAATCTCGGAATGATGATGCTCCGTACACTCAACCTCGACGTCAATCGGTATGCCATAGAAAGTACCAAGGGTGACTGGCGACAGAGACATAACTCCTAATCGTAAATGTTAGTCTCCAAAAGGCGTGAGTACAACCACTCAGTAGTAAAAGATCCATCAAACTACAAAATGCAACAAGCAAGACAACCAATATTTCATGCACATAATATCTATGCAACCACGCATATAAATCCATGAGGTTCATCCCATACCTTAAGAACCACATTTGCAATGCCAAAATATACCAACTCAAAATTCATAGACAACTCATGTACCATGCCACATGCACACACACGTACATGATTCATTTCCCATTTTGATATTCAAAACGATCTCATTTTTCCCGGGGACCAGTGTTTGCATCCCTCCGGGCTTTTGCATCTAATCCTGGCATCGCGAGATCTCTGACACACACCTCCGGCCATCCGGCACACACCTCCGGGCATCTAAAAAACTCCCGAGGAGCTCTGGCACACACCTCCTGGCATCCCAACACTCCCAAGGCATCGTCGTCATAGCCGTCCCACGGTATCACTAACATTATGATATATTCACATATATGCCTCACTTTGAAGATAACATTTGATTCCATATGATATGCTTAATGTCATCGCATCCATTGTATAATAACAACTCAAGACATTTTAGCTTACAAAGCAATTCATTTGTTCTTAAAATAAAACAGTTTCTCGGATAAAACAGAATACACTCCACTAATTGAAATTCTGGAAAAATTAGTAAAATATCTTAATAAATTCTGAAAAATTAACATGTTGTAAACAAGACCTATATAAAAAGCTTTCATGAAGGATGCTAAGTCAAGAAAACTTCACATGAGTCGCAATGGTCCATACAATCACAGCCATAAAACTTCAAACATCACTATTGCACAGTTTTAATAACAAATTCGGTATAACCCCTAAATGAACTCAGAAAATTTTTAAATTTTGATATGTTATAGATAGAACCTAGAGGTAAAATTTTTGTGAAGAACTTGAAGTCGTATTCATGATATATCAAAAGCTATAATCACTATAACTCTCCCTAACCCTCAGTAACAGCTTCCAGATCTAACACTTTCAAAGAAAAATCGTTTCACCGACCAATACTTGTTTTTTTCTTCTCAAATTTTAGTATGTTACTCCTCCAGATGTCATCTACAGCTTTCATCAAGAACATGAAGTCAAATTTCAACTGGACAATTGTATAAAATTCACGGAGTCGCCAAGGATCAAGCTGTTTTTCCATGAAACAATTTACTAGCTTGAAGAACTACTCCTATACTTTCGAAATTCCAACATCCAGCATCAAGATTCAAACATCTCCATAATCTACCACATTCCACTAGACTACCACAGCACAGCAAAATGTAGATCAATGGACTTCACTTGCCTTAAGTCCAATGAAATCACAGCAAGCACAACAGCGATTTGAGGACTTCGAACGCAGCTCGATCGACGGCGAAGCTAGGCGGCGTCGATGGCGGCAGCAGGCACACGCACGGTGGGGCTGGTCTCCTTCTTCTCCTCGCCGAATCACCCTCACCCCTCTCTTTTTCTCGGTCACTCCGCCCCCTTCCCCTTTCCTTTTACTTTCTTAATTGCTTGTAATCATTAGGTTTGCATTGAGATTTCCAGTGAAGCAATAGGGGTAGCGACACTTATAGAATTCCTCTCGCCACTTGTCAAACTTGATGCATGGAAGTGGCCTTATTTGGGCCGGGCCTTGGTCGACCGAATAGGGGGAAATGGTGGGCTACTTTCGGCTGTTTCGGGCCTTAAGTGTCCAGCCCACACTTGCTCCTATTTTTCCATTTTAATCCCCACTTATAATTACATAATCACAAATATTCACATGGCCATAAAATATTACAACATTAATCAAGGGAAATTTGATTCATAGGGTACACAGCCAAGTATAGAAAATTTCTTATCAATGTATCCTTTAGTACAATCCTTGATCACACATGGACATACGATACATTTCCAACAAAACAATAGTCCATTCAATGCTCGGCCCTTGCTTAATTGTAATCCATTGGTCTAATGATTATAATATAGTCTGTTAATGCTTCCATCATCTCGCCATAGGTCATAGTGTATCCAGGGTTCATTATGAAATTTTAGGATGCCACATCTATTCGTGAAGAAGAAAGATGATTTGTTGCGCTTGTGTATCGACTATCGTCAACTCAATCAGGTGACGATCAAGAACAAGTACCCACTCCCGAGGATCGATGACTTATTTGATCAATTGTAAGGAGTGACAATATTCTCAAAGATCGACTTGAGGACAAGATATCATTAGCTGAGAATCAGGAAGGAGGACATTCCAAAGTCAGCATTTTGTACTCTGTATGGTCATTACGAGTTCACTGTGATGTTATTCGGCTTAACGAATGCTCTAGGTGCTTTCATGGATCTAATGAATTGAATATTCAAGGAATATTTGGACCAGTTTGTGATCGTGTTTATCGATGATATTCTGGTGTATTTGAGGAGTGCTGAATAACATAAAAGTCATAGGAGATTAGTGCTTCAGACCTTAAGGACTCATCAACTGTATGCTAAGTTTAGCAAATGCGAGTTTTGGCTAACTCTTGTTACGTTCTTAGGTCACATGATTTCAGGTGAAGGAATCTCCGTGGACCCGTTCAAGATTGAAGTAGTTATCAACTGGCCGAGACCGACAACCGTGATAGAGATCTGAGGTTTTCTGGGTTTGGCAGGTTATTACAGACAGTTCGTAGAGGGATTTTTAGCTTTAGCGTCGCCTTTGACTAGACTCTTGAAGAAAGAAGAAAAGTTTGTGTGGACAGACAAGTGTGAGTGTAGTTTCCAAGAGTTGAAGCAAAAACTAACTACCGTACCTATGCTAACGATTCCATCTAGTCCTTGAGGGTATGAGATCTATAGTGATGCGTCGTTTAGAGGACCGGGTTGTGTGTTGATGCAATATGGTAGGGTTGTTGCATACACCTCCCACTAGTTGAGACCTCATGAACTAAACTACCCAACGCATGACTTAGAACTCGCAGCAATCATATTCGCATTGAAGATTTAGAGACATTATTTGTGTGGAGAAAGATTCCAGATCTTCACAGACTATCAGAGTCTTAAGTACCTATTCTCTCAGAAGGAGTTGAATATGAGACAACGCCGATGAATGGAACTTCTAAAAGACTACGATTGTGATATCTTATATCACCCAGGTAAGGTGTATAAGGTCGCCAACGCTTTGAGCCGAAAGTCTTCAGTTGCTCACATGTTGGTTAAGGAATGGAATCTACTCGAACGAGCTTGAGATTCAATTTTCAAATTTTAGGTAGGCCATAATTCTCATCTTATGGCCACCCTTAGAATTGAGTCGAATGTGCAGATCATGATAAAACTACTTCAGCCAATAGACTCAGATCTTCATAAAATTCTTCAGGAAGATACTGATAAGAGGAAAGTTGACTTTCATATTTCTGAGGATGGAACACTAAAGTTCCGAGGACGATTGGTTATACCTAACGATGTGAATCTTAGAGAAGATATTTTATCAAAAGCTCATCGTAGTAGTTACAGCATTCACCCTAGAAGTACAAAGATGTATCGGAATCTATGTCAACACTATTAGTGGTCTGGTATGAAGGCGGATATCGCCAAACATGTCGCCAAGTGTTTGACGTGACAGTAAGTCAAAGTTTAGCATTGTAAGCTGTGAGGACTTCTGTAACCTCTCAAGATCCCAAAGTGGAAGTAGGAGCATATCACGATGGATTTCGTGACCGGATTACCAAGGAGTTAGAGAGATAATGATTTTGTTTAGGTAGTAGTCGACAAGTTGACAAAGTCAGCTCACTTTATTATAGTGCGAAAGGACTTTAGTTTAGATAGGCATGCTGAGTTGTAGGTGCGCTAGATAGTTCGACTGCATGGAGTGACGGTTACAATAACTTCAGATAGAGACTCGAGATTCACGGCTGTTTTTTGGAAGAGCTTGCAAAGTGCTTTAGGTACGAAGATGCAGTACAGTATACATATCATCCTCAGACGGATGACCAGTCTGAGAGGACGATTCAGACCCTCAAAGACATGCTGCGAGCTTGTGTACTGGATTTCAAAAGAAGTTGGGAAGAACGGCTTCATCTCATAGAATTTACCTACAACAACAGTTATATGCAAAGCATTCAGATGGTTCTTTTTGAAGCGTTGTATGACAGAGCGTGCAAAACACTGGTGTGTTGGGATGAAGTTGGAGAAAGAAAGATCACAGGGCTAGAGTTGGTTTAGTAGTCAATGGATGCAATCGCAGTGATCAGAGACAAATTAAAGACCGCTCAAAGTCACTAGAAAAGCTACGTAGATAAGCGTCGAACGCTTTTGGAATTCCAAGTTAGTGATCACATTTTTCTGAAAGTGTCACCAATTAGGGAAACTTCGCGCTTTTGCAAGAAGGGAAAAATAAGCCCGAGGTACGTAGGTTCGTTTGAGATTCTTGAGAGAATCGGGACCTTGGCGTATCGTCTTGCGTTGCCACCGAGATTGGCGCAAGTGCACAACGTCTATCACATGTCAATGTTAAGGAAGTATAAGCCTGACCCGACCCATATGCTTAATTTTGAGGAATTGGATGTGGATGACCGAGTGTTGTACGTTGAAAGCCTGGTTCAGATGTGGATCGAAAAGAGCAAGTTCTGCGTTCAAAGACCATCCCGTTGGTCAGAGTGGTCTGACAATACCACGGCACTAAAGGAGTAACTTGGGAGAGCAAAGAGTTGATCAGACAATTGTACCCCCCACCTTTTTTCTTAAAGATTGTAATGGTATAAATTTCGAGGACGAAATTTTTATAAGAGAGGAAGAGTTGTGGCATCTTGGATTTTCAATCATGTTTTCAATTGAATAAATTGGGCATTTCATCGACGCGCCTATAGTGCTATTCTTAGAGCTAATTACTCTTGAGACAACTAGACTATCTGGGAAAGTCATTAAGAGATTTTAATGCAATAGATTTTAGGATTCGACTAGGAATCGACTACTCGACCGTGCCCATCTACGAAGATCATTACAACACAGTAAGATCGATTAAAAATCAGAGATAGGTCAGTTCAACTAAGATATGTGGTTAAATATAGGTAATTCCACTCAATTGCAAAATTCTCATCAATCGACACTAGATTGATTTTTCCATCGATTTGGTATCATTTGTTCGTAATTGAAACCTTGAGATTTGCACGACCACTGAGAGTCGCCAATGTCTTGAAGAGGTTCATAATGGCTCGAAAAAAATCGACCACGGGTCATTTGTAATAAAAATTTGTGAAAGCTATTCGGCAGGTTAGGTCACGCTAAAATCGAATTTGATTGAAATTAATCGCGAATTTGAACTCGATTTCAAAAATTGAAAGTCCTGTCATGTCACAAGTAATTTTAGGAACTTTGACTCATCTTTCGAGGAATTTTCAGTGAATTTGGGATTTTTACAGAAAATCGATTCGAACAATTCGAAAATGAATGGAAATTCATATTGGCTCATGAAAGGGATTTTTGGCCTCCGACGTAAGTTACTTGGCAAATGGAAGTTGTTTGGGCTTTTTCTTCATCCAAATTGGACCTTAATCGGAAAGGTTTGTTTAGAAAATCAGATTCCGAAAAAATGAAATAGAATTCGAAATTGAAGGAAATGACTGTTTTTGTTGCCCGAGATTTGTTGTTTGGGGGAAATTTGATGCAAGAAAGCAAGTGAGGATTAAGTACTTTAGCATGGGGATTTTTGGGGACCAAATTGGACTAAACAAGGGCAGGTAGGACCAAGAAATTTCAATTATAGGATTTTTATTTAGTTTTCTTTTTTTCTATTTCTCTTTTTCCTCCCTTTTTCTCTTTTCCTCTCTCTCTCTCTCTCTCTCTCACCCGTGCGATCCCCTTTCCCCCCACGCTGACGTCCCCTTTTCCCTCTGCCGTGTGCCATCTTCCTGCTCTCCCATTATCTTTGACTTTTAGTCATGTTTATCTTCTTTTGTTTTGCCTTGGCCGACGCACTCACCGACTCAACCTCTCTCTGTTCTCTCTCTCTATCTCTCTCGTTCATCACCCCCTCTTTTCCTCCAAGCTTCATTGCTATCTGGCAATCCATGGAGGCAGATCTCATGGAGCCAAAGTCCACGCCATTAGCTCGTCTTCCTCCTTTGTCCGTGAGAAGTTCCGTCCGTGATCGAGCTCGGTGTCCCGTGCAAAATCAGCCGTGCAAAGCAGCCCTTTGGCCAAGGAAAAACTAGTAGCCTTGTGAGCTTTGCGGGCCGATTTTCGGGCCCAATTTGTGCCTTGTTGGTGTCGCCGCTTTGGAGCTTTTCATTCCTCGTCACGTCCTCGTTGTTTTAATCCAAGCGGATCGTTAATTAGGTTAATTTAACTCACTAATCATCGCTTAGTAATTTAATGACGTTTAAGGGTTGATTAGTTTAGACTAAGCTTGGTTTAGTGGATAATTAGAACAGTTTAGTAAATTAGTTATTATCGATGCATGTTAGGTGGATAGTTTAGTGCAATTAGGGCCTAGACAAGCTCTAGAATTTATCTAGAGTGGTTCGGAAATTTTCCATACTTGTCTCGGCTTCCAATTAGGCCTTTTCGGGCCCAAGTCGCATTTTCGGTATTTATTTATTTATTTCCCTAATTAATTAATTAATTATTTATTTTTACGAAAATTAAATCAGAATAGTCAAATGACCAGAATTTTATACTGATTGTAGTGGCACGATGTGTTTATTTAATTGAGTTATAA
Source organism: Eucalyptus caleyi (assembly GCA_014182885.2). NCBI lineage: Eukaryota > Viridiplantae > Streptophyta > Magnoliopsida > Myrtales > Myrtaceae > Eucalyptus > Eucalyptus caleyi. Next base: position 43,984,144 of record CM024468.2, read on the forward strand.
TTTGTGCTAATTGTGCATGATTTGTATTTTCGAAATTTATTCATAAAATTATTTATTTTCAGTAATTAATTGGAAAATCATCGGGCGTCGGTTTACAACGCCAAAATATGTTTTGGATTGTGGAAAATTAGTGGGAATTTCAAAGTTGAAAATATTATATTTTTGGCTAAAGCCGACCGTGTACCCATACATGAATATTTTTATCGGGAATGATAAAAAGGTGATTTGATTAAATGATCAAATTTCATCATACCGTGAGAATATGGCTGGCATCTTTTGGCGAGCATATATAATTTTCAGCATACTATGAGAGTATGGATGGCTGCTTTTGGTGAGCATATGTAATTTTTAGCATACTATGAAAGTATGGCCGACAGCTTCTAGTGAGCATATATAATATATTATATCAGTATTTGAGGCAGCTTCTAGCGAGCATATATATAGTATATTATCGGCTTAGAGTACGTTGTTCGCAAGGTAGTCGGACTTTATAGATAGTATGATTGAGATGACTGGGGAATGGTCTTATTGATATGTAATCGACTGAGTCGATTGATCGATGAATCGATTTGTCTTGATGTGTTGAAATGATTGGTTGAAAATGTCAATTGTACTGAATTGCAGGGAGGAACTAAGGCCAAGGTAAGCCCTCTAACTCATGATTGTGCTTAGGCAGCCCTTTAGGCATATTTTCTTCCTAGTCGGGTCTTAGCGGGTTGAACTTATTGAGACATCGTCTCACCCCGTTGTGGGATACCATTGTCAGGTCCCTAGTTGACGGTAGTGGAGGACCTAAAGCTTGAGGTTTAGAAGGTGAAGCTCGATGAATCGGCGAGCGTGTCCGACTAGATAGTCCTAGGACATTTCTCTTTTGTTAAAAGCCGACCTCCTTTATGTAGGCTTATGTGTATAAACTTGTGTGTTTACAAAAAGGTCTTTGAGAAAAATTGGTCATACTTTCCTATCCCATCTTGTTGTTGTTTGGGGATTATTATTCGCTTCCTAATGCATATTAAAATGAATGGGTCGGCGATGCATCCTGGGACATCGCTATTACATCGACCAAGCAAGGATGGGCACGTGCTCGGAGGATCGGGACGTGACAATGAGACTCACCATGGTTTAGCATACCCGCTATGGAAAATTCCTAATGGATGAAGTGACACCATCCTTAGGGAAGAGAATACTAGAGGGAGGGCTTTCATGGTATGGATACCATTAAATCTAATATCTACACTCGACCTCCTTTCTCAAGGTGGGTCGCTCGTGTAGGTTTGGATTGTGACACCCTGATATCATGTGGGGTACGAGTTTAGGAGAACTCATGACCGTGTATGAGGGAACTCATAAGAGGTTCAATTAAAAAGACAAGGTGAATTTGGAACACGAACCGTAAGGGAACTCTCATCGTCAAGTATCCCCACTTTCGAGATGAATGCTATAACTATTACGATGAGCTTCTGATAAATATACTCTCTAAGTTTCGCATCGTTAAGTACAACCGAACGTCCTTAGAACTTCAGTGTTCCGTCATCAGAAACCTTAAAGTCAACTTTCCTCTCTTCAATATCCTCTTGTAAAATTTTTTGAACATCTAGGACTGTCGGTTGAAGTAGCTTGATCTTGATTTGTACATTTTGCTCAATTCTGAGGGTGGCCATAAGATGGAAAAGGTGGCCTACCTCAAATTTGAACATCGAATCTCGAGCTTGCTCGATTAGATTCCACTCCTTAACCAACATGTGAGCAACTGAAGACTTTCAGCCCAAAGCGTCGGCGACATTGTTCGCCTTTCCTGGGTGATATAAAATATCACAATCATAGCCTTTTAAAAGTTCCATCCATCGGCGCTGTCTCATACTTTTTGAGAGAATAGGTACTTGAGACTCTGACGGTCCATGAAGATCTGAAATTTTTCCCCACATTAGTAACGTCTCCAAATATTCAACGCAAATATGATAGCTACAAGTTCTAAGTCAAGCGTTGGGTAGTTCAATTCATGAGGTCTCAACTGGCGGGAGGCGTATGCAACAACCTTACCATATTGCATCAACACGCAACCCAGTCCTCTGAATGACGCATCACTATAGATCCCGTACCCTCCAGGACCAGATGGAATAGTCAGTATAGGTGCAGTAGTCAGCCTTTGCTTCAGTTCTTGGAAACTACACTCACACTTGTCTAACCAGACAAATTTCTCGTCTTTCTTTAGGAGTCTTGTCAATGGCGACACCAAAGTTGAAAATGCTTCCACAAACCATCTATAGTAGTCTGCCTAACCTAGAAAACTTCGGATCTCTATTACTGTAGTCGGTCTCGGCTAGTTAATCACAGCTTCAATCTTGCTCGGGTCCACGGAGATTCATTCGCCTAAAATAAAGTGGCCTAAAAATGCCACACGAGTCAGCCAAAACTTGCATTTGCTAAACTTAGCATACAACTGATGAATCATTAAAGTTTGGAGCACTAATCTCAAAAAGTCCTCATGCTCCTCAGCACTCCTTGAATACACCAGAATATCATCAATGAACACGATCACAAATTGATCTAGGTATTCCTTGAATACTCGGCTAATCAAATCCATGAAAGTAGTTGGAGCATTCGTCAACACGAACGGCATCATAGTGAACTCGTAATAACCATACCAAGTACAAAATGCTAACTTTGGAATGTCTTCTTTCCTGATCCTCAGCTAGTGATATCCTGTCCTCAAGTCGATTTTTGAAAATAAATCGACGCTCCTTGTAACTGATCTAACATGTCATCGATCATCGGGAATGGATACTTGTTCTTGATCGTTACTTGATTGAGTTGGCGATAGTCGATGCACAAGCGCAACGATTTTTCTTCTCGACAAATAAAACTGGTGCTTCCTAGGGTGATGCACTGAGACGTATGAATCCCTCATCCAACAACTCTTGCATCTGCACATTTAGTTCCTTCAACTCTGACAGCGCCATCCAATAAGGAGCCTTAAAGATTGGCTCTATCTCGGGTGCTAGCTCAATCACAAACTCGATTTCTCTCTCTAACGGCAATCCTGGCAATTCCTTCAGAAAAACATTGGGAAATTCCTGCACAACCAAAATATATTCAATCTTTAGCGTTTCAACTATCGTATCCACGAAAATCGCCAGGTAACCTTGACAACCCTCGTCTAACAAATGGATTGCCTCTTGCGACGAGATTAGGGAAATTGAGGGTCCTCCTCGATTCCCGACAAACTCGAAGCTCTCACCCTTCAACGGGTTAAATTGAATCGACTTGCGATAGCAGTCCATTTTAGCTCGATGCTTGGTGAGCTAGTCCATGCCAATTATCAAATCAAAGTCATACATGGCTAGGACTAATAGATCTATTTTCCCGTTTTGCTCACCAATCGCTAACTTGCAACTAGAACAACCCAAGGCCGCTAACACTTTATCCTTCAATGGTGTAGATATGCTAACGACAGATTCTAGCAATTCAGGATTCAATCCTATCAACTTAACATACTGTTCGGCAATAAAGGAATGAGTTGCTCCTAGATCGAATAAAGCATAAGTAGGATGGTTGTTCAGCAAAACCATACCTATGATCACGTTAGGCGTAGCCTCTGCCAAACCTTGAGTGATGGCATACATCATGTCTTGAACTAGGGGTCTAAGCTGTCCTCCTTGCAATGTATTCTGCAATACAACCCCTCTGATTTGACCCAATGGTGGCACTGACGACAACTGTTGATGTCTCCCTTTTCTCCGAGAACAGTTCCTGGCTATATGATCTTGCTGGCCACATTCAAAATAAGCGCCCGTCCTTCGGGGACACTGGTTCGCACCATGTCACCTTCCACAAGCGCAACACAACTTGATCTAGTTTGATCCAGACTTATCAACTCCACCCTTCCTGTCAAGCGGTATTTGAAATCCACCTTTAGTCATGGGCTTCTTTCCCTGATGGATTCCTTCTCTCTATGAAATAAAACCTCGACCTAGACGAGGCAGCTTGTTGGTTCAATCCTCTTTTTATCATATGAGCCTGACGGTAGACTTCTCGATAATTAGTCAGATCCAACAGTAGCAAAGGTTGCTTTAGTTCAGAATGAAGACTATTTCTAAATCTTCGGGCTTTTTCTTCTGGGTCTTCGACCAACCTCAGAGCATACTGAGAGAGCTCCGCAAACTTGACCTCATACTGGTCAACAGACATACTCCCTTGGCAGAGACACTGTAACTCCTCCATCTTTTGTTCTCGAGCAGTACCCGAAAAATACTGATCGTTAAATGCTTTGAGGAAGGCATCCCACACCGGGACCACACCTTCCAGAATACTATATCCTTGGCGGCTTTCTACCAAATGTTCGCATTGCCTTGAAGTTGGTACACAGCCAATACCACCTTCTCCTCTTCGTTGCACATCAGAAGTGCAAACGCTTTCTCAAGATCCTAGATCCAGAGTGACGCGACTTTAGGGTCTCCTTCACTAATGAACCTCGGCGGGTTCAGCTTTAAGAACTGTTCCACTAACTTGTGAATCGGCCTTCCAACAGCCACATTTCCAAGTGAAAATTCAGCATATGGCTCAATCTTTTTACTGAAACCTACGTTCCAAATCCACACTAGATTAGAAGCTAAGCGATCCACATACAACAAACAACTCTACCAATCAACTACCACTAACATGCACTACTCATGAATTTAAAAGCCAATTCTACTTACTATCCCATATCTATCGCACCTTATCACTTTAATCTCTAATGACCACGCTCTGATACCACTAAACCGGGATGTCACATCCTGATCCTCCAAACCCGTGCCCATCCCTGCTTGGTCGATATAATAGTGATGTCCCAGGACACATCGCCGTGTGGGGGAGAATCGGTGGCTTCATTAGGGACGTCATGGACGAAGAAAAAATGAAAACAAAAACAGAAACCAAGTGAGAAGGGATCTGCTTGAGTGAAGAAAGAGACACGGACGTGCGCGGTAGATAAAGGTTGAAGGAGAGGCAGTTGTCAAAGTTTGCAAGGGAAGATTGGAAAGGAGGGCAAGTCAACAACAATTATCTCTTCCATTAAATTCTTGTCCCCCCCCCCCTTCTAATACTTTCTTGCATTATAATTCCATAATAATCAAATTTGAATGCAAATGTTGCGCCCCCCCCCCAAACCTAGGGTCCAAATTTCACGAAATTAGCTTCAATATCATCGCAATTCTCTCCAATTTGACGTCCGATTTGATGAAGAGGAAGGCGCATAAAATTTCTACAAGTCCCCAATACCCAAAAGCTCAGCTTGGAAGCCCAGATTTCCTTCAATTTGGCCTATCCGATTTTCCGTTAATTTTCCACAACGTCTGAAACGATTTTCCATAAAAATCACGAAATCTCCGAAAATTCTTCGGAGGATGAGTGACGTTCCTAAAATAAGTCGTGACACGACAAAACTTTCAATTTCTGAAATCAAGTTCAAATTCGTGGTTAATTTCAATCCGACACGCTTTTAGCGTAACCTAGTCTACCGGGTGACTTTTAGGAATTTTTGGTGCAATTGACCAGTGATCAATTTTTCTCGAGTTACAATGTACATCTTCGACTCATTGGTGACTCTCGGTTGTTGTGAAAATCTCGAGATTTCAATTATAGACACCAAGTATAGAAATGACAGAAAAATTAATCTAGTGCCGTTCGACGAGAATTTGCAATTAGGTGGAATCATCCACGCACTAATCACATATCTCCATCGAATCAACTTGTCTCTAGTCTCTGATTGATTTTTGAAGGTGTCGTAATGACCCTTGCAGATTAGCATGATCGAGCAGTCGATTTTCTGGTCAAATTCTCAAGTCCATTGCATTTAGATTCCTTAATTGCTTCCCTAGATAGTCTAGTTATCTCATGAGTAATCAGCTTAGAGAATAGCACTATCGGTGCGTTGATAAAAGGCCTGATTTATTTAATCGAAAATGAAATCTAAAAATTTAGGTTGTCATAATGGGTGTTCTGCACGCTCGGCCATACAGTGCTTCAAATGGAGCCATCTGGATGTTCTACTGATAACTATTGTTGTAGGCAAATTGCACGAGATGAAATTGTTCCTCCCAACTTCCTTTAAAGTCTAGTATGCAAGCTTTAAGCATATCTTCAAGGGTATGAATTATCCTCTCAGACTGACAATCCGTCTGAGGATGATATGCCGTACCATACTGGAGCTTCATACCTAAAGCTCCCTACAAGCTTTTCCAAAAAGCGACAGTAAATCTCAAGTCTCGATATGAGGTTATAGTAACCGGCACTCCATGCAATTGAACTATCTGATGCATGTACAACTCAGCATGCCTATCCAAGTCAAGATCCTTTCACGTTGTGATAAAGTGAGTTGACTTTGTCAACTTGTTGACTATTACCCAAATACAATCATTACCTCTTTAACTATTTAGTAACTCGGTCATGAAGTCCAACATGATATGCTCCCGTTTCCACTCTGGGATCTCAAGAGGTTGCAAAAGTCCTCTTAGCTTGCAATGTTGAGCTTTGACCTGCTAACACGTCAAACACTTGGCGACATGTCTGGCGATATCCGCATTCATACCAGACCACCAATAATGTTGATCCAAATTCTGATACATCTTGGTACTTCCGGGATGAATGTTGTAACTACAACGATGAGCTTCTGATAAAATATCCTCTTTAAGTTTCGCATCGTTAGGTACAACTAAACATCCTCAGAACTTCAGTGTTCCAGCACCAGAAACCTAAAGATCAACTTTCCTCTCTTCAATATCCTCTTGTAAAATTTTCTGAACATCTAGTCGACTAAAGCAGCTTGATCCTGATTTGAACATTCGGCTCAATTCTAAGGGTGGCCATAAGATGAGAAAGGTGGCCTACCTCAAATTTGAACATTGAATCTCAAGCTTGCTCGATTAGATTCCACTCCTTAACCAACAAGTGAGCAACTAAAGACTTTCGTCTCAAAGCGTCAGCGACCTTGTTCACCTTTCCTAGGTGATATAAAATATCACAATCATAGTCTTTTAAAAGTTCCATCCATCGGCATTGTCTCATATTCAACTCCTTATGAGAGAATAGGTACTCGAGACTCTAATGGTCTGTGAAGATCTGAAATTTTTCCCCACACAAGTAATATCTCCAAATCTTCAACGAAAATACGATAACTGCGAGGTCTAAGTCATGCATTGGGTAGTTCAGTTCATGTGGTCTCAACTGGCGGGAAGAGTATGCAACAACCTTACCATATTGCATCAACACGCAACCCAGTCCTCTGAACGACGCATCACTATAGATCTCGTACCCTCCAAGACCAGATGGAATCGTCAGCACAAGTGCGGTAATTAGCTTTTGCTTTAACTCTTGGAAACTATACTAACACTTATCTAACTAGACAAATTTCTCATCTTTCTTCAGGAGTCTTGTCAATGGCGATGCTAAAGTTCAAAATCCTTCCACAAACCATCTGTAGTAGCATGCCAAACCTAGAAAAATTTGAATCTCTATTACTGTAGTCTGTCTCAGCCAGTTGATCACGGCTTCAATCTTGCTCGGGTCCACGGAGATTCCTTCACCTGAAATCACGTGGCCTAAAAATGCCACACGAGTCAGCTAAAACTCACATTTGCTAAACTTAGCATATAGTTGATGAATCCTTAAAGTTTGGAGCACTCATCTCAAATGATCTTCATGCTTGTCAGCACTCCTTGAATACACCAGAATATCATCAATGGACACAATCATAAACTGATCTAGGTATTCCTTGAATACTCGGTTCATCAAATCTATGAAAGTAGCTGGAGCATTCATCAACCCGAACAACATCATAGTGAACTCGTTATGACCATATCCAGTACAAAATGCTGACTTTGGCATGTCTTCTTTCCTGATCCTTAGCTGATGATATCCTGTCCTCAAGTTGATTTTCGAAAATATCGATGCTCTTTGTAACTGATCAAACAAGTCATCGATCCTCAGCAATGGATACTTGTTCTTGATCGTTACTTGATTGAGTTGGCGATAGTCATTGCATAAATGCAACGAACCATCCTCTTCTTGACAAATAGAATTGGTGCTCCCCAAGGTGATGCACTAGGACGTATGAATCCCTTATCCAATAACTCCTGCATCTGCACCTTCAGTTTCTTCAACTCTGACAGCACCATCTGGTAAGGAGCCTTAGAGATTGGCTCTGTCCTGGGTGCTAACTCAATCACAAACTCGATTTCTCTCTCTAGTGGCAACCCTAGCAATTCCTTCAAAAAAACATCGGGCAATTCTTACAAAACGGAAATATCTTTAATCTTTAGCTCCTCAACTATCATATCCACGACAATCGCCAGGTAACCTTGTCAACCCCCGTCTAACAAACGGGTTGCCTCTTGTGACGAGATTAGGGAAATCAAGGGTCCTCCTCGATTCCCAACAAACTCGAAGCTCTCACCCCTTAACGGGTTAAACTGAATCAACTTACGATAGCAATCCATTTTAGCTCGTTACTTGGTGAGCCAGTCCATGCCAATTATCAAATGAAAGTCATACATGGCTAGGACTAACATATCTATTTTCCCTTCTCGCTCACCAATCGCTAACTTCCAACCATAACAACCCAAGGCAGCTAACACCTTATCCTTCAATGGTGTAAATATGCTAACAACAGATTTCGGCCATTCAGGATTCAATCCTATCAACTTAACATATTGTTCGGTAATAAAGAAATGAGTTACTTCTTGATCGAATAAAGCATAAACTGGATGGTTGTTCAACGAAACCATACCTGTGATCACGTCAGGCGCAGCCTCTGCTTGACCTTGAGTGATGGCATACACCATGCCTTGAACTGGGGTCTAAGCTGTCCTCCTTGCAGTGCATTCTACGGCACAACCCCTCTGATTTGACCTAATGGTGGCGGTGGCGGCAACTGTTGAGGTCTCCCTTTTCTCTAGGGACAATTCCTGGCTATGTGACCCTTCCACAAGTGCGACATAACTCGATCCGGTTTGATCCAGACTTAGCAACTCCACCCTTCCTGTTGGGCGGTATCTGAAATCTATCTCCAGTCATGGGCTTCTTTTCCTAATGGATTCCTTCTCTGTATGAACTAAACCTCAACCCATACGAGGTAATTTGCTCGTTCAATCCTCTTTCGATCATCTGAGCTCAACGGTAGACTTCTCAATAATTAGTCAAATCCAACGGTAGCAAAGGTTGCTTTAGTTTAGAATGAAGACCATTTCTAAATGTTCGGGCTTTTTCTTCTGGGTCTTCAACCAACCTCGGAGCATATTGAAAGAGCTTCGCAAACTTGACCCCATACTGGTCAATAGTCATACTCCCTTGGCCGAGACGCTGAAACTTCTGATCGTTAAATGCTCTGAGGAAGGCATCCCACACCGGGACAACACCTTCTAGGAATACTGTATCATTGGCGGCTCTCCACCAAATGTTCACATTGCCTTGAAGTTTTTACACAGCCAATACCACCTTCTCCTATTCGTTGCACATCAGAAGTGCAAACACTTTCTCGAGATCTGGATCCAGAGTGACGCGACTTCAGGGTCTCCTTCACTAATGAACCTTGGTGGGTTCAGCTTCAAGAACTGTTCCACTAACTTGTGAATTGGCCTTCTAACAGCCACATTTCTGGGTGAAACTTCAGCGGGGGCAACGACAGGTGCAGCAACAGGTGTGGTGGCCTTAGCGGTGGCGGCAACAGTAGCAGTAGCGGCGACTTGAGCGGCGGATGCAACAGCGGTGGCTTGATTCTAGGCTTGCTGCCCAATCAAGTCTCTCATAGCTTCCAACGACTGCATGCTCCCGTCTGTTCGGGGATCACCAGGGGTTGCTATCCCAACACCCACGGGAGGTGGTGCTACTCCATTGGTGCTAGCCTGTGCTAACGCCCTACCCTTGCCTCCCCGGGTACCGACCCTGGTCAGCATCCTACCCCGAGTCGCAGGTCTGACTAAGCTCTTGCTAGGAGTTCTCTGTTCCTGTTCGCTCATGGATCAGTCTTTTTACTGAAACCTGCCTTCCAAATCCACACTGGATTAAAAGCTAAGCGATCCACACACAACAAACAACTCTACCAATCAACTACCACTGACATGCACCGATCATGAATTTAAAAGCCAATTCTACTTACTATCCCATATCCATCGCACCTTATCACTCCAATCTCTGACGACCACACTCTGATACCACTAAACTGAGATGTCACGTCTCGATCCTCCGAGCCCATACCCATCCCTGCTTGATCGATATAATAGCGATGTCCCAGGATGCATCGTCGACCCAATCATTTTAAATACGTATAGGACAACAGATATAAATCCCCAGACAATAAAACAATAGGATAGGAAAGCAGGGCCAAACTTTTTTTTTTAAACCTTAACAACCACACTTATATATATACACACACCAAACCATGTCATTTATCATACAAGCTGGTCCAAGTATATAAACATATATATAAAGGTTGGTTCTCAAACGGGGGGGTCTAGCAACCACGGCTACTCATCATCACCCTCTTCAAACTCCTCTTGCTCCACATCCTCGTCCTCATTGGAGTCTTCTGCTGAGTACACTAAAGAGTCTAACTCTTCAAGCTTTGGGTCCTTCGCATCCTCCATCGAACATCCTTAGGGTCTGCTGTACCCTTTTTAAAAGCAGCCTCCAAAATTCGTAAAGGTACCTCACTTTCCGGTACAGGGCCCACCCTCTAGCCATTATGATAATGGTGATACCAGGATCGGTATCGATGGGGCACCTTATGGGGTAAGCCCGAATCGACCCAGACGATGGATTTCACCAGCACATACTCAAGGCTCTCAGGGTGTCCATGTATCGGAATGTGGTAACTCGTTTCGGTGAATTTCTTAAGTTGTCCAAATTGATCTTGCGAGGCTGCCATCTACGGGCCTGAAATGTTGTCCCGCAATGGGGTGAGATGACGTCTCAGTGAGTTTTACTTCTTAAGACTCGATTAGGAAGAAAATATGCCCTCAGGGCTGCCTAAGCACAAATAGGCGTCAGAAGACTTACCTTGGCCTCAGTTCCTTCTTGCAAGTCAGTTCAATTCACAATTACTGACAATCACATCATCCAATCAAACAGATTGAACTATCAATCAATCGATTTAGTCGATTACATGTCAACAAGACTACTCCCCGGTCATCTCAATTGTTCAATCCCAAATCTTACTCACGGCTCAATGAGCATAGTTTATCAAATTCTTGGCTATAAAACACAGTCTAAAGGACACAACCTAGGTAAGGTGGTAATCACGGCAAATGGGCACAACCTTTATTAGGTGGCAGATCATGGCCCAATTGGGCACAACCTTTATCAGATGGTAAATTATGGCCCGATTGGGCACAACTGATTCCAAATTTGGTGGCGAATCTCGGCCCAACTGGCACAGCCATACTTCGGCGGCTTTCTGGGTTCAACTCACAATCTCACACGGTTATTTTCCACTCAAATACCCGCATTATCCAATTTTGGGATATTTCCCCACATTTACCAATCACACTTAATTTTCACAATCCGATACTCAAATAAATAAATAGATAGCACCACAACAATCAGCACGAAATTCCAAAGTAACCAACTATCCCGGTCTAATTTTTGGAATATAATTAATTAATTAATTAATTAATTACGAAAATTATTAAATAATTGCAATAAATAGCATAAATGCAAACTTAGGCCCAATAAAGCCTAATTGGAAGTCGAGACTAGCCTGAAAAATTTCCGAACGACTCTAGTTAAATACTAGAGCTTGTCTAGGCTCTAATTGCACTAAACTATCCACCTAACATGCATTGACAATTGATTAAATTACTAATCTAATCTAATCTAATCTAATCTAACCACCTAATCCCTCTTAGCCTAAACTAATCAACCCATAAGCATAATTAACCTACAAAGCGAGGATTAGCGGGTTAAACTCACTTGTTTCATGATCGGATCATTTCAAATCAACGAGAACGCCACAGGGGACGGAAAACTCCAAAGCGGGCCTAGCTTTTACGGTTCGGTACAACCTCAAAATGGGCACAACTGCGGCTGGAAAGCCACACACTTTTCTCTCTATTCTTGGTTGCAAAAGAGGGAAAATGGGGCTGGATGGGGCGGCAAGGACCGAGATGGGCTAAGAGGCACTCGACTAAGCTGAACGGTGGCTCCAGCGACTCATACGGTCACACATGGTGGCTGGATAGCCTCTTGGATGGTGAGACAACTTCTTGGAACGGCAACCTGGGTAGAGCAACACCGCTGGATGCGGCTGAGGCACGACGAGCTAGAACGGGCAGACGGTGGTGCGCGAGGACGGCAACAACGATGGATGGCGTGCAGCAGGGACGGCTAGCTTGGACTGGTCTTCCGGCTTGTTGCTAAGGTTCGAACAATGCCAACAAGAGGGAGCAGGGGCGGTGGACGGCAGGTGAGGGAGAGAGGAAGAGATTGAGGGAACAAAGGGGGGGCCACCAAGCCTTATCTCTTCTATTTGGTCCCCTTGACCAATTCCCATCCTCTGCTGTCTTCCATGGACCAAAATCAGCCACTAAGGCTTTAATTGCAACCTTTGAAATTGTCAAAAAACCATAGGCAAGGGGGAGCTACGAATTTCCTAAGAATTTGGCTTCAATTGGACACTAACTATTTCTCAAATCGATTCAATTTGGCTCCCATAAATCCTGTTATCGAGTCCTCGATCAAATTGGTATTTTTCCTCACCAATACAACCCACATGCTTCCCAATTGCGCGATCAAAAACGGTCCCTAACTTTTTCTGGACAAAAACGGCCCTACGATGACTTTTTCCCAAAAAATCTCGGTTTGTAAAAAAATCTTCGGAGGCTGAGTCGACGTTCCTAAAATGACATTTGACATGGCAGAACTTTCAATTTATGAAATCGGATTCAAATTCGCGGTTAATTTCACTTCGGTGCGATTTTAGCGTGATCTAGGCTACTGGGTAGCTTTCAAAGCTTTTTAATGCAAATGACCTGTGGTCGATTTTCTTCGAGCCACAATGAACCCTTTTGACACATTGGCGACTCTCAGTAGTCGTGAAAATCTCGAGGTTTTAAATACAGACACAGGGTACCAAAACGATAGAAAAATAAATCTAGTGCTGATCGATGGGAATTTTGCAATTTAGTGGGATCACCCACGTTTAACCACGCATCTCGGTCGAACCGACCTATCTCTTATCTCTAATCGATTTTTAACTATGCCGTAATGATCTTGACAGATGAACACAATCGAGCAGTTGATTTCTAGTCGAATCCTCAAGTCTATTTGCCTTAAAATCCTTAATGGCTTCCATAGATAGTCTAGTTATCTCATGAGTGATCAGCTCTGAGAATAGCACTATAGTCACGTCGATGAAATGCCCGATTTATTCAAATGAAAGCATAATCGAAAATCCAGGATGTCACGGGCTTGGCAACTCCGCTGGGGACTGGTTACTAGTTAAAGGACTTGAAGCCGTTTAATATGGTTGTCGTGTTAACTTACGTGTCTTATTAAGGATCGTCTACATGTCAAAGTCGCGTGGAAAATGAGGTAGGTCGTTAGCCTCGTGTTAAATCGTCTTGTGGGTGGGAGTCATAAGGGGTGGTGTGTTTGTAAACCTCTTGTCGTGCAGATGATAAAAGGATGTATACATGTATGTGTATGATTGTGTTGTATTGAAGTGCAGGATGTTTAAATTTGAATGCATATTTAAGAGTTTTAACACAACACCGCATACATAACCGCAGATTAAAACCCTAATCGCACCAATTATCACCTCTAAGAGGATTTGTGAGTGGAATCCACAAATGAATGCTCGAGGTAATCCATGCTTCCATAAACCCACTCATTCCAATCAATAAAAGACCCCATATTATCATCATACTCAGACCCATTACTGAAATTTATATTACCTCTCAACTAGGTCTTTTATTCTTTTCCTTTAGTAAACTTTCATTTTTAACCGCCACTATTTCTAATTGAAATAGGTCTAAATAAGGTTGTCCTACCAACCATTCTTTCCCTTTTGTAATACTTTAGGCCTTTGAAAGCTAGGTCTACAACAGTTTTCTAGAGTAATGGCATGAGGCACTTATTTCTTTCTTTCTTAAATCGAGATATAAAATGGTCCATAGATTTATTGTTTGGCTGTTTCATGACTAACATGTCCGCCACAAACATATTAGGAATATCTATTTGCAACTAGTTATGGAACATCCTTTCCATTTACTCCCAAGAGAAAATTGAATTAACAGGTAATGCAGTGTACCATGTGAAGGCGATTATAGACAGCGATAGTGAGAACAATCATAACTACCAATGATCATTGTGTAGCATCATCACATAATGTAGTAAACTAGCTGACATTATCGAATGTTAACTGTTTATTTTCCCCTGTTAAAAGTGAGAATTTCGGAATCTTGAAGCCTCTCGGATAAAGTACCGTGTCTATCCAGTTTGGGTAGAATTTCTTGTAGACAGGTCTATAGTGTACCCCATGTTGCATCCATTTTGACATGCCACTTGGTGATGCACCAATTTATTTTGCTTAGGAGCAATTATGGTAGCGGTTGCAACATGTTGAGCAAGATTGTCTATGGTATAGCTTGCTATGCATATTATGGCAAAGATTGTGACAATTATTGTTGTAATGGCTATTGAATTTGCTGTAGAAATGGATGTGGAGTGTTCTGTGGAATCGATTGCAAAACCGTTTGCTGTAGGAGATATTGTTGCAATAGTTGTAGGGCTTGTGGAGAAAGTGGATGTATAACATTTGAGGAGTTGGTAGTGGAACTAGTCGTGCGAAAGAATGGTTGTGGTGGAATGCACTGCCTCTTAGGTAGGATTGGGAATACACTTTGGTTATTGACAGTTGTTGACACTTAATTTTTAGTCGACAAATCAAAGAGGTAAAAAATCGAGATACGAGTGTCCGATCGCAACAGAGTCTGTTCGTCGACCAAAAAGTGTCGTTTTTCATTTTCTTTTCCTTTGTATCATCGCTTTTAAGCATTTTCTTATTCATTTTAAGAAAAACCCGAAAAGTCAAATAGTTAACTTTCAGGTTGACTTTTTGGTCAACCCAATGTAAAAATTGATTTTTCGTCCAAAAGATGTCAATTAGTTTTAACTTTACTCTTCCCAAGTCAATTTTTCAAAAATCCAATAATTTGACTAAAAATCAACATTTTAAGAAAAATCAATTAAGGGATTGACTTTTGGTCGAGACCTTTGACCAAAAAATAAAAAAAAAAAAATCCACATAACACTTTATTTTAGTGTCAATGTGATTTGTACATCGAAAATTTTGCCAAATTTGATTAAGAACTTTGATTTCTAAATTTTTCAATTTTAGATTCTAAATTAATCAAAAAATAAAATTACTTATTTTAATCATAATTAGGTATAGTTCTTTTTACGACATTTGGTCTAAGGACTATTTCTAACCCACTCGTTCATTCAATTTCGGGAATTGCCATGTTGGAGGGCAAATTAGCATTTTGAAGCCTTAACTAGGAGGTCAAAATTGATTCTTTATGATCCACAAGTGGACGATTTTTTTCTACTTATTTTCTTAAGATAAGTCTAAATACGGGGCTAATTTTGAGAAATTCACATGAGAACTTCTTGATTTGAGGGATTTCATGCTCTTGAATATAAGAAAATCAAGCCATCGAGCTTCAATTGAAGAAATTTAGGTTGACCCATTCAATACTATTGTTCAATTTCATGAAAAGACCTTGATTCTTTGTTTGCCTAAGTTTTGATACTTCAATCCAAGGTCAATTTAAAATCATTGTGTATTCTTGCACATGAGTAATTAGTCGATTAGATCTATTGCCATGTTAATTGAATTTAATTTCAATTAATATATAATTTTGACTAAAGAATTGTGAAATTACTCATTTTAGCCATTAAGGCTGAATTTGATACCCATGGTTTTGGTCTGTTGTTTTCATCATAATTGTTCAATTAAGTCAACATAGAGTCCATGAATTGCATATTGAGTTTAATTGGCTAAGTTGAATCAAAATCGGACAATTTCTCCGCAAATCATACAAGTTTTCTTTTCAATTTGGTACTTGGGGGATCAAATTACATAAATCTTAAATCCACAAGGACTATAAAGTCTTGAACCAGGAAGAACCGGTTAGAATAGGTTAAGAACTGGCTAAGAACCAGTCAAACTGATGTGAATTTGTCTAATTGGTCCGATCGGCCGCCTCCAAGATAGGCCACTTTGACCCCTTGTCAATCAGCTCTAGACCTCTGATAACCAGTTCTGAACTCCTCCACATGACGATTTTGTCCTTGTACCCTTGCTTTCTCATGATTTTGCAGATTGACTCTCAAATTTCATGAATTTGCAATTTTGAGGCCCTTTAGCGAAATTCTCATTTTAAACTCAAATTTTCGCAAATCGAACCCATTCGATCCATTGTTTGACACTTCCTAATGATAATAACCCTTTAAAATTTTGATTTGGCCATTAGATTAAGATTTTGATCGTCAAATCAAACCAATGGCCGAGATCGGCTGATTTGGAGTTAGTATAAATAGGTTTTTCCTTCCAAATTTTAGGGGGAGCAAAAGACTCTCTCATTAAAACACAATTCTCTCTCTTCTCTCTAGTTTTCCTGCCCATTTCTTCCCTTGCTCTCCTTGTTGCGGGCTGCCCATTGCTGGCGATGTAGCCTCCCCACCGGTAATCTTTACAGCCACGCCACTTCCCCTGATCTTCTTTGACATCCTGCTGAGGTGATCGGATCTTCCCCCAGCTCAAGTGACCAAAGCAACTTGTCATTTGATCGAGATTTCTTCAAGGATTGAAGACCGATGATCGGATCGGTCCTCAACCCCAATCGATTCCTCCTCCTTATTTCAGTGTTCGGCGGCCATTCTTTGGTGATCAAACATGTTTTGATCTACCAGCAAACCTCTGCTCTTTGCTCTTGATTGGGTCACCTTACCACTGAACAGATAATAGATGACTAGGAAGATGAGCCTTCACCTGAAACTTTAGAGGAATGCAGGTTAACTATCATTGGTAAAATCCTCTCCAATCCATCCATTAACCTTCCTGCCTTCAAAAGCACACCGAAAAAAGCTT
Source organism: Eucalyptus caleyi (assembly GCA_014182885.2). Classification (NCBI taxonomy): domain Eukaryota; kingdom Viridiplantae; phylum Streptophyta; class Magnoliopsida; order Myrtales; family Myrtaceae; genus Eucalyptus; species Eucalyptus caleyi. The sequence goes on from CM024468.2 coordinate 44,001,269, forward strand.
GGCGTAATGAAATGGTTGATATTTCACAGCGTGAGGCAGATCTTTATGTAGCCAAATTTCAATCTCAAGCAGTCAAACAGCGAATTCTTGAAGGGGGTCCCTGGCTCTTCTCGAGCCATCTAGTTATATTTAAACCATGGATTCCAAACACACCTTTACATTGTTACGACTTTTCTACTTGTGCCTTTTAGGTACAGGTTGTCGGCTTGCCGTTAGAATGGTGTTCTGAACCTATGTTAATAAGGGCAGTTCAACTCTTAGGTCGTGTAATAGAAGTAAAGGTCGACTCGATGGATGGAGGTTCGTCCCGAGCTGGTCGAGTAAGAGTTGAAGTAAACTTACATGAGCCTCTTCAAACGGGAAAGCTGATCAGGATTGCAGGTAAACCTTTTTGGCTGGATTTCCGATACGAACGACTACCGCACTTCTGTTATTCTTGTGGCAAGCTTGGCCACTATGCAATGTATTGTAAGGACATTCCCTATAATGAGGCCAAACATGAGGGTCGAGAGAAGATGGCATATGGTCACTGGCTTCGTGCGGAAGTTAAAGAAAATGGCCCATATTGGTGCATCTTTTATGCACCACCAGACAGTTCTGACCAAACAGAAGACAACGTACCTGAAACTCTGCCATCATAGATTGCCACCGTTCCTTTGCTGCCCCCACCACCAATGATTCCAGCAATTAATACATCCAGTTTAGCTCATAGATCCAGGAAATCAGCCGAAGTCTCTCACCAGCATCTCTATCAGCACTCGGGCCTGGCACCTACAGATGTATCTGACCAGCACCTTTCTATGCAGCAGCACTTGGTCACGCACACTCCCCCTCTCCATACAGCACTCATATCTACAGACAAAAAGTTGAAAGCAATTCTAACTGAACCTATGGATATCCAGCTCACAAAGAAAGTGAAATCTATCCGTTCCACACCTGCATTCAGTTCGACTAAGAAACAATGAAGATACAACCCATATGAAGTAAAAAGCTTGACCATTGCGGAACCTGATGACTCCAATTTAATGGAAACTCCTATCGTTACATCTGATGAAGCCGGAATTAGGGCTTTGGTGACTGGCCCCAAACAGCCACCCACATACAAATGAAGCTGATATGTTGGAACTGTCAGGGTTTGGGCAATCCCCTGATAGTCCATGAACTAAAGGCCATGACGGCCAAAGAAAAGCCCGATGTGGTATTCTTAATGGAAACGAAACAACCTGAAGTAAGGCTCCGTCATATTTAGCGTGACTTAAAGTTTTATCACTCTTATATTCTGAATCCAGCTGGTTTTGCAGGTGGACTCGCTCTGTTTTGGAATGATCTACTTTATTTAGATGTACTTCGCTCCACCCCACACATGCTTCATACTAGTTGTAGAGAAGGGAAGGAAGGCAGACTACTTAGTATCACTTGTATTCATGCACCAACTAATTACCAGCAGCGTCTTCTTCTGTGCGATGACCTTCGTCATATACATGCTACTAATGAACTACCTTGGATATGTGCTAGAGATTTCAACGAGATTCTTTATCCATGGGAAAAGATGGGGAAACGGCCTGCTAATCAGCCTCGGATGATGTCTTTTCGAGCTATCCTTGATGATTGTGCTTTACTGAGTTAGAGAGTCATGGATGTAAGTATACTTGGATGAATAACAGGCAAGAGGAGGAGCTTGTTAAGGAGAAATTGGATCAAATAGTTTGCACTATGGAATGGAGATTCTTGTTTCCGGGGGCAGAGGTGTATGCTTTTCCTACAATTGGGTCTGACCACAGCCCTATATTAATTTAGACTTCAGCATGTCAACCTCGAACCAAAAAACCTTTTATGTTTGAGAGCTATTGGAATGAAGATCAAGAATGTCATGAAGTTATTTCTCGAGCTTGGAACAGCACTAATCAAACAGATCATAGTTTTTTCTCAAAAGTGAGAAGGGTTACAACAGCTCTGAAGGTATGGAGTTGGGCAAAATTCTCTAATGGGCATCAAAATGTGCTTCTCTTACAAGACCAATTACAGCATCTGGTGAATCAGCCTCATTACAAGTATGATATGGCAGAGGCATCAAAATTAAAAGAGGAAATATGTCGAAGTTGGAGACAAGAAGAGCATTATTGGGCCTTACGATCTAGAATTCTATGGGTGAAGTGCGGTGACAAAAACACTCGTTTTTTCCATGCATTTACAATCCAACGAAGGCAGCGTAATAGAATTACTACGTTGCCAAATGATGATAACCAGTGGATCCATGATATACCTACTCTTCAATTGATGACTACCAATTTATTCTCATACTTGTATACAACTGCTGGTGGTAGACACTATGAACCTTTATTGGATAATTGTAACTAGGTGGTAACCTGTGACATGAATGACCAGCTGATTGCCGCACTTACGATGGAGGTTAGGCAAGCAACTTTTCATATGGGAACGTCAAAAGCCCTTGGCCCTGATGGATTGAATGGTTTCTTTTATCATCAGCATTGGGAAGTTGTTAAAGACGATATCTTCCTTCTAGTGAACAATTTTCCACTGTCAGAGGTAATGCCTGTGGGTTTAAACCAGACTACTATAACGCTGATCCCTAAGACAACTCAACCCGAGAAGCTCGAGCAGTACCATCCCATCAGTCTTTGCAACTTTGCTTACAAAATCATTTCAAAGGTACTTGCCAACCGTCTCAAACCTTGGCTGAATGTCCTGATTTCAAATGAATAGTCAGCTTTTGTGAAGGGTAGACAAATTCAGGATAACATTCTCATTGTGCAAGAAGTTCTCCATCATTTTAGATCAAGAAAGAGGACTTCTAGATTTAATGCAATCCTAAAGACTGACATGACAAAGGCATATGATAGAGTTGAGTGGGATTTCCTTGATGATTATCTCCATAAACTAGGTTTTCATCCAAGATGGGTTAACTGGATGATGCAGTGTATAACCACGGTCACGTTCAGTGTGAAGTTTAACGGGGAGCTCTTACCTTATTTTAACCCATCCCGTGGTCTACGCCAAGGTGATCCCTTATTGCCATACCTTTTTATCCTGTTGGCCAATGTTTTATCAACCCTTATTACTCAACCTGTTAGTATAGGACACATGCGAGGTATTCGGTTAAATAGATGGTGTCCTAAATTATCCCACCTCTTTTTCGCAGATGATGCAATCTTTTTCCTATCTGGTAGCATTCAAGAGAGTCAGAACCTAGCAAATATTTTGAATCTCTATTGTTTGGCTACTGGACAGCTTGTTAACAGGAATAAATCAGGTATGATTTTCAGTAAAAATTGCCCCTAGCTCTTCAAGAGAATATGGCTCGGGAACTTAGGACACCTATCCTACAAGGCTGTGGAAAATACTTAGGCATACCTTCTGACTGGGGCCGTTCTAAAAGGGAGATGTGTTCCTAGATACTTGCAAGAGTTACTGCTAAATTAGAGGGATGGAAAGAGAAATTTATCTCTAAAGGGGGTAAGGAGATTCTTATCAAATCTGTTGTTCAGTCCATTCCTCATTATGCTATGTCTATATTCAAGTTGCCTCTTTCTATTTGCAAAACTATTGAATCACGAATTGCTAGATTTTGGTGGAGAAATGATCAGAATAGAGTCGGTATCCACTAGTTAAAATGGGAAATTCTGAAAAACAGGAAAGAAAATGGAGGAATGGGTTTTCATGACCTAATTGCATTTAATAGAGCCATGCTCGGAAAACAAGCTTGCCGTTTGTTACAGCAGCCTCAAGCTTTATGGAGTCGGTTATTTAAAGGCTTATATTTTCACTCGACGGATTTCATGTGTGTTGCTAGGGGATCTCGGCCATCATGGGGATGGCAGAGCATGCTTATGGGACGGGATGCTATTCTACCAGATGTTCGTTGGTCAGTGGGAAATGGCAATAACATTAGAATCCGAGGAGATAGATGGTTACCAATGGGTGTTCTATATGGTCCAGAAGCTCGAGAAGAACCTGTTCTGGTGGCAGACCTTATCGATCCCATCCACCACAACTGGAACCAAAATATGATCCAATGTTTCTTTGAAAATCATATTACTACTGAAATTCTCTCTATACTGGTCAGACCTCTTTATTCGGCTGATAAACTTATTTGGTTAGCTACCACAGATGGACAACATACTGTACGAAGCAACTATTATGCTGTCATGCAATCGACACAATCTTATCAAAGTAATAGAGCATCAACATCAACAAATATTGCTGCAGCATTATGGAAAAGAATATGGGCCATGAAGACAGAACCGAAACTCAAGACGTTTTCTATCGTCAGCCTGCCACAACGCCCTCGCAACTAGAGCGAATCTATTCCAACGACATATCATTCCCGAACCTTTTTGCGCTCTATTTGGTCTGACCCTCAGATTAATATTCCACTGTCATCACTTACCACCAACAGCTTTGATTCTTGGCTCACAGAAAGGTTGGACTTACCTCGGCACTTACCTTATTTAGAGCTAGTTGTGAACACCCTGTGGCAGATTTGGCGGATGCGAAATGATTTTATCTTTCGCAACCAGAAGCTAATGCCTGCACTCGCCATACAGAATGCTATTACCCAACTAAAATCACAACAGATCTCCTCCCCTGCATCTCAGTTCAGATCTGCGCTTCAACCAATTGATCCAACACACCTCTGGCGACCTCCTGACTTGGGTACCCTGAAATGCAATATTGATGGAAGCTTTCAGCCGGGTAGCACCACTGGATCCATCGCCTGTCTTTACAGAGATCACAAAGGGATACTTACTGATCTGCATTCGAGATGCGTCCCTACGAACTCAGCCTTTGAAACGGAGTGTCAAGCCCTCATCTCTTCACTTCAACATCTCCTTAGCCAAGGCCTCCACAACGTCACTCTGGCAGTCGAATCTGACTGTCATCATCTTGTGGAAATCATGAAGGGTCTGCGATCGTCACCATGGGAGCTGCGATCAGTGCTTGATGAAGCGTTCTTTTTGGTTGCTCAGTTTCCTAACCTAACGATGCTCCACTGCAGAAGGGGAGCAAACCTAGCTGCTGACTGGGCTGCAAAGGCCCATCTCCATACTTCGGCCCAAAACTGGAATGTATTTCCCCCGTATATTTTGCTTGATATAGTATATGCCGATGCTTTATCTTCAGGTTATAATATCACGCTTTAATGAATACCATCAGTTTCTTCGACCAAAAAAAAACCTCTAGGAGGTTGGAGTTTAGCCAATCAATAGTTGGATCGATTCCGGCGTCCCCAAACCAGTCCAACTTGGACCGGTCCTTTTGGCTGCTTGAACAAGCGGCCAGCAATGGCTTGGTTGCCATCAAATCTAGTACAATCCAATCCCTAGGTCATCCCTGACCTGATCATGATCGGAGATAAGTGGATCGGCCATTGGATCTCTTTCAATGACCTTGATCCTTATCGAAAGGCTGAAAGACCGGTCTAATCGAACCAGTTTCGTTTTGGCATCCGATCATCTCTTCGGTGGTCCTTGGAGGTCCAATGCGATTCTTGGAGGTCCGATCAAGCTCCAGCAATAATTGATTCGTCCGATTGCCTCAAAATTGACAAAATCACGCAAAGGTTATTCTCTAAAGCTTGAATCCGATGAATCAAGGTTGGAATATCCAACTGGGGCTAGGATTTGCAATTAGACCAATGAAGTAGGTTTAGATCTAAAGATTATGTGATGTTCAATGATTTGCTGAGGTTGAAGGTTGATTGAGTATAAGTTCAAGGTTGATTGGATGATTTTTGTGCTAATCTATGACTTTTGTGCATCTGTGATGTGGTTGCTGTTTAGCCTAAAACAAGTCTCTGGATGACCTTATTTGGACTCAATGCCTTCTAAACTTAGAAAGTACGGTCCGAGACCTTCAATTTGATAGGTCACATGTCTCGAACGGGCGATGTTTGACCCTCGAAAACTACTTCTCAATCTGCTTGATTCTGCAATATCCCAGGTTCAATTTTGGTTCTATTTTGGTTCCGCCTTCTGACTTTGCTATTTTTATGTTGCTTTCTGTGGTTGAATTTTGATGAAGTTGTCTTCACGAGATCTATTCCAAATTAAACGTAGGTCAATCTGCCCTATGCCAATCTGAGATGCATTTTGGCGAAATTGAGCACATAGACAAGTTTATTTGACCTTAGGGTTTTGATGAAGATTGAAATACACATGTGTGCTCCAACGGTATATGATTTGCATGATTTCAATGCCATTGGGTATGTCAATTGCATGTTTAAATACATGTAGGTTCTGCTGCAATTAAGGTGTTTAGAAACACATAATTTTTTTGACATTTTCATCATGATTCATGTGATCATAATTGGGCTTTCATGTCTTACTGAAAAATGCTAGCCATTATGCATTCTATATGCCCAATTTTTTGTCAAATTTTTGCACATTACAAGGTGACCTAAATTAAACATATTTTGTCATGTTGAGATTAGGTTAAAGGCCTTATCATGTGCACACTTTCTCATGCTTGTTTGGGTCCCTTGGAGACCAACTCCCATGTCAACGCCTTCTTGACTATTAAAGTATGCATTGCAACCTTCATATGCATTTATTTTGACATGATTGAGCACCATTTGATATGTGAAAATTATGCCGCAATTAGGCTAGTTACACTTTAAAATCACCAAGTATGCCATTATAGTCTTAAGTCATATTACGTTGTCATTAAATCGTATGACACTTTTGCATGTTGACTTAGGGTTAGATGTTTACGCTAATCATTTGTCACATCTGATTATTGGTCATGTGTGATTTTCATGTCATTTGTGCATTGCATAGGTGATTTTATGACTTAATAATGCATATTTGCATTCTGGTTTGTTAATGACTGATGCGCACACTTTCACAAACCACAACTTTAGGGCATCGAATTGATCTCAATTGAACCCGATCCCTTCTAGGAAGTTTAAGGTATGCTTAGACCTTTCAGATGCTGCTGGTTTCATGCCATTCTCTTGTCATTAGACCCATTTTCTATTTTTTTGTAAACTAGATTAGAATTCCGACCTAGGAGTAAATTCGGAACCCCATTTTTACCCCTGTCTAGGCATATTTTTGCTATTTTTGTATCAATTTTTCAGTACGGATTCTTCAGAAAACCCTTAACAAAGTTTGTTTGTTACCCTTTTATCTTCACTGTGGTAAAATTTCATGATTTTTAGATCTCGCATGGTAGGGTAAAATCTCAGTTGCAATGACTTGATGTTATGCTGTTTTGGCAATTTCCAGATGCGACGATGTGAATTGTTAAATTTTTATAAAATCATGCTTAGCTTGTCTTAAGAAACTTTCTTCATGAAAGTTGTTTCATATCATATTATGCATGCTGTATAATTTTTTCAGAGGTAGATTATCAGTGGGTCTCAATTTTGTTAATTTGATGTGCCCTGTTTGAAATGTTCTTTGTGAGCTTTTGTCTTGATTGTAGATTTTTTAGGCTAGTTTGTGCATGGAATTAGGACATGTCATCTTCATGAAATTTATTCCAAATCCTTTGATCTTCATTATAAAAATTATTTTTATAAATGAATTGACATTTCAATCACATTTTTGCCAATCTTAATTGGATATATTTGCCTTTGCACACCGAAATGGCTTTGGTCCAAGTGATGTTTCCGATTTCGAATGCTTTAAAATCTTTCAAGTATATAGGAATTGTATCTAGATTGTTTATAGTCTATGCGTGCATGATATGTGAGCCCTAGACTGACTTAGACATTTAAGTGCACTCTATAATCAAGACATTCATTGTCATAAATTTTTTCCAAGATCTTTCCAATGTTTGATTTGACATTGAGATTATTGAAATTTGGGTCGTATTTAAAATATCTGCCATGTTTGTGAGTGTATAATATGCACACCAAATTAGCCTTGGCAATTAAAATACGTTTCATAGCCAAGATGATCATTTGTCCAAAAATCTTATTTTCCGTTCTCAAAATTTCAAACTCATATTTTGAAGCATTACATGGACCATTCATGCACGAAACCATGTCATCCATTAGAAATGTTTATGTTTGTGATTGGCGCGTGCCTATTGAATAAGTGACCCACCAACAGTTCACTCATTTGATTGAATGGTTGGGGAATAAGGCTAAAAAATCTGCATGTGTGTTTAATTCATGCAAATGCATGTGAATTTTAGATGTATGTTAGGTACAATGCTTGATACCTAGGAAAATCATGGGGATTAACCTAGAACATCCTTTAGGGACTTACAATCATTATTGACCATGTGAGAATGCAAATGGTCAATGATGGCTATAAGCCATGAAAATGAATTAGGTAGGTGTCTAAAGAGACCTATGGACAATTATAATTTAGCATACTTGATATGGTTGTACCCCAAAGAATGAAGTAATGCCATCCTTATGGGCGAAGATGTATTATCAAGAGGGCTGTTATGATCGAAATACCCTTAAATTCACCTTTATGTCCGATTTCCTACCGACCTTAAAACTGTCGATCAAGATGTGCCATGACATCGAGATAAGGTCACGACACCTTCTACTATCACGCGAGGTATGAGCTTGGGAGAGTTCGTGACCATGTGTGAGGGAATTCATAATAGGCTCGTCCCAAAAGGCAAGATGATAACGCCTTTATGGATGCAAACATGAAGAAACTCCCATGGTCAAGTACCCTTAAACCCGATCTCCTCACCACTGTGATGTCTTGATTTTATGATTCTATTTTCAATTGAATGAGTTAGACTTTTCATCGACATGCCTATAGTCTTTCTTCTAAGCTGATCACTCGCGAGATAACTAATCTATCTAGTGAAGCCGTTAAGGAATCTAAACGCGACATACTTGAGAATTCGACCAGAAATCGACTACTCGACCGTGCTAATCTGCAAGGGTCAATACGGCACCATTAAAATTAATCAAAGACCGAAGATAGGTCATTTCAACAGAGGCATGTGGTTAAAGTGTGGGTGATTCTACCTAATTGCAAAATTCTCATCGAATGGCACTAAACCGATTTTTATGTCATTTCTGTACCCTGTGCCCGTATTTGAAATCTCAAAATTTTCATGACAACCGAGAGCTACCAATGAGTTGAAGATGTATGTGGCTCGGAAATAATTGACCATGGGTCAAATGCACTAAAAATTCCTAAAAGCTACCCGGTAGGTTAGGTTACGCTAAAATCATATCCGGTTGAAATTAACCATGAAATTGAACCCAATTTCAAAAATTGAAAGTTCTATCATGTCACGATTTATTTTAGGAACATCAACTTATCCTTCGAAGATTTGTCGGCAAACCCGAATTTTTGGCAAAAAATCAAGAATTGGCATAATTGGACCGAGAAATTGAGAGGGCCATTTTTGTGTGGATTTTTGGCGTTGAAGAAGGGTCAATTGGCAAGGAAAAAAATGGAATGGATGTGGATGCCTCAGCTAGAATTTATGGGCACCAATTTGGTTGAATTGAGTTGCAATTGGATTGGAATTGAAGGGGAGATGCACAAATTCATAGCTATGGTGGTGTGCAACGTTTTGGACCCCTTTGGTGGCTTGTTTGGGAAGCCTTTGAGGGGAAATAGCTGCTGTGGATATGGCTGAATAAGGTGGGGTAGCCACTTGAGTAATTTGGATATTTCTTGAAGACTTTGAGGCCATTTGGGCCCCCTCCACATGTAGCATCCCGAAAATTCAAAGCCAAGCCATAAAGTGTGTTAAAGTTCATAATTAGGTGATAAAAATTTCCATGGCTTATGCTTTAGCCATTAGTCTTTTAATTAGATGATTTGTGCATATGATTGTGAAAATTTAAATTTGATAGATTAATAATTTATGCTTGGCCATGTACTTTATAAATTAAATTTCAATAAACAAGATGCCACAAGACTTTGGCCAAGATGAAAATTGAAATTTAAAAATATTTATAGAAGAATTCAAAAAAAAAAAAAGAGGAAAAAGGGTTAATTTTAGAATGGGCCTTAGGCCCATTGGCCTAAGCTTTAATGGGCCAAGTTAGTCGGCCCAATTAGGCCCACTAAAGGGGCTGTCGCCGAGCCCAATAGAGGCCCAAAAAGAGTGGCCGGATGGCCCAACTCCAAGGCCCATGATGCAAAATTGTAACAAGTGGCACAAAGAAGGCCATGCATTGGCCATGGTTAAGGCAAAGCAATCATTACAATCATGATGAGTTTAGGGGTATAAGAAGGAAGAGAGAGAGGGTGGCCGGCCATTTGCTCGCCCAAGGAGAGAGAGAGAGAGAGAGAGTGCGAGAGAGAGAGATCGTGCGAGAGGGAGGAGCGGCCGAGAGAGAAAGGAGGAGGGAACCGCCGTCCGTCCGCCGTGTGCCGCCGTGTTCGCCGCCCTACACCGTCGACCGACCGGTCTAGAGGCAAGTGGGAGTCCTCTAGCTTCTCTTGCATGCTTGTATGTCGTTTGCATGTTGAGCTTTTGGGTGTTTGATGAGAAAAACCGAAGCATGGATGAGTTGTGTGTGAAGGGTGTGACTGTTCTTGCTCGGATTGTGTGAGTCAGTAAATTGTTTGAGCTTGCATGTGTGTTTGGAGTCCGAGTTTGGCTTCAATATCTTCATGAAAGTTGTAGCTAACATCTTGTACTACAACATACTAAAATTTCGTGAAAAATAATGGAGATTTGAGGGGTAAAATTCTCTTCTTACAGAGACCTCAGATCTGGAGAGTCTTTACTGACCTTTTGCTGGATTCATGGTTGCATGTTGGTTTTTCTTGAGAATATCACCTTGATTTCTTCCTGAAAGTTGTAGGAGACATCTTAAACTACAACATACTCAAATTGGAAGTTAAATGAACAAGCCTAGTAAATCGACTAGATCTTGAAGACGATGATTCTGGTGATGTATTCCGAGACACCCGAGACTTAAAGGACTAAAATGAGGACTATACTCTGGTTATTTGACTTGTATCTCTTCATGAAACTTGTAAAGGACATCTTGACACATAACATATCCAAATTTCAGAGAAAACGAAAGAGAATAGGTAGGTGAAATCTTAATATTTCGGAGATGTGTACACTGGACGATGCGGTAACGGATCCAGAAGCTTCGTGAGGTTGTATAAAATAATCTAAAAAGAATTTGGCTTGGAGTTCTTCATGAGAGTTGTAAGAAAATGTCTTGGCTATAACTCCGTAAAATTTCGTAATTTTTGGAGACCGTATGGATATTTTAATTGAGTTTCTTCGGAAACTGTGTATTCTGGTTTTATCCGAATATTATGTGCTGTTTTGTGGAAATTGTGAAATTGTGTGAAATTCAATTTGGCCATGAATTTTGCATGAAATTGTCATCCTATTGGTTTGTTTAATGATTGCTTGAATTTTTATAATTTTGGGAATTTATAAATATTGAATTTAATATTTATTTATAAAATATATATAATATAAATAATAATAAAAAATAAAATGGATTATTTTATTGGCCATAAATTCCATTGAATTTATTAATAAATAATTATACATTGTCACATGTATGATGGGATATTGGTGTATGTATGACATTGAATTGTGATGCATGTGTAAATGCTATGCCAAGTATGACTTGTTTGATGTCATGCCATATGCCATATTAAATTGAGATCAAAATAATGGTAAATGTGAATAATGATAAGTGAGGAAGTGGTTGTGGTGGAGGATGAGGCCGGAATGTATAGAGATGCATTGCCGGAATTCCCTGGGAGATTCAGGATGCCCGGAACGTGGGGGTGCCGGAAGCCCTGTTGGAGGTCTTTGCCCGAAGGGAAATGCCTTGCGATGCCAGGATTAGGGTGCGTGATGCCCGGCCAGGGAGTGTAAATGCCGGAAGCCCCGTCAGAGGTTTCTGCTCGAAGGGAATGCCTCGTGATGCTAGTTGAGATGCGAGATTCCTGGAATGTGGGGGGGCCGGATGCCCGGTGGCCTGGGAGGCTGAATGCCGGGAGCCTCGGAGGTCTTTGCCCGAGGGGATGATGAAATTGATGATTTGAGAAATGGGTGATGTGGTGATCAATTGAAAAAGCAAAAAGTGGAAATTAAACCATGATATGATATGTATGATGATATGCATGATGATGATGATGATATGTGATGTGAAATAATGATGATCACCCATGATATGATATGGATGATGATATGCATGATGATGATGATGATGTGATATGTGATCACCTGATATGATATGATGATGATGATCACCATGATATGCATGATGATGATGATGATGATGATGATGATGATGATATGATGATGATGATATGATATGCATGATGATATGCATGGTGATGATAATGATGATGATATATGATATGACATGTGTAATGTGATGATGTCATGCGATGATGATGATGTGTATGATGATGACATGTATGATACGATGATGATACACATGTATGTGTTATAAATTGATATGATGATGCATGATAGTATGCGCATGGCTTCAAGGTAAGTAATGCCTGCAATGCATGTATGATTTGCCTGATGCATTGAGTTGTTATTGGATTTCCCTATCTGCTGAGTGGTTGTACTCACCCCATTTGGGGATAACATTTCAGATTAGCAGTATGCCGCTCCCTGCCGTCACGCGGGGTACATTTTACGGGATACGATCCGATGTAGAGGTCGAGTGTGCTGAGATAGACTGTCCCTCTGTTCCCAGACTGACTTTTATTCGAGTACGCTGTCTAGTGATGTACAATGTGGGCCTGGCTGGGGGCCTTGTCTTTCAGGAGTTTATATCAGTATATGTTCGTCGGGATGGAGCAATGCGAGGGATGTTGCCATCGCCACCGCCTGATGCACCGGGTTGGGTATGAGACCATGCGCGACGAGTAGGAGCTGGATCCTTTTTGGGAGTTAGTTAGCCAGCACATATGATGGGAGGTTGTTGCATGTGATATGTAGAGGGTCAAGGGTTCTTTTTGAGGTTTTAGGCTGGACATGGCTGAGTCCTAGCTTTTCCTTTTTGATTTACCTACCCAAAAGAAGTCACATCTTGAAAATATATGTAAATAAAATGTCGTGGCTTGTTTATAAAATTATGGTGATTAGTGGTGTGTATTTGTATCATGGTTGGTAGGGGGAGAGATGGTGATGTTTTAATATTGCTTCCGCTAATGAGTCGTGCTGGGACTGTTTTGTTTAAAAAAAAAATGAGTCTATGAATTACGACGCATCTTCTAAGGAGAAAGGTAATAAGGAATAACATTGGCGCTGGTGACGACCTGCGAAGTGTTCGAGGTGTCACAGCCGCCCTTTTTGGTATCAAAGCGAATGGTTATAGATGGAGTGATAAGGAGCCTCATTTGGAAATTGAGGAACATGATGACAATGCACACCATAGGATCTAAAACGAAATAATTGAATAACGGGTGATGAGTATTCACTCGTAGATCCCTAGTAGTTTATTTTGAGTTGTTTTTAGGTACCAGTAACATGTATATGTTACTTATGTAGTGATAGTAATTGCTTTGAGTGGAGGCAGTGAGTCTCAGATTATTCATGAGGCAATGCTTGGAAATTGCAGGAAAGTCATGGTGCGAGCTGGAAGTGCTCATCCATCGAGGGCTAAAGCCTCTGCTGCAAGGGCTGAACCCCGAATAGAAGATATCCTGCAGGCATTAGCCAATATTGGAAATCTGATGGAAAGGCAGGCGCAACAACAGCCCGGAGCAGAACGCCGTACTCAAGGACTAATGGAGCAGTTTCTGAAGCTGAAGCCACTTAAGTTCAATGGAATGGGAAGTCCTGAGGAGGGGGAGCAATGGATTGATGGGATGGAATGAATTTTCCGGTTGTTGGACTGCACTGATGCTGAGAAAATAGTTTTAGCAGAGTACCAGTTGGAGGGAAATGCGAAGTTTTGGTGGAGAGCTTCGAAGGACATAATCTTTCCACCAGGTACTGATGTGAGCGGGGAGGAGTTTGTTAGGGCTTTCAATAGGAAGCATTTTTCTGATTGTGCTAAGGATAGGAAGATTACTGAATTTGTTCAGCTAGAACAAAAAGGGTTGACAGTAGATCAGTTGTCTAGATATGCTCCTAGATTGATTGAGGATCATGAAGAGAAGGCTAAGAGATTCTTGAAAGGGCTGATGACTGACATTAGAAAGCAACTGGTGCCTTTGAACATAAGGGATTATAATGAGATTTATGAAAGGGCACAGTTAGTGGAGCAGGAGCTGTTGAGGGAACGGTCGGAGTTTAAGAAACCATTGAATTTTAATGATGTGAGAAAGGGGAAGAGACCTTATTCTGGTCAAGGTCAGACCTGGAATGTGAAGAAGAAGAGTAATTTTGGGAATTTTGGAGGGGCAAGGAGTGGTCCGAATATAGGGAAAGCACCCTATCGCCTGGTGTTTGTCAAAAGTGTAATGGGAGACATGGCTCAGGACCTTGTACTGGTCAATTGAAATGTTTTGGTTGTGGACAAGTGGGTCATCTTAGGAGAAATTGCCCACAAGAGAGGTTGCAAGTGAGTGTTGGCTCGGTGCGACAGGGATATCGAGTGCTGTTAGGTCAAACCCACAAGGGAATCCTCAGAGACCACCTACACAAGGAAGGGTGTATGCGATCACCCAGGAGGAAGCGGAAGCTTCCAAAAATGTTATCTCAGGTACGATTCTTATTAATGGTGAAAAGGCATATGCATTGTTTGATACGGGTGCAACGCATTCGTTTGTGTATGAAAGATATAGATGTTTGAATAAGATAGAAGTTATGCCTCTTGAGACACCTCTTTGTGTTTCCACGCCTTTAAAGGATATGGTATTGTCTACGCTGGTGTGTGGAAATTGTAAGATATCAATGGGAGGAAAGGATATGGAAATAGACTTGGTTGTAATGGCTATGTATGATTTTGACGTTATTATAGGAATGGACTGGCTTCGTAAGTATCGGGCTAGAATGGATTATTATAGAAGAGTGGTTCAATTTGTTTTACCTGATCAGTCTAGTTGTGAATTTTTAGGAGGTCAGACCTATTTTCCTGTAGCACTTATTTCGGCGGTAGAAGCATGTAAGTTACTTAACAAAGGATGTCAAGGGTACCTAGCCATAGTTAGAAATTATGCCAGGAAGGAGCCTAAACTTGAGGAAGTTCGTGTAGTTAACGAATTTCAAGATGTATTTCCTGAGGAATTGCCTGGATTGCCGCCAGAGCGGGAGATTGAATTTGAAATTGAATTAATGCCTGGAACGGGACCAATATCAAAAGCCCCGTATAGGATGGCCTTAGTTGAGTTGAAGGAGTTGAAAGTGCAACTGCCAGAATTGCTTGACAAAGGATTCATTAGACCAAGTGCTTCACCTTGGGGTGCACCGGTCTTGTTTGTGAAAAAGAAGGATGGATCGATGCGCTTGTGTATTGACTATAGGTAGTTGAACCAAGTGACTATTAAGAATAAGTATCCTTTGCCTAGAATTGATGACTTGTTTGACCAACTCCAGGGAAGTTCGGTCTTCTCTAAGATTGACTTGAGGTCGGGATACCATCAGTTAAGAATTAAGAAGGAGGACATTCCTAAGACTGCGTTCAGGACTCGTTATGGACACTACGAGTTCCTTGTTATGCCATTTGGATTGACTAACGCGCCGGCTGCATTTATGGATTTGATGAATAGAATATTTCAGCCTTATTTAGACCAGTTTGTGATTGTTTTTATTGATGATATTCTGGTATATTCAAAAGGGCCTAAAGAGCATGAGCAACATTTGAGATAGTTTTGCAGACCCTGAGAGAGCATAAGTTGTATGCTAAGTTTAGTAAGTGTGAATTCTGGTTGGACCGGATAATATTTTTAGGACATGTGGTGTCAGGAAAAAGGAATTACAATAGACCCGGCAAAAGTTGAAATGGTAGTAAATTGGCCGAGACCAACGACACCTACTGAAATACGAAATTTCTTAGGACTAGCTGGTTATTATAGGAGGTTCATTGAAGGATTTTCACGACTGGTAGGACCTTTTAACCAAATTGACCCGAAAGAATGTAAAATTTGAGTGGAATGGAGAATGTGAAAGGAGTTTCCAAGAGCTCAAAGGGAAATTGACTTCGGCTCCAATTCTGACTATACCTACTGGACCTGATGGTTTTATGGTGTATAGTGATGCATCTCACAAAGGACTAGGATGTGTGTTGATGCAGCATGGCAAGGTTGTAGCCTATGCATCCAAACAATTGAAACCCCATGAGCTGAATTACCCGACGCATGATCTAGAACTAGCAGCTATAGTGTTTGCCTTAAAGATATGGAGACACTATTTGTATGGGGAAAAGTTTGAGATTTACACGGATCATAAGAGTTTGAAGTATCTGTTCTCACAAAAGGAGTTGAACATGAGACAAAGGAGGTGGATGGAGTTATTAAATGATTATGATTGTGAGATAAAATATCATCCAGGAAAAGCGAATAGAGTAGCAGATGCTCTTAGTCGAAAGTCGGCTATGGAGATGGCTAGTTTAAGGATGGCAGAATGGGAATTGTTAGAATCTGTAGCAAATTCAGAATTTAAATTAGAAATGAATTGTCTTACTGGCATGCTTAGTGCATTAAGGATTGAGCCTGAAATTATCCAGAAAATTAAGATCTTGCAAGAGCTTGACCTAGAGATTTTGAAAGTGAAGGATGCTGTATCTTTAGGAAAAAGATCAGAATTTCAAATCTCTGATGATGGAATAGTAAGATGTCAATGACGACTTTGTGTTCCCGACAATGAAGAACTGAGAAAGGAAATTCTGTCGGAGGCACATAAGAGTAATTATAGTATCCACCCAGGTAGTACAAAGATGTACAGGAATTTGCGTCAGCAATTTTGGTGGAATGGTGTGAAGGCAGATACGGCTAAGCACGTTTCTCAATGTTTGACGTGCCAGCAAGTAAAAGCGGAACATCGTAAACCCGCAGGACTCTTGAGACCATTAGATATTCCCGAATGGAAATGGGAACATATAACGATGGACTTTGTGCAAGGATTGCCAAGGACATCAAGGAATCATGATTCAATTTGGGTTATAGTGGATCGTTTGACTAAATCGGCACATTTCTTAGCGATTCGCATGGACTACCCAATGGATAAGTATGCGGACATGTATGTAAGTCAAGTGGTATGCTTACATGGTGTTCCAGTGACTATTACTTTAGATCGAGATTCGAGGTTTACTTCAAATTTTTGGAGAAGTCTTCAAATTGCATTAGGGACTAAGCTTCAATTTAGTACTGCTTTTCATCCTCAGACAGATGGTCAATCGGAAAGAGTAATCCAGATATTGGAAGATATGTTAAGGGCTTGCGTAATTGATTTCAAAGGAAATTGGGATGAAAAATTGCATTTGGTAGAGTTTGCCTATAACAATAGCTTTCAGAAAAGTATAGGCATGGCTCCTTATGAAGCATTATATGGAAGGAGATGTAGGACTCCTGTCTGTTGGAGTGAAGTAGGTGAAAGGAAGTTGACCGGACTTGAATTGGTACAAGTTACCACTGAGGCTGTTGAAATTATCAGAGAGAGACTTAGAACAGCTCAGAGTAGACAAAAAGGCTACATAGATAGGCGTAGAAGACCTTTGGAATTTAGTGTAGGAGACCATGTATTCCTTAAGGTATCTCCAATGAAAGGAATATCTCGATTTGGGATGAAGGGTAAGTTAAGCCCTAGATTTGTTGGACCTTTTGAAGTACTCGAGAGGATAGGTGATGTAGCTTATCGTTTAGCATTACCTCCTAAGTTAGGAAATCTGCACGATGTGTTTCATGTATCGATGTTGAGGAAGTACCAGCCGGATCCTGGTCACATACTCGATCATGAAGCCATCAAGGTGGATGAGAAAATTAGGTACATTGAAGAGCCTGTGCAGATATTGGACCGAAAGGAGCAAATTCTTAGGACCAAGAAGATCCCATTGGTTAAGGTATTATGGCGACATCATGATATGGAGGAAGCCACATGGGAAAGTGAGGATCAAATGAAGGGAAAGTACCCTTATTTGTTTCAAGAAGGCGCGAGTGGTGTTTGAATTTCGAGGACGAAATTCTCTAAGGAGGGGAGAAATGTGGCATCCCAAAATTCAGAGCCAAGCCATAAGGTGTGTTAAAGTCTTTAATTAGGTGATAACAATTTCCATGGCTTATGCTTTAGCCATTAGTCTTTTAATTAGATGATTTGTGCATATGATTGTGAAAATTTAAATTTGATAGATCAATAATTTATGCTTGGCCATGTACTTTATAAATTAAATTTCAATAAACAAGATGCCCCAAGACTTTGGCCAAGATGAAAATTGAAAAAAAAATATTTATAGAAGAAATTCAAAAAAAAAAAAAAAAAGGAAAAAGGGTTAATTTTAGGAATGGGCCTTAAGCCCAAGATTGATCTAAGCTTGATGGGCCAAGTTAGTCGGCCCAATTAGGCCCACTAAAGGGGCTGTTGCCAGCCCAATAGAGGCCCAAAAGAGTGGCCGGATGGCCCAACTCCAAGGCCCATGATGCATGAAAATTGTAACAAGTGGCACAAAGAAGGCCATGCATTGGCCATGGTTAAGGCAAAGCAATCATTACTAATCATGAGAGTTTAGGGGTATAAGAAGGAAGAGAGAAGGTGGCTGGCCATTTGCTCGCCCAAGGAGAGAGAGAGAGAGAGTTGTGCGAGAGAGAGAGATCGTGCGAGAGGGAGGAGCAGCCGAGAGAGAAAGGAGGAGGGAACCACCGTCCATCCGCCGTGTGCTGCCGTGTTCGCCGCTCTACGCCGTCGACCGACCGGTCTAGAGGCAAGTGGGAGTCCTCTAGCTTCTCTTGCATGCTTGTATGTCATTTGTATGTTGAGCTTTTGGGTGTTTGATGAGAAAAACCGAAGCATGGATGAGTTGTGCGTGAAGGGTGTGACTGTTCTTGCTCGGATTGTGTGAGTCAGTAACTTGTTTGAGCTGGCATGTGTGTTTGGAGTCCTAGTTTGGCTTCGCTGTCTTCATGAAAGTTGTAGCTAACATCTTGTACTACAACATACTAAAATTTCGTGAAAATAATGGAGATTTGAGGGGTAAAAGTCTCATCTTACGGAGACCTCGGATCTGGAGAGTCTTTACTGACCTTTTTCTGGATTCATGGTTGCATGTTGGTTTGTCTTGAGAATCTCACCTCGATTTCTTCATGAAAGTTGTAGGAGACATCTTAAACTACAACATACTCAAATTTGAAGTTAAATGAACAAGTAAAGCCTAGTAAATCGATTAGATCTTGAAGACGATGATTCTGGTGATGTATTCCGAGACACCCGAGACTTAAAGGACTAAAATGAGGACTATAATATGGTTATTTGACTTGGATCTCTTCATGAAACTTGTAAAGGATATCATGACACATAACATATCCAAATTTCAGAGAAAACGAAAGAGAATAGGTAGGTGAAATCTTAATATTTCGGAGATGAGTACACTGGACGATGCGGTAACGGATCCAAAAGCTTCGTGAGGTTGTATAAAATAATCTAAACGAAAGAGTTGTAAGAAAATGTCTTGGCTATAACTCCGTAAAAGTTCGTAATTTTTGGAGACCGTATGGATATTTTAATTGAGTTTCTTCGGAAACTGTGTATTCTGGTTTTATCCGAATATTATGTGCTGTTTTGTGGAAATTGTGAAATTGTGTGAAATTCAATTTTTGCCATGAATTTTGCATGAAATTGTCATCCTATTGGTTTGTTTAATGATTGCTTGAATTTTTATAATTTTGGGAATTTATAGATATTGAATTTAATATTTATTTATAAAATATATATAATATAAAAAATAAAAATAAAATAAAATGGATTATTTTATTGGCCATAAATTCCATCGAATTTATTAATAAATAATTATACATTGTCACATGTATGATGAGATATTGGTGTATGTATGACATTGAATTGTGATGCACGTGTAAATGCTATGTCAAGTATGACTTGATTGATGTCACGCCATATGCCATGTTAAATTGAGATCAAAATAATGGTAAATGTGGATAATGGGAAATGAGGAAAGGGTTGATGTGGAGGATGATGGCCGGAATGTATAGAGATGCATTGCCGGAATTCCCTGGGAGATTCAGGATGCCCGAAAGGTGGGGGTGTCGGAAGCCCTGTCGGAGGTCTTTGCCCGAAGGGAAATGCCTCGCGATGCCAGGATTGGGGTGCGGGATGCCCGGCCAGGGAGTGTAAATGCCGGAAGCCCCGTCGGAGGTTTCTACCCGAAGGGAATGCCTCGTGATGCTAGTTGAGATGCGAGATGCCCGGAATGTGGGGGGGCCGGATGCCCGGTAGCCTGGGAGGCTGAATGCCGGGAGCCTCGGAGGTCTTTGCCCCAGGGGATGATGAAATTGATGATTTGAGAAATGGGTGATGTGGTGATCAATTGAAAAAGCAAAAAGTGCAAATTAAACCATGATATGATATGTATGATGATATGCATGGTGATGATAATGATGATGATATATGATATGACATGTGTAATGTGATGATGTCATGATGATGATGACATGTATGATACGATGATGATACACATGTATGTGTTATAAATTGATATGATGATGCATGATAGTATGCACCCATGCATGGCTTCAAGGTAATAATGATGATGATATATGATATGACATGTGTGATGAAATGATGCCAATGCATGTATGATTTGCTTGATGCATTGAGT
Organism: Eucalyptus caleyi; assembly: GCA_014182885.2. Lineage (NCBI taxonomy): Eukaryota > Viridiplantae > Streptophyta > Magnoliopsida > Myrtales > Myrtaceae > Eucalyptus > Eucalyptus caleyi. Next base: position 44,021,934 of record CM024468.2, read on the forward strand.
TGTTATTGATGATTTATGTGTTATAAATTAATATGATGATGCATGATAGTATGCGGTGGCTTCAAGTACTCACCCCTTTTTTGACGGGGATAACATTTCAGATTAGTACTCACCCCCTTTGGTATTTCCGCTCCCGCTCGCCGTCACGCGGGGTACATTTTACGGATACCGTCCGATGTAGAGGTCGAGTGTCTTTGAGATAGACTGTCCCTCTGTTCCCGGACACTTTTATTCGAGTACGCTGTCTAGTGATGTACGATGTGGGCCTGGCTGGGGGCCTTGTCATTCAGGAGTTTATATCCGTACATGTTCGTCGGGATGGAGCAATGCGAGGGATGTTGCCACCGCCACCGCCTGATGCACCGGGTTGGGTATGAGACTGTGCGCGACGAGTAGGAGCTGGATCCTTTTTGGGAGTTAGTTAGTCGACACATATGATGGGAGGTCGTACGCATGTGATGTAGAGGGTCGAGGATCTTTTTGAGGTTTTAGGCTGGACATGGCTGAGTCCTAGCTTTTCCTTTTATGTATCGACCCAAAAGAAGTCCCATCTTGAAAATATATGTAAATAAAGTGTCGTGGCTTTGTTTATAAAATCTTTATGTTTAGTGGTGTGTATTTGTATCATGGTTGGTATGGGGAGAGACGTGATATTTAATTTGCTTCCGCTAATGAGTCGCGCTGGGACCGTTTTGTTTTAAAAAAATGTGTCTATGAATTTTGACGCATCTTCTAAGGAGAAAGGAAATAAGGAGTAACATTGGCGCTGGTGACGACCTGCGAAGGGTTCGGGGTGTCACAGGCCCGAAGCACTGTTGGAAACCCACTAGTTTGCTCTCTATTCGGGGGCTAGAAACGACAGAACAGAGGCTCGTTCGGTGAGGCGAGACTAGCGGTGGACCAGCGGAGGCTCGTGCTGTTTGGACGGGCGGAGGCGGCGGCTCACTGCGACAGCTAGGACTCCGAGTAGGCTCGGGAAATGTCCTAGCCCACGGTGGAAACGGGACAGTAGTCCAAGATGACGGAGACGCGTGCGGCAAGGCAGGGGCATGCGTGTGGGCGGCGAGGCGCGCGAACGGCGAATAGCATTCCAGCGTGGCATGCGATGGTGAGGAGCTTCACGGCTGGTCTTCTGCTAGTTGCTGGGTTCCAAAAATGGCAAGGAGGGGGCTAAGGGAGCTGTGGACGGCAACTTAAGGGAGAAAGGGAACAAGGGCCTTACCATGGCCTTATTTTTTCAACTCTTGGTCCCCTTGATCATCCTCATCCACCAGCTGGTCCTTGGCCTCAAATCAGCGACCAAGGCTCTTCTTGCAACCCTTGAAATGGTCCAAAAAGCATAGGTAAAGGGGAGATACGAATTTGCTTGGATGCCTCACCAATTGGACACTTGTTCTTACTCAATTCAACACAATTCAGCCTCAATAAATTCAATTGACACCTCACCGATCCAATTTGTATTTTTCCTCACCAATTGATCCCACTTGCTTCCCCATTTTGCGACAAAAAATGATCCTTGACTTTTTCTGGACAAAAACGGCCCTATGACGACTTTTTCCTAAAAAGTCTCTATTTGCAGAAAAATCTTCTGAAACTAAGTTGATGCCTAAAATGACTTGTAACATAACAGAACTTTCAATTTCTGAAATCGGATTCAAATTTGCGATTAATTTCAATCCGGTGTTTTTTTAGCATGACCTAGGCTACCGGGTAATTTTCGGAAATTTTTCGTGCAAATAACCCATGGTCGATTTTCTTCGAACCACAATGAACCCACTTGACACATTGGCGACTCTCGGTTGTTTTGAAAATCTCAAGGATTCAAATATGGACACTGGGTACCAAAACGATAGAAAAATCAATCTAGTGTCAGTCGACAAGAATTTTCCAATTTAGTAGAGTCACCCACGATTAGCCACATATCTTAGTCAAACCGACATATCTCTGATCTTAAATCAATTTTTAACTATGCCGTAATGGCCTCTAAAGATGAGCACGGTCGAGTAGCCAATTCCTGATTGAATTCTCAAGTCTATTGCATTAAAATTCCTTAATGGCTTCCCTAGATAGTCTAGTTATCTCAAGAGTGATCAGCTCTGAGAATAGCCCTATAGGCGCGTCGATGAATGCCTGATTAATTTAATTGAAAGCAGAAGTGAAAAATCCATGATGTCACAACTCTTTCATTTTTATAAAAATTTTATCCTCGAAATTTAGACCATTACAATACTTAAGCAAAAACGTGGGGGTACAAACACCTCATCAACTCTTCAGTCTCCCAGGTTGCTCTTTCAGTTCTGTGGTGTTGCCAAACCACTTTGACCATCGGGATGGTCTTTATACGCAAAACTTGCTCTTTTCTATCTATAATCTGAGCCAGGCTTTCAACGTCTGACACTTGGTCATCCACATCAAATTCCTTGAAATTGAGCATGTGGGTTGGGTCAAGCTTGTACTTCCTTAACATCGACACGTGAAAGACGTCTTGTGCTTGCGTCAATCTCAGCGGCAGTGCAAGACGATATGCCTGAGTCCCGATTCTCTCAAGAATCTCAAACGAACCTATGTACCTTGGACTCAATTTTCCTCTCTTGCCAAAGCGCAAAGTTCCCCTCATTGATGACACCTTCAAAAAAACGTGATCACCAACTTGGAATTCCAAAAGCCTTCGACGCTTATCTGCATAGCTTTTCTAACTACTCAGAGCGATCTTTAATTTGTTTCTGATCATTGGCACGACATCCACTAATTGATGAACCAACTCTAGGCCTGTAATCTTTATTTCCCCAAATTAATCCCAATATACCAGTGTTCTGCACGCTTTGCCATACAACGCTTCAAATTGAGCCATCTAGATGCTCTGCTAATAATTGTTGTTGTAGGCAAATTTCACGAGATGAAGTTGTTCCTCCCAACTTCCTTTAAAGTCCAGTACACAAGCTCTTAGCATATCTTCAAGAGTTTGAATTGTCCTCTTAGACTGAACATCCATCTGAGGATGATATGATGTACTATACTAAAGCTTTGTAACTAAAGCACCTTGCAAGCTCTTCCAAAAAGCGGCGGTAAATCTCAGGTCTTGATTTGAAGTTATCGTAACCGGCACTCCATGCAGTTGAACTATCAGGCGCACGCACAACTCAGCATGCTTATCCAAGTCAAGATCCTTTGGCACTGCAATAAAGTGAGCCGACTTTGTCAACCTATCGACGATTACCCAAATTGAGTCATTACCTCTCTAACTCATTAGTAATCCGATCACGAAATCCATCGTGATATACTCTAATTTCCACTATGTGATCTGGAGAGGTTGTAGAAGTTCTCCCGGCTTGCAATATTGAGCCTTAACTTGTTGACACATCAAACACTTGGCGACAAGCCTAGCGATGTCTGCCTTCATACCTGACCACCAATAGTGTTGACGCAGGTTCTAACACATCTAGGTACTTCCAAGATGAATGTTGTAACTACTACGATGAGCTTCTGATAAGATATCCTCTCTAAGCTTCACATCGTTATGTACAACCAATCGTCCTCAGAATGTCAGTGTTCCATCATCAAAAACCTGAAAGTCAACTTTCCTTTCTTCGATATCTTCTTTTAAAATTTTCTAAACATCTGGGTTTATCGGCTGAAGTAGCTTGATCCTGATCTGCACATCCGGCTCAATTCTGAGTGTGGCCATAAGATGAGAAAGGTGGCCTACCTCAAATTTGAACATTGAATCTCAAGCTCGCTCGATTAAATTCCACTCCTTCATCAATAAGTGAGCAATTGATGACTTTCGGCTCAAGGTATCGGTGACCTTATTCGCTTTTCCTAGGTGATATAGAATATTACAATCATAATCATTCAACAACTCTATCCGGCGTTGTCTCATATTCAATTTCTTTTGAGAGAATAGGTACTTGAGACTCTGATGGTCTGTAAAGATCTGAAATTTTTCCCCACACAAGTAATGTCTCCAAATCTTCAATTCAAATATGATTGCGGTGAGCTCTAAGTCATGCGTCGGGTAGTTCAGTTCATGGGGTCTCAACTGGCGAGAGGTGTATGTGACAACCTTTCCATAATGCATCAGCACGCAATCCAGCCCTCTGAACGACGCATCACTATAGATCTCGTACCCTCTAGAACTAGATGGAATTGTCAGCATAGGTGTGGTAGTCAACTTTTGTTTCAGCTCTTGGAAACTACACTCACACTTGTCTGACCACACAAACTTTTCGTCTTTCTTCAGGAGCCTAGTCAAAGGCGACACCAAAGCTAAAAATCCTTCCACAAACCGTTTATAATAACCTGCCAAACCCAGAAAACTTCTGATCTCTGTCACTGTAGTCGGTCTTGGCCACTTGATCACAGCTTCAATCTTGCTCGGGTCCATAGAGATTCCTTCACTTGAAATAACGTGACCTGTGAAAGCAACATGAGTCAACCAAAACTCGCATTTACTAAACTTGGCGTACAACTCATGAACTCTAAGTGTTTGTAGCACTAATATCAGATGACTCTCATGCTCTTCATCACTTCTCAAATATACCAAAATATCATCGATAAACACGATCCCAAACTAATCTAGATATTCTTTGAATACTTGGTTCATCAAATACATGAAGGTAGCTAGAGCATTCGTCAACCCGAATGGCATCGCTATGAACTCGTAATGACCATACCAAGTACGAAATGCTGACTTAGGAATGTCCTCATTCCTGATCCTCAGCTGATGATATCCTGTCCTCAGGTCGATCTTCGAGAATATCGTCGCTCCTTGCAACTGATCAAACAAATCATCGATCCTTGGGAGTGGGTACTTGTTCTTGATCGTTACCTGATTGAGTTGTCGATAGTTGATGCATAGGCGTAACGAACCATCTTTCTTCTTTACAAAGAGAACTGGTGCTCCCCAAGTTGATGCACTAGGACGAATAAATCCCTTATCTAAAAACTCCTGCATCTACACCTTTAGTTCCTTCAACTCAGATAATGCCATCTGGTAAGGAGTCTTAGAGATTGGCTCTATCCCAGGTGCTAACTTGATTATGAATTCAATTTCTCTCTCTGGTGGTAATCCTAGCAATTCCTTTGAAAAGACAACTGGAAATTCTTGCACCATCGCAATGTCTTCCATCTTCAACTCCTCAACTATCGTATCCACGACAATTGCTAAGTAACCTTGGCAACCCTCGTCTAACAAACAAGTTGCCTCAGGCGACGAGATCAAGATAATCAAGGTCCTCCTCGATTCCCGACAAACTCTAAGCTTTCACCCTCTAACGGGTCAAACTAAATCGCCTTGCAATAGCAGTCCATCTTAGCTCGTTGCTTGGTGAGCCAGTCCATGTCAATTTTCAAATCAAAGTCATACATGGCTAGGACTAACAAGTATATTTGCCCCTCTTGCTCACCAATCTGTAACTTGCAACCAGAACAACCCAAATTAGACAACACTTTATCCTTCAGTGGTGTAGATATGCTAACTATAGATTCCAACAATTCGGGATTTATTCCAATCAACTTAACATACTGCTTGGCAATAAATGAATGGGTTGCTCCTAGATCGAATAAAGCATAAGTGGGATGGTTATTCAGCGAAACCATACTTGTGATCACATCAGGCGCGGCCTTTGTTTGACCTTAAGTAATGGCATACACCGTGCCTTGAACTGGGGGTCTAAGCTAATCCACCTTGCGATGCATTCTAAGGTGCATATCCTCTAATTTGTCCAATTGGTGGTGGTGGCGGCAACTGCGGTTGTCCTCTTATCATTCTTGGACAATTCCTGGCCATGTGACCCAATTGGCCACATTCAAAACAAGTGCCCGGCTTAGATTGGCATGGGGTAAAACCATGTCGCCTTCCACACAAGGGCCATACGCCATTCTGGTTAGGCTAGACTTGCCAACTTCACCTTTTCTACTGAGCGGAATCTAAAATTTTCCTCCGATCATGGGCCTCTTCTCATGTCAGATTGCATCTCCATTTGCATTAAATCTCAACCAAGATGTGGCGGCTCTCTCATTCTGATCTCTCTCGATTATCTAGGCCCTCTCGTATAGGCCATTATGGGCGCGCATGACAACCATTATGTTCTAGAAATAGTTTCTGGAACAGAAATAGAATTTTCTATTTCTATTTCTAGAAGAGTTTTTAAGCAAAAATAATCGTTTGATAACGACACAAAATTTCTTCCTTTCGGACGATGGTGGACTAATGGATGGCGGTGACGGACGGACGATGACGGCGGCGGCGGTGGCGGCCAGCAGCTAGCAACGGCGACAGCAGTGGGCGATCGGCGGCGGCTGATGGCGACGACAATGGTCGGCAGGCGACCGATGGATGGTGATTGGCGGCAACAGATGAAGGATCGGTTGACGAACGATGAGAAAATTTTTATTTCTCATTTATATTCAAGAAATAAAGAAGTAGAAAATTTCTACTTCTGATTTCTATTCAAAAACTATTTCTAGAATAGAAATCTATTCCAGAAATAGAAAAGCGGAATAAGTTTATCAAACGGATTTCTATTCTAGGAACAGGTCTGGAATAGAAAAATTGTTTATGGAATAGAAATTACTGGTTGTCATGCACCCCTTATAACTTTTCAAACTCAACGAAATCAATGTACTTCTCAAGGCTGGCCCGAATCCGTCTTTGAACGTTCTCACTCGGTTCGCTGGATTCTCAATTAGTTCAAGAGCATATTGCGATAGTTCAGTGAACTTTGCCTCGTATTAGTCTACAGTCAAGGAGCCTTGGCGAAGACGCTGAAACTCTGCCATCTTCATCTCCCCGGCAGTCTTGGAAAAGTATTTGCCATTAAAATCCTTAAGGAAGGCGTTCCACTTAGGGACGACACCTTTTGGAAATACTGCTTCTTGGGTGGTTCTCCACCAAGTATTTACAACTCGCTCTAGTTGGTAAGTTGCTAGAACTACCTTTTTCAGTTTCATTGCACATTAGTAGTGCGAAAGCCTTCTCCAGTTTTTGAATCCACAAATCAACAGCTTCGGGGTCTCTTGCCCCGGTGAACTGAGGTGGATTCAATTTCAAGAATTGTTCCACCAACTTGCGAATCGATCTCCTAGTGACTACGATTCCTAGCGGACCTTCAGCAGGTGTGGCGGAAAGTGCAGCGACAGGTGCAGCCTTAGCAGTGGCAGCAATAGCAGCAATAGTGGCTGCTTGAGCGGTGGTTGCAATGGCGTCGGTAAATGCAACAGCTTGACCTCGGGCTTGCTACCCCATCAACTTTTATGGCATCTAGTGCCTGGTTGATCCCGATAGTTCCTTGGTCACCCGGGGCTACTATCCTAACACCCACTTGAAGCGGTGCTACTCCACTAGCACTGGCCTGTGCCGGTACCCTACCTCGGGCTCTTCGGGTAACGACCCTAGTTGGTGTTCTACCCCAAGTCGCAGGCCTTACAGTTCCCTTACTTGGAATTCTCTGCTCCTACTCGCTCATAGTTCAGTCTTTTTACTAAAACCTGTCTTCCCAATTCACACTGGATTAGAAGATGAGCGATCCGCACACAACAAACAATTCTACCACAAAATTATCACCAACATGCACCAGTCATGAATTTAAAGGCCTTTCCTACTTTCTATCCCATATACATTGCACCTTATCACTCCAATTTCTAACAACCTGGCTCTAATACCACCAAACAAGGATGTCACGCCCTGATCCTCAGGCATGCACCCATCCCTCACCTAATCAATTGAATAGTGACCTCCCAAGATGCATTGCCAACCCATTCATTTTAATATGCATGCGGAAGCAATTAATTAATCCCCAAACAATAAAACAATGGGATAGGAAAGTAGGACTCCAAATTTCAAAATTTAAAAACAACCACACTTATATACATTGCAAACCATAGTGCAAATATATACAAGGTTAACTATTAAGCCAAGTCTTAAACAACGGGTTCACAAAGCAAAGTCTATAGACAGGGGGTGGGGTTTCAATCCTCCTTTGGATCCTCCTCCTCCTGGACAATCTCTCCTTCTTCCTCGCTCCAGCTGGAGCCCACGGTTGATGTGGCACCCCTCCACGGCCCCCGAACCGCTTGGGTCACCACAGTCCACTTTCCTACTTACCTTTTCACTTGTCCTAATAACATTGCACCCTGATACCATTTCAATTGTAGCGGGTCCATAAATCCTGGGGGTTGATACCATCTCAATCGGTCCCGATGTAGATCATATAACGGAAGCATACTTATCATCACCTTAACCTATACACAACCAAACAATACAATGCAATACACACCAACTACAAACTTTTATATATATATGCATCTTAGGGCCAAATCACTTTTATTTACATACTAAGATGGATTTCACAAGTCGGTATGACAAAACGGCCAAGACTATAACTAAGCTCGGCTAAACTAAAAAAGAACCCGACTATACATCAAACATGTACATCTCCATCAGCTTGTATCGGCCATCCCAAAAAAAGTGGCAACCTCCACCAGTCACACGCTCTTATCACACCCATCTTGGTGCATCGGCCGGTGGCGACGGCAACATCCTCATCATCCTCCCATCTCAGCAAACATAGACAAACAAAACCTCTTGTACTACAGGGCCATTAGGCAAGCCCATGTCGTACATGACCAAAACACAAAGGCGGATAAATACCAAACCATGAACACCGAAGCAAGGGTGCTTCGTGCACTCGACCTTGACATCAAAAGGTAATCCATAAAACGTACCATGCATGACAGGTGCTAGAGGCATAGCTCAATCTGAAATGTTTGTCCCTAAAAGGGTGAGTACAATCACTCAACGGTAAAGATCCATCAAACTACACAATGCATCAGGAAAGACAATCAAGATATCACGAGTAAATCACATATCATCCATGCTATCAAGCATATATCACCATGCAATCGTGCATATATCACCATGTAGTCATGCATATCTTACCATGTCATCGTGCATATACCACCATGCAATCATATTTATATTTCCATGAGGTTCATTCCATGGCATATGCACATACATACTCATGATTCATATCATCCATGCTATCAAGCATACATCACCATGAGATTCATTCATGCCTTCATGATCGCATTTTCAATATCAAATAGCATCAATTTACCTTCATAAGTAGATCATGCATCATGCCATATGCATATACCCATGCACATGATTCAATTTCAATTATTATCTTTCACAAGGATCTCATCATGTTTCTTCTAGGGACCAATGTTTGCATCCCACGCATTTATCGCTTGCACCCAACTTGGCATCGCGAGGGCCTCCGACACAAACCTTCGGGCATTTGGCACAAACCTCTGGGCGTCTTGCATCTCAACTAGCATCACGAGGAATCCCCCTAGCACAAACCTCCAGGGCTTCCGGCACAAACCTTTGGGCATCCCAAAACTCCTGAGGACCTCCAGCACAAACCTCCGGGCATCTCCAAACTCCTGAGGCATCGTCGGCTCACACCTCCGACGGTCTCATTATTATCACAATATATAATCTCATATATGTCTCATTTTCATTATGGCATTTGATGCAACAATATCAAAGATCTAAACCATCTTTTGATGTCACATGATATGCCAAACATCACCATATATGCAGCATATATAACCACTCAAGACCTCATATATCGTAGGTCAGTCCATTTATTCCTGAAAATACAGCTAATTTCGGATAAAGAAGAATGCACTTCTTTAATAAAAATTCTGAAAAAATTAGTAAACGATCTCAATAAATTCTGAAAATTTAACATGATGCAAACAAGATCCAGAGGAAGATATTTCATGAAGAACACTATGCCAAGAAAGTTTCACATCAATCACATAAATCCATACATCACAGCAAAAGAAATTCCAGTACCACTTTTGCACAGTTTCGGAAATAATTTCGATTAAACCCTTAAATGAACTCCAAAAATTTTGAGATTTTAATATGTTATAAATGAGATATAAAGGTAAAAATCTCATGACAAATTGAAGTGTAATTCCTTCTGGATTTAAAGATAAAATTTTTGTAGTTCTCCCTAACTCTCAATTCACTATCCAGATTCATCCTTTTCAAAGAAAATCATTTTCCCCGATCAATACTTGTCCGTTTATTCTCAAATTTTAGTATATTACTCCTCAAGACATTTTTTACAATTATTATCTAGAACACGAAATCAAATTCGGATTGGATACTTGCACGAAATTCACAGAATCACAATAGATCATCTTAACAGTTTCCAGATCTAGCTTCATTAAAGAAAAATGGTTTCACAAACCTATACTTGTTCATTTCCTCTAAAATTTTGATATGTTGTTCCCCAAGAAGTCCTTTACAACTTTTATCTAGAAGTCGAAGTCCGATTCTTACTAGAACATTGCATGCAACTCACGAAATCATCAAAGGTCGGACTGTTTTTCCAGAAACAGAATACTAGGCTAGAACACAACTCCTATAACTTCGAAATTTCACACTTCATCCACATCCGAAATTCATCATTCATCACACATAAAACACAGTAAGCAAAGGATAGATCAATGGACTTTACTTGCCTCTAATCTAAGCAAAACACAGCAAGCACACAGTGGGGCAAGGCGGCTGAACGGCGGCGACTAGGTGGACGATCGGTAGCGACTCGACCTCCTTCTTCCTCCTCTTCTCTCGCACGCTCGCTCTCCCTCTCTCGATTTCACTCTCTCTCTCTCTCTCTCAATCCGCCCACTCTCCCTCTCTTTTCTTCCCTTCATCATTAGCAATCATTGATTTTGCATGGCTTCTTACACTTGGCTACAAAGAGGCAACACTTGGCAAGCTTCTCTTGCCACTTGGCTTTTTTGCCATGCTCATGATGGACCTTCCTTTGGGCCGGGCCTCCCTCCATTCCTCTCGTCCCATGGTCGACGGCAGCCTCTCCTCCTTTGGGCTTCGCGGGCCAGGCCTAAATGACCGAATGGTGGGGTCTTATGGGCTGGTCTTGGCCTAAGAATTTTGGCCCACTTCCTCTTTTAATAGTCTACTTTAAACCCCCACTCATATAAATATCTAATTACACTTATTCACTTGGCCATAAAAATTTGCATCATAAATAAATAAATTTCAACTTATAAAACACATGGCCAAAAATAGAATTTTCCCATCAAGTAATTATTCATTAAAAGCGTGGCCTTAAACCTATTGCGAATCATGGATCAAATGGCATACAACAACATTTGATGGTACATCCATCACCTATCCATGGCTCATAGCACATCTAGAGATTGTCATGAAAATCTAGGATGTCACAATTCTCCCCTCCTTAGAGAATTTCATCCTCGAAATTAGACATTTCCTATGTCTCTTGAAACAAGTGAGGGTACCTTTCCCTCATCTCATTTTCACTCACCCATGTGGCTTCCTCCACATCATGATGTCGCCATCATATTTTAACCAATGGAATTTTCTTGGTCCTAAGAATTTGCTTCTTTCGATCCAGTATTTGCACAAGCTCTTCAATGTACCTCACTTTCTCATCCACTTTGATGGCTTCATGATTGAGTATGTGACCAGGATCCGGCTACTACTTCCTCAACATTGATACATGGAACACATCATGCAAATTTCCCAATTTAGGAGGTAGTGCCAAACGATAAGCTACATCTCCTATTCTTTCAAATATCTCAAAAGGTCCAACAAATCTAGGGCTTAACTTACCATTCATTCCAAATCGAGATATTCTTTTCATAGGGGATACTTTAAGGAACACATGATCTCCCACATTAAACTCTAAAGGTCTCCTACACTTATCTGCGTAGTCTTTCTGCCTACTTTGGGCCGTTCTAAGTCTTTTCCTTATTATCTCTACGGCCTCATTAGTAATTGTACTAATTCAGGTCCTGTCAAACTCCTTTCACCTACTTCATTCCAACAAACAGGAGTCCTGCACCTTATTCCATATAGTGCTTCAAACGGAGCCATGCCTATACTTTTCTGAAAGCTATTGTTATAGGCAAACTCTATCAAGTGCAATTTTTCATCCCAACTTCCCTTAAAATCAATAATACATGCTCTCAGCATATCTTCCAAAGTTTGGATCACTCTTTCCATTTGTCCATCTGTTTGAGGATGAAAAGCAGTACTAAATTTAAGCTTTATCCCTAAAGCATCTTGAAGACTTCTCCAAAAATTTGAAGTAAACCTAAAGTCTCGATCCGATGTGATCGTT